>JBBBDQ010001558.1:5730000-5965000 GCA_037127315.1 Ascarosepion bandense | reverse complement strand
CTTTTAACTGATAAATTAATAATCTTTTTAAACTTTTAACTGATAAATTAATAATCTTTTTAAACTTTTAACTGATAAATTAATAATCTTTTTAAACTTTTAACTGATAAATTAATAATCTTTTTAAACTTTTAACTGATAAATTAATAATCTTTTTAAACTTTTAACTGATAAATTAATAATCTTTTTAAACTTTTAACTGATAAATTATGAACGTATAACACCACAAAAAGTTACAGGGATTTAGCTTAGGTGTGGCAAAAAGTATAGAGTGCCCAATGAAGGATTGAACTCCCACATTCATAATTATTTAGCAAGACAAGCTTGGTAAGCATTACTTATCGAAGTCCTAAATTATTTTCTAAGCGTAGGTGTGGCACAAGGTCGCAAGTATGGTGCACCCAGTGAAGATCTAACTCCCTACTCAGTTGTAATTGATCTATCAAAACAAGTTTGCCAGCCTTTTCATGTCAAAGCGCCTTAAAATGATTTTCTAACCCTATTATCTGAGCTATCTTTCTGACAATTGAAATACTTGTTCTGCCACTAAAACTTAGTTATAACCACCAATGTAGAGAAAAAATAAATTCATTAACTGTATACACATCGATTCATTCATTTTCTGTGGATGTATCAACTCTTTGCAGGTATTTAAAGCCAGAAAATATTTTTAGATTGTAAAATAATAATGGTTTTAGTGATACAAGTCTTACTAATTAATCCATAGCTGGAGGGGGAAAGAGGTGCGTTCATACCTTTACCAAGAGTAAATGTAACGAACCCAACTGAAATTAGAACTTAGCTCCTCGATTTCCAATTCCAAACCATTATCCATTACACTACTCACGCATCCAAGCTTATAGCACTTGGGGTTTCCAAGCAGTTACTCATCTAGGGAGCAACCAGGTTTTACATTGCTTCATTTTGGTGATTCTATGAGAACCAGTGTTTTACTATGATGTGGGCATAAGCCTTACACACACACACACACACACACACACACACATGGTTGATAAAAAAAAAAAAAAAAAAAAAAAAACGAAACAAAAACAAAAACGTATGTTGTGACAATTTTTATTTAGATACAAAAACAGCATCATATTTTTGTTCGTCAATACTGCACATGAAAGAAACATTTCATGATATAGAATAACGTTTCATAAAGTACAAACACATAAAAATATAACATCATTATCTTTATATCTTTTTCATATTTGGACCAGCAGTTGATACAGCTCTTGACTGGATGTGGGGGAAATTTTGACATTGGTTTTTATGTTGAAATTGTTTAATGAAGGCATTTAGTGGAAATATTTACAAAAGGTAATAAAGTTATAGATAGGGAGGGTAAAGTTATCAATAAATGAAACTTTTGGCCCTTTCTTTTTGAGTATCCCTATTCAAAGCCATATTTCTGAACAATTATAGCACTCTGCATTATTAATATTACTTCCCTTTCCACCACATTCTCTTTCAAGGTTTCAATTGCAGTAGTTAATTTCACTCAAACAAGTTTTCTGTTGCCATAGCAGGATATGACAACACAACTATGATATTCAAATAAATTCAAATTTAGGGATCAGTTACCTTCAGTGAAAGAATAAACATTTTATACACCAAGTGAAGTCACACACAAAAGTGATAAACACTAAATAAGCAGTAATATTTGCAGCCTGACAGAAATGAGATGTAAGGATTACCACATCAATATTATGTAATTTTTCTTTCTCTCTCTCTTCCTTTGGGAAATTCTTCCAAAGATTCTTCTATACTGTTAAGGCTAAACAACCTTCAGGCAAAATCTCATCTTCTGCAAATTGACAATTATTGATTTCACTGCTTTCATTACAATCTTCAAGAATCTTTTGATTTCTTTCCAGATGAAGAGAACCCAAAACTTAGAGAAATATAAGAATTACTCTAAAATGGCAGTTTAAATCAGATTTACCAACATTATATATATGTGTGTGTGTATATATATATATATATATATATATGTGTGTGTATGTATATATATATATATATATATATATGTGTGTGTGTGTGTGTGTGTGTACATTTTTCAAATAGAGTAAATCTGAAATAGAAAACAAAAAGTCAAACAAAAACTATTCTTAGCTGACATTTTCTCGTCTGAGGAACTTTATCAAGGCAACGTAGGATTTTTGTTGCATGTGCTTATATACAAAAGCAAGGATATCATTGGTTTATCAAGGCTTTTAAATTTGAGAACATTCATGAATATTCAGTAAGTTCTTAAAAGGTCAGTCAAAACATGTGAAGAACACAAAGTATCAGAATTCAAAGTCTGATGAAAGTAAGCAAGTAATATCCAAGAAATATTTTACACACACACAAGCAACCATTTGATACCACAGAACTTAAATGTTTTGAATAGGTAGGAAACCCCCTCCCCTTAACCTTAGGATCTTAGCCAACACTTTTTCAGAGGATACCATTAGCAAAGTTAATTGACACAGGACAAAAGATGTATTGACTGAAAGGAGGAGGAGGAGGAAGGTAACAAAAAAATGGTTTCCTATATATTCAAAATATTAATTAAATGAATATTGTTTAAATTGTGATTAGACTGTTACGGTGTGGATGGAGGTATGTGCCAAATTTAGAAGCCTTGATAAACCAATAACATCCGTGCTTTTGTGTATAAACACAGCAACTAAATAAATCCTTCATTGTCTTGATAAAGTCCACCTGAAGACTGAATATGTAATACTTTTTGTCTTTTTATTTTATATATTATATAATCTATGTAAAGATATTGAAATAGGGTTTGTTACAAAACCAAAACACATTTTCTTTAAAACATTAATCGTCTCTGCTCCTGTTAGTGTCATGACATGTCATATTGGCAAAATATCTCAACTTCAGGATACAGAAACCTCTTAGGACATGTTGATTACTAGAGTTTAATGAGGCTACACACAAGGCACTATTTCAGTTGGCCATTACTTTATATAATCAAAGCATAGAAGGGAATAATGACTGCAGTGTACAAAGAAGTAACTTGTAACATTGTCCCATGTGTAGCAGACAAGTCTGTCCTTTTACAAAATAGAGCAATAGAGTGAACATAGTATGTAATAATAAATGATTGAAAAATGTTAAATTGTATTAACAATGTCACCGAACCAATTTTATAACTGGAAACTGACCCATGCACACGTTAACAAGTATCCCAACATATCACATATAACACTCTCCCAAACAATCACTCCAAGAAGATTTAATAGAGAAGTAATTTGAATAAGACGAAGGGTTAGGCACAAAGAAAGGAAAATATCCCCTTCAAGTTTCAAATTCAGTCCCTTTTATTAATGTTCAAATGGTACCATATGGTGGGCGGGGGGGGGGGATGTCTTGTTTTTAATTTTTTTTTTCAAACTATTAACTTAACAAATATTAAACCAGAGATGAAAGTTAGATTAAAAAAAAAGTTATATGTTAATTTTACATTAATTTTTGTTCACAGCCAGTGTAAAAAAACAACAACAAAAAAAATTAAATGAAATAAAATAAAAAAAAAATAATAATAATTAAATAATTTTTTTTAAATTACTGTTTCCTATATACTTTCTAAAAATATTTGAAAGTCATTTTTTTGCTTTTGTTATAGCTGTTCCTACCAAAATCTATTAAGTGTAGAATGTTTAAATGTTATTTTAACAGTCTTTTCATGATATGGCAACAATTGAACATTAAATCGTTTATTCAACAACTTCATTTCATGTTTTCATAATGTCTTTTCTTTCCTGCCAGTCTTTTTGTTCATTTAAATTTCATTTGACTTTCATCCACATTCATTCTTGTTGGATTAATCTTCATTGCCTCCAAGTAGGAATGCATCAAGATTCACTGAAAAACAAGAAAAATAAAAATCACATTTTTAGTTTGAAAATTGCGCCGACCCAAAAAAAACACACACACACACACACACACTCATACAAACAATGTTTGAAAGGAAAAAAAATAGAAATTCAAATAAAGAATTGATTTTCTTTCTTTTGGAATATAATACAACCGACTGGTTGCAAATGATTGACTGACTGATTCTATTCTAAGACCACTCCTTAACTGAATTACTATGGAAAAAAGCAAACATAATAACAAAACTAAACCAGCTCATTTGAAAACGCCTAAACCTGTCTGCATCTCTTTCACTAACATACGCGGCATCCGCACCAACTTCCCCAGCGTAGATTCTTTCCTCCATAATAACTCACCTGATATATTAGCCCTATGTGAAACTAATCTTAATCCTTTTATCCCCTCATCTGAGTTCTGCGTTCCTGGCTACCTTCCCCTCTTCAGGAAGGACTCCAATGTTCATATGCATGGGCTTGGTGTCTATGTCAGCGAACACCTTCCTTTAGCTAGGGTGTCATCTTTTGAATCCCCAGATCATTCTTTCATGTGCTTCCGCCTCTCACTTCTCAGCTCGATTAGCTATCTCTTCTTTCTCTACCGCTCTCCTTCCTCCCCTGACTGTTCGTTACTTGACATCATTTCTGACAATATTGACAAAGCCATTTCTACCCATCCCTCTGCCCATGTATTCGTGTTTGGTGACTTTAACGCCCACCACACCAAGTGGCTGAAGAACACTGTCACTGACGCTGCTGGTGTCCACACCATGAACTTTTCTATCACCCAATCCCTTACGCAAGTAGTGGACTTCCCCACGCGTTTCTCCGACAACCCTAACAGAAGGGATTCACTTCTAGACCTCTGCTTCACTTCCATCCCAGACTCTTGCACTACCAGACAACTCTGCCCACTTGGAAACTCTGACCACACTGTAGTGTCCGTCAATATTTCACTCCACTCCCGCCCGACCCATGAAACACAGACAAGTAGAATATCCTACTGCTATCAAAGAGCAGACTGGGATTCGTTCCGAGACTTCCTCTGTGACATCCCTTGGAACAACGTCTTTAGTCTTCCCATCGAAGAATGTGCATCCGAGGTCTCCTCCTGGGTTAAGGCTGGCATTGATGCCTTCATCCCTGCTAGGAAATTCCAGCTTAAATCCCATTCGTCTCCATGGTTCTCACCCGCTTGCTCGGCTGCCATTGCCCACCGGAATCATTTCTTCCGACTTTATCGTAACTATGCGTCGGAACAAAACAGGCGCCTTTTCACTTCAGCTCGTAATAAGTGTAAAAGGATACTTAACGAAGCTAAGATGTTGTTTGCTGCCAGAATGAAGCAACGCATAGCATGCTCTAAATTCGGCTCTAAAGACTACTGGCGACTCTGTAAAAGAGTACTTAACAAGAGCAAGTCCACAATACCCCCGCTAATCAACAAATTTGAGGTCCTCACCTCCCCAGCAGATAAGGCTGAATGTTTTGCCCGCAGATTCTCGACCAATTCGAGTCTGGACTCATCTGGAGTTTTTACACCCGACTTCTCACCTAGAACCGAGGCACAACTGAATGATGTCCACATTACACCTTCGCTTGTCTCTAAGATAATCTTAAAACTTGACCCTCACAAAGCGAGCGGTGGTGACAGAATCCCAACCATAGTCTTAAAGAAATGTGCCCCTGAACTCTCCTCTATCCTTTCTAAGCTCTACAACCTCTGCCTATCTGCTTCCTGCTTTCCTGCCTGTTGGAAATCTTCCTCTATAGTTCCTATATTTAAAAACACTGGAGAACCCTCTGACCCTGCAAATTACCGCCCTATCAGCCTTCTTCCGATCTTTGGCAAAGTGTTCGAAGCCATTATCAACGCCGAGGTGGTTCAGCATCTCACAGCACACAGGCTCCTCTCGGACAAGCAATATGGTTTCCGCTTCACCAGGTCTACTGCTGATATGCTAACGACCATCACCGAGTACATATACCAGGCACTCGACAGGAATGGCGAAGCTCGAACGTTCGACAGAGTTTGGCATGCTGGCCTTCTTTGTAAACTGCGGAGCTATGGTATAACTGGACATTTGCTTGAACTAATCTAGTCATTCCTCTCTAACCGCACAATGAAAGTGGTATTAAACGGACATGCCTCTCAGAACTACCATACAAACGCAGGTGTCCCCCAAGGCTCCATCTTAGGTCCTACACTCTTCCTGATATATATCAATGATCTCCCTGATTCCATAAGAACCCAAATAGGTTTGTACGCCGATGACACCACAGTTTACTCTCGCCTCCAACAAAAATCTGGTGTAGGCGTCAAAGCTAAACTCGCAGCCGAGATTGAAAAAGACCTCCAATCCATATTGGACTGGGGTAAGAAATGGCTAGTAAATTTTAATGCTTCTAAAACGAAGCTACTGTCAATTAACCATCATCGACAATCTCACCTACCTCCCATTAGCATGGACCAGGCTTGCCTCCCAGAGAGTAAAACACTACGCCTCCTTGGTCTCACACTTTCAGCGGACCTCAAATGGAATGACTATATCGAATCCATTGCTAAATCCGCTGCTATGAAAGTCGGTTCTCTGTGTAGGGCCCGGAAGTTTTTTCCGTCTAAATCTATCCTGCACATTTACAAATCTACCATCCGCCCGTGCATTGAATACTGCTGCCATATCTGGTCGGGTGCCCCTGCTATTCTCCTCGGGCTTCTCGATAAGGTTCAGAGGAGGGTCTGTAATGTGATAGATACCGACTTGGCAGACCGCCTGCAGTCTCTCTCCCACCGGCGAGACGTGGCTTCCCTGTGTCTCTTCTATAAATACTTTCACGGCTTCTGCTCTGATGAACTTAGATCACTGGTGCCCCCTAAATACGAATTTGCACGAGATACTAGATTAGCAACTAGATCCCACCCTTTTACAGTGAAACCGATAAAATGCAGCCGTAACTTCTACTCCAACAGTTTCTTTCCTCGCACTTCCCGACTGTGGAATTCTCTTCCAAACGATTGCTTCCCCGACGGCTACAATCTCCAGGAGTTTAAATGTAAGGTCAATACACACCTCCTAACACACTAACCTGCTCCCATTCTATCAAGAACTCTTCCCATCTGCCCGACCCTCATCCTCGCTATCCTTACTCATCTGTCACCTTTCTCCTGACATTCCCTATGTCTATCCACTCCTTCTCTTTACCTTCCCCTATGTAGTCCCATGCGCAATAGTGGCAGTGGAATGCCTTGCTTGGGGTGAGATGATTAAAAAAAAAAAAAAAAAAATACTTTAAGTAAATAAATGTTAAAAAATATAATTCAACTCTGTAATTTTAAGCTTTTCTTTAAAAAGATTAAAAAAAATGTTTTCTTTAAATTCTTTACATTTAACCATAATTAGTAAAACTCCATCAAATGATTTTTATTATTACTATTAACTGCTATTAAAAATTAAGGAAATACTAGTCAAAAGCTTAGATTTTAGTCCCTCAAATTTTCAGTCCACTTAATTCTATAAAAGGAGATCCTCAAAGACAAATTAAAATGCCAATAAGCCCTAAAAGGAGAAATGACAACTTTTCTTTTCTTGAAGGAGTGAAAAGGTTAAATTGCTGATAAGGATGAAATTCTCTTGAATCAAAAACTTGCGCAATGCTTAAAGGAAAAAAAAAAAAAAAAAAAAAAAATTTATTTTCAACTTTCAATAATTACTGGCAAATATTTAGTATGCCTTGTTGGCCACTTGCAACAAGTGTTTTCCACTCATTGCAATATATGAATATCAACTTGTACCAAAACTGGCAACTGTTGATAATTTCTTTGAAGTTGTTATTTATATACAAGGCTGACCGTCAAATGATGAATGCATAGCAGAGCAGATAGCGTTCCTTTGGCCCTGAAAGGATTCTTAGACAACACTGTGATACCTCTCTTATATATATATATATATATATATATATATATATATATATATATATATATGGTAAACAAAATTGATTGCCTTGTAAGACATCAAAGCTTTGTATCATTTTTATAAATCTGATGTAAAATATCAGAAATCACTAATAACTGAATCATTTAATGACCATAATTTAAGCACTACATTAATATTCTATTTTTTATGTATAATACGACCCTGTATTTCTGAAGCTAAAAGCAGGATATTACTTCATTGAGTGTAATAGAACCCCATAATACAACCAACCCTATGTACATTATGAGGAGAAACCATGACATTTAAATCTATGTCATCTCAAAAATATTTAATTTTTGATGATGTTATAGAATAGAAATGAATCAGATGTTTAACCACTGCCTGTTTCTTCAAATTTCCATTTCAAAACTAATTTTTGAATTTTCAGGAAAAGGTTCTAACTCAACATATGTGGTAAAATATCTTCAGGGGTTAATTAATCTATCATATGTTTTCTGTTCGAGATGATCTTATAATTTTACGAACTATTAAAATAAAATATTGCCAACATTAAATCGCTTTTATAAACAATTATCAACACCTGACAAATTTGTCTTATTGTCTATTGTGCTAACTGGGTGTATTTGCAATCTTGCAGTTTTAAATAAGAGGTTAAAAAATACTAAAGTAAAAATTTCTGAAAATGTGTACTTGTGTATAATATGACTCCCTCCTCTCACATATTAGGCACAAGAAAATACGGTAGTAGCCATATACTGTTCAGCTCATGGGACTAAACAGTGTACACTAAAAATTCACCAATGTACTAAGTACACTGATAGAAAAAGGGATTACAGGGGAAAATATTTGCATCATTAGACTGAAAACTTCTTGATACACCTACATACATTACTTTTATTTATATATATATATATATATATATATGTGTGCGTGTGTGTGTTTTGAACTGATGATGCTTAGTGCCAATGATGTTTTTTTCAGTGGTTTCCTGAAAAAATGATGTTTTGGCAACCAGGTTTTTGTCAAAGTGCTCTCTATCGAGGTATAGCTAGATCGTTAATAGGATCAATACAAGGAAGTTTGTCACTTAACAGAGCAGAGTCATGTCAACTTTGAAGTTTCATCACTGCATCACTATGATGTCCACACTCTTCAGGGTTTTTATATATATATATACACACACAAGTCTGATTAAATAAACCTGACAAGGTCTGAGTAAGTTTTTTTTATTATACTTTTCCAACTTTCAGATAAGATGTTGAGTATTATGTTTGAAGTTGTGGGTAAACTGACCAAAGTTCATATTTTGTTATTTTTCTTCATGTACTTTCAACTTTCCTGTCATTAATAACTGATGTGGTGTCTGTGTGGTAGTTTTAACTCCTTTGTCCACATCTTGGTATTCAGTACTGCCTTGTGCTGCCCAATAGCAGTTACACAGGACGTCACATCAGACGTCCAGCATCCTAATGAATACCAAGATGCAGACAAAGAAGTTAAAACCACAGACACCACATTTGTTGTTGATAATAACTAGAAAATCAAAAGTACTTGAAGAAAAAAAAAACTTTAGACAGTTTATCCACAACTTTGAACATAATACTCAACATCTTATCTAGAAGTTTGAAGAGCATATTAAAATATTAAACAGACAGACCTTGTCAGCTCTATTTAATTAAACTTGTTTGATGAATACATGCTGCCAAAATATCTTTATGTATGTATATATATATTTTTTTTTTAATCATATCACCCCAAGCAAGGCGGTAATACCACTGATGCGCAGGGGGCTACGTAAGAGTAAAATTGGAAAAGAGAAAACCAAAAACCACATCCTAAACAGGGAACAAGGGATGAGTCTATACACCTGTTCAATAGACGTGGGTGGAGTGTGAACCAGGCGATAGTTTAGTCTATCTACTCCAATGAGAACAAAAATTAAAAACTTGTCTATATTTTCCCCAGTTGTTTCTCTCCATGGCTGCAAAATGATAAACTACTTTTTAAAGCGAAAGAGATGATTTCAGTTAGGCAATTTTCCATTTTCCTTTCTCTTTCTTTTCAAGCTTTATGCTTACCTTGAGAAAAGAACTTCATTTGCAACTTGCTTAATAACAGAGACCGTTTTATTGATATCATCGGTTGTCAGTTTACGGTTGACAGAAATACGGATACTGAAAAAAGCAGAGATAGATGCTCATTAAAAACAAAATCATTTCTATTGCACATTGAAATAATATATAAAAACCCAGTCAAAGCAATATTGTTGATATGGTCTTTCAACAGATCTGGTTTTTTTTATTTTTTTTATTTTGCTTTGGTTAGTTTCACAACACCGCCACAAATTCATCCAAGAGACAGCTTTTTTGCTGCAAGATTTTAAAGAAAGGAAAAAAACAAAAAAAAAACGAAGTAAAACATCAAAGACAAAAACAGGTTTTGTTAAATTCAACAGTCAGTTTATGAAGAAGATTGGATAAACCAAGACTAAAATTAAAAAAAAAAAATGACCAAAGTTCATGTTTGTGTCCAAGTATTTTCTACCATCTCAGTTATCAAGAACCGAGTGTTGTCAGAGCGAAAGACAAGATTTTGTTGGTTATGTCCTAGCATTTCTTTGTAATGTAGGAATTCAACATGAGTCTAAAGTGTTATGTGACCATGAGTAAAATGGTTACATGGAGCTAGATTGCTCCAGAAAAGAACATATTAAATACATGCGGGTATTACTTTGTACACATTAAATATTTTATGCACACTTCAAGATAGAATGTCTTGACCTGTTGGAGAGAGGCTATTTAATTTGGATTATTTCTTTTGTATAATAATGGCTTATAAAGTTTGAGTTTTTCTTTGAAGAGAGTGTTATACGATGTTTTAGTATTATTTAGATGCTAAAATTACATACACACACAATAATATATATATATATATATATACACACACACACACTATAGTCATCTGCAGACAGATCTGTTTCGCTGTATTTCAGCTCATCAGTATGGCTTAGACTCCGTTCGCTTCCTAACTCAGGATTGAAACCCGACCAAATCGGCGTCAGTATGTACATGCGTACATATGTATGTATGTATGGATGCACAAATAAAAATAGAAACCTAATTTTCTTACCTGGGTTTTGGTAGGTTATGTTCTTCATCAACAAGGTACTGAGCAAGTGTCAGTCCAATCTTCTGTTTGTGAGCCTGAAATGAGAGTGGGCAAAATAAAAAGTTTCATTCTTTAACTAACTAAATTGTTGGATTACCTACCCATCTCCCTATTCCTAACAGATTTGCAAACTAGAGTTTTTGCTCTCAATTGCTACTGCATCAAGTCTATCCCCACCACCATCCCCGTCCTACAAACACAGGCACACGCAAACACAATTTTAGAAGCTATGGTAAAAAAAAAAAAAAAAAAATCCATACATCTATACATAATTTCAAACAGAGCATTTGCTTAGCTTTTCAGCCTATCGAGGATCCTAATTAAATCTAACTTAATGATAGAATCCTTACACACTTTGGTAGTCATGTCTCTTCAAATCATGACTGACTTATTCATATAAGATTCTAAAGACATGAAGTGGGGAGCCATTTCCTATAGTCGTATTTACTAAAATGATCACCCCAGAATTACAACATATCCATTTGTTTTACAACAGATCAACTCCTTAAGGGTTATTTAATGCCAAGTTACATATCAATATTCTTTCTTAGGTGCCATACATGCTGCTTAAGTAAATATGTCTGTTTTTTTTATTCAGGATTGACGTATTCATATAAGATTCTACAGGTCATAAAGTGAGGGATCAGTTTTCTATAGTCACTAACTGCTAAAGTGATCACCTCATAGTTATTAAATATTAATATCCTTCCTTCCTTCAGCACTATGTATGATGCAGGCATAAGTGATCATGTCTCTTTTTGATTCATGATTGACTTGGCAGAAGAATTCCTGAAGCAGGCTGTTGTTACTTTCTGCAATAGACAGGTTTCAAGTCTATTCCTCTATTTAAACCCATAGCTGGGAGAGGAAGAAGAGATGGATTCATACCTTTGCCAAGGGTATTTGCATGTAAGCAAACCTGACTGAAATTTGAACTTGGCTCTCCGATTTCTTAATCCATAATCCTTCACGCCTCCCATATGTCCAAGCTTTCAACACCTGGTATTCCCAAACAGCCACCCACCAGGCTCAATGTTGTTTAACTTCAATGATCAGATGAGAACAGTGTTTCAATATGATATGGCAGCAGGAATAATACAGAAAAGTTTCATTATGGCCATTTCACCTTCAAAACAACCCTATGAGCCAAGTTCAAATTTCAAACTCATCTGTTGCATACATTTTTGCACAAATGCCCTTGGGGAAGACATGAAACCATCATTTTTCTCCCCACCCAAACCACCAGCTATTGGTTAAATAGCAAAGTAGACTGAGCTCTTTAGCCTTGGGTAGGAACCAGACTAAGAAAGAATTGAAGACCGTAGAGAAGACAACAGGAAAAGCCACTCCATTATCCTTCACAAGAAGATGAAGCAATTCACAGATAAAGAAACAGAAGTTACAGTGAATTTTGATCACTTATGCTGACACTGCTATTCTTTCAACTACATTCACTCCTTCGGCAATGTTTGTTTTAAAAAGCAATGATTGGAATTGCAATAAAACTTAAGACATATGAAAGTGAATTTATACATTTTATTTGTTTTTAAGAATTGACAACAAAAATAATACACACTATTAGACTGATTTCACCAGTTCACATATTTTGTTTATTGTTCTCATTCTATGAGTCATGCCACTTCTAGATGTTTCAGTTATCTTCCTTTAACTCAACACATGACATGTCCTTGACACTGGGTCCATGATTAGATCCAGTGACTTGACCCAAAGAACTGAGAGTTCAATACATAGTTACAGCCATGGTGACTCATGGAATGAGAGCAATATACGCTAGTGATGGAAATAAAGGGATCGCTTCAAAATTACAATTACCTAAAGAAGGTTGGAGTGTACAGCTGTCAAAACATTGTGAATATGGCAATAAAGATGAGGACAACAATTCTAACAATGTAAATAATTTAATAAATACTGTTTAATATTTTTTAATAAACTCTCAACAAAAATGTATAAATTCACTTTTTATTACTATCATCCAGTCAGTAAGTGCCATATGTGATACACGCTTGGGCGATCATGTCTCGAAAGAGACATGACTGACTGGACAGAAGATTATCCCGCAGTAGGTTACCATTGCTTTCTGCGGTAGACTGGTTGCCGACCAAGGCTATAGAACCCAATCTGTCCTGTTGTTTAACCCATAACTGGAAGGAATAGACGGATTAATACCTTTCCCAAGGGTATTTGCACACAAGTGAATGCAATGAATTCAGCTGGAATTCGAACTCGGCTCCCCGATTTCTCGTTCCGAGCAGATATCCAATGCACCACAACATCTGCTATTATTACTATCATTGCATTTTTAAAAAAAATCATTGCCAAGCAGTGACAATAGTTAATATAATTCAAGGGAAGAGCCGTCATTTTGACACTACATTGTTTTTGCAGGCTGAAAGGTCCAAGTTTGCCAAAACACTCTTAGAAGCTTGGCAGACAGGGACAGAACTACCAATATGACTAAAGCTAGTCTGTACGTGGTTAAATCTTGCCAAATATGTTTCTTATCTATTACTACTTTTTTTTATAGTGTAAATTATACAATACGTTTATGTTGTAAACACAAAATGGTTACTGAATGAGAAATCACCAAAACAGAGGTTGGAAAATTAAATACTAATCTTTATAACATCAACAAAATACAATACTTGCCAGCTGTGTTTAGTAATGTGATAGGTACCGACTTGGCGGCTCGATTACAGCCACTTCCCCCACCGACAAGATGTGGCCTCACTTTGTCTGTTCTGTAAATACTTTCATGGCTTCTGCTCCAACGAACTTAAGTCACTGGTGCCTCTGCAACAGGTGTTTACTCGTGCAACCAGATTGGCAACTGGGTCCCACCCATTCACAGTTAGATTAACCAAATGCAGACGACAATTCTACTCCTACAGCTTCTTCTCTCACACTTCTCGCCTGTGGAACTCGCTTCCATATTCTTGCTTTCCTGATGGCTACAACCTCCAGGAATTTAAATGCAATGTCAATACTCATCTATTAACCACTTGACTAGTTCTTTCACCACCCAGTATATCTTTTCCTTTCTCTCCACCTTTGCAACTGTCATCACACCTGTATTCCCATCCTTCTCTTGCTCCTTTCTAACTGGTTTTTCCTCCTCTTAACTCTCTTCTACTTAATCTTTTTACTCTTATGTAGCCCCCTGCATTACCGCCTTGCTCAGGGTGATACGATCAAAAAAAAAAAAAAAAAAAGAAAAGATAACTGCAAGACAGTAATATAGATATTTAGCTGCCTCCCCACTTGAGAAAAAATGTGGCACAAGGCCTTTTTAATGTGGGTAAGCTGAGCCATATAGCTCAGGCAAAAACTGTCTAATTTTCTCCAAACAAGACCCTTCGGCGGAGCCTTGCTTGAAGGCAGAGTCCAACAATGTCAACAAAGTGTCTGAGCAACATTAATCGCCAGACAGCAATGTAAGCCCACCTTCACAATAGTGTCTTACATATTTATGAGGATTGGGGCATACCTATTAATGTTCATAGGTACATATATAACAGTTTAAATTATGTGTTTGTAAGAAGAACCATTTTCATTATTACTTACTACAACACTTGGGTTAGTTTTATATTCAAAAGGAAGGGGAGTGGCTGAAAAACATCTTGACCTAACGAAGAAAAGATTTAAAAAGAAACTGGTCAAATTTGAGGAAGTGGTTCAAGCAAAGAACTTTTCAGTACTTTGCAGAATGAGAAACATCCTGACCAATATAACAAAATGTCTATCAAGCAACAGTAACAAGATGAAAGATAACCAGAAATAATTAAAGTGCTCCATCTAATTAATTTTTGAAGACTTAAAGATATATATCTATAATGCTCTTTCACCTTATATTTAATAGAAAGAACACTAAATTCCAAACTATGAAGAAAGCAACAGGAAATCACTTTGTTATCTTTTCCAACAGGTCATAGAAATTCACAGATTTTTGTCTATGAATTACCATGCTTTTTGGAAAGCCATGATCACACCTATGTCTTGAACAGACAAAGTATTTAAAATAAGAGTTAAAAAAAAAAAAAAAAAAGAATTTAAAAAAAAAGAATTAGTTTGTTATTGAAGATGTAGACATACAAGTTATACAAGTTTGTAGGCATCACTTCCTTTTACTAGTTAGTGGGATGCCATATGTGCATAAAAGTTTTGTTTTTTTAGCACTCTCTGAAACTAAATTTTACAGTGTCCTCGTATTTCTTAACATGACTGTTACAAGAACTTGCTTGAGTATACAAGTGTTTATTATATAGATGTTTATAATCTGATTACATTACTCCATTTTCTACATGAAGTGGCTACTGTTTCAGCCTTCACAAAATACTCTATGAATGAAGGTCAAAAATGCTACTTATTGTTTATGTTGCCTTTTCGAAATCCTGTTTCTCTTACAATGAAGTCAAGATTTATGAGTTTCTTGGGAGTTTTCAAGTGTCAACAGTCAGTCAATGAGAAGGCTCTGCATCAAAAGTTTTGATCAGCTCTTCAAGTCAAGAGATCCTTGGCAGATAAATCCAGCCACTTCACTAATCTCAAGGTTAAAGCTTTGCCCAAATTTGATGACTCATTTTTTTCTGTGGAGTAAAGAAAACGTCCTAATCATTTATAAATAAAGGACAAAGGGTTTGTTTCGTTGAGGCTTTTTTTTTCACATATCATTGATATTTTAGGCCTAACTTCATGCAAAAATCAGTAACCTTAAAAAAAACAAAAAAAAAACAACCATTTATAGATGGGCAGGTAGTATGAACAAAAAAAGAAATTCGTAAGCAGAGTTCATTAGCTTTCACTTTTGCACAAGTACCTTTGGAAAAAAGGTATGAATCCATCTTTTTTGCTACCAGTTATGGGATATATAGCAGAGCAAACTGGGCTTTCTAGCCCTAGCAGCCAATCTTGGAGAAAGACAATTTCAAATTCAAAATCAGTTAGTGTGTTAATAGGCAGATATAAGCCTTTCAACTTTGGTTGTCAACTTACAAAAAGATGAAGAAAAAACCCACAAAGACACACATCCCCCAGTAGTCTGGTTCATACATGAAGCAGCATGCGTGTGTGTGTATGTATGTATGTTAGTGGATAATGACTGGAATAATGAGCAACTAACTTTTTCACAGCAATGTCACTGAAATGCACTACCCACCACCTGTGCTCACGGCCATTATTTGGTTTTTGTCAATGTTCACCAAGCTTTGATAAATGTGAGTGAGTGTATTTTTATTTTACATGGAGGAATTCAATCATATACCTCTGTTTCATACAAAGAATTTCCAATGTTATTGGTCTTGACCTGACATCTTGGCTTCAGTTATTTTCCTACCACTGGAACGTCACTTCCCTGTACCCTTTCTATAAATACTTTCATGGTAACTGTCCAGATGTGCGTTGTGGTGCATTGGATATTGACACGGAATGAGAAATTGGGGAGCCAAGTTCAAATTCCAGTTGAATCCATTGTATTCACTTACGCGCAAATACCCTTGGGAAAGGTATTAATCCATCTATTCCTTCCGGTTATGGGTTAAATAACAGAACAGATTGGGTTCTATAGCCTTGGTCAGCAACCAGTCTACCGCAGAAAGCAATGGCAACCTACTGTGGGATAATCTTCTGCCCATTCAGTCATGTCTCTTTCGAGACATGATCGCCCAAGCATGTATCACGTATGGCACTTGACTGACTGAATAGATTGGCAGCAAGGTCTCATCAATTTACAGTTGTAATGACAAAATATAACTGTTAGTTCTATGCTAACAGTTTTTTTTTCTATTGCCCATTTCACTCGTGGAATTCTTTTCCTGCTTTTTGCTTTCCCAGCCAAATCAAAAATTCAAGTGCAGATACAATTGTTATCTTTAATTCCTGTTTTTTTACTTTCTCCCTTCCTTAGTGTGTTTTTTTTTTATATTCTCTCACATTCAGTAACCTCTTGCATGTAAGTGGCTTTTTATTGCTTTACCTGAGGTGAAATGATTAAAAAAAAAAAAAACTATACATGCAAAAAAGTTAATTGGAACTTAGAGAGTGTCTTTTCTATCATCAAAAGGCTATATAGCCTATAATAAAGTTTTTAGGTATAGATACTAAAATATTACTTATCACACATTTTACTGGGTTGGGTGAGTGAGTGAGTGATTTTTGTTTAATGGCTTATCAACCTCTGTGGGTTATTTGATGCCAAAAAAGTATGGTTTTAAGGTATTTTTTTAAATGTTCAATTATAGTGAGTAGGTTCATTTAGTCAGATTTGGATGAAAAATCTTTTTTTATTATTTTTTTTTATTTTAGAAAACTGAAAACATCTTCCAGTTTTGTCTTCAAAAATGTATTGCTGGTAATTTTTTTCTTTCAAAAATGTATTATGGTAATAACTTTCCCTTAAAATTGTATTGTTGGTCATATTTTTCCTTCAAAAATGTATATTTTTCTATAAAAGTCTATTTTTATACTTTTGACCCCAGTTTGGGGATAAACTATTTACCCATAGTTAGGACTCGTAACAGATGCTACCACTCTGGGTCAGGGCGTACCTGGGAACAACAGCAATTAAGAGGTGGTTCTATGCTCCTCACAACTTCCAAGTCAAAGGCCTTGCTGCTGGATGCAGTTTACAGTCATACCCAGGACTATACTGGGTTAGACTTGTTTGTGAAGTTGTAAGAGGTGATGAAAATAAAGAGCTATATCTTTCACAGTGGATCAAGGAGTTGAAGAGGAATTCATAAAGAGTGATTAATTGTGTTGCCATACACATCTGTGGCTTTACACCATTCAAATTCCCTGAATGGATATGCGATACAGACAACCACCAAACTTCTTACTGACCTAATTTCAAACATTGGTAAGATGGAATCAGTCAGTCCTCAGTGATAAACCATCAGATTTTTTTTTTAATCAATTGTAATTCCAAAGTAAAACTCACCATTTCTACAATCTTTTGCAAAGTCCTCTCATCAATGTCACGGTCATCACTTGGCTCAATTAAACGCAAGTGTTTCACAGGAGAAATTTGTGCTCCACACAATTCAAGTCCTTCAATGCTGAAAAGACATTTTATTTGCTTTTAATTTTCTTAATAACATCAAATAGATACCAAATTAGATAAAACTTAGATGTCTCAAAACCTCACTAAATGGTAACTTTAGAAAAAAAATTATCTTTCAAAAATATTGAATATATAAAAAATTAACATTGTATAGGAATGAATATAAGACAATTTATTCACACATAATAATCATTTAAGTCATTTAAAATTGAATTTTTCAAGAACTGTTTAGTTTATTCAATTCATTCAACTGCTTATGTTTGTTTATCCATTCTATAACATTCAAGTGTTGAAACTGAGAAATAGCAAGGGATTTTTCTTCAGATAGAGGTGACAAAATGGCAGCTAATATACCACTACAATGCTCATTAGAAAAAGATTTTATAAAACATATTTCATTCTTAAAGAGGATTTTTCAAACTAAATGTTTTTAGTGATAGAATCATACATAGGGGAAAGGGAATAAAAATATAAACAGTCATAGTTAAATATCAAAAGAGACACTGAAGAGGTAGGAAGGCTTAACTAATTTTTAATTTCTGGTATCCAGAGGCACAGGCAAGACAACTTAATTTGGCTTCTTACCAATGTTGTTTGTTAAGGAAGGTGAAATGCAAGAACTTGGACATTAATTTATCATGGAAAATTTAAAAAAAAAAATGAATACACTTTATATACATCTTCACCTTAATAAATTAGTTCCCCTTATTACAACTGCATTTTTTAAGTCAAAATTATGCATGGACTCATTACATTAAAAGGTGTTGTTTCATAAAATAACCCTTTGAGTCTTTTATTTAAATTCCTGTAAGTTTCACTTATGTATTTCTTGTGACTTTGGTCTGTGGCAGGAATTCCTGCTTCATGTTTTACGTTATTTTGTATTAACTTAATCAATTCATCTTTTATTGCTTATTGACTCTCTGCAGATTAGTTAAGGCCAAAAAAATTTCATATATTGTAAGATTTCGTTTTTAGAGATCATAATGATTGAGTGATACAAGTTTTACTAATTAACCCATAGCTGGGAGAAGGAGAAGTGGATTTATATCTTTTCCAAGGATAATTTCACTTGTGAAAATAACAAACCCGACATGAATTGGAACACAGCTTTCCAGTGAAGAATCTATGATCCATTACACCACCTATACATCCAAGCTTACAGCACCTGATATTCCCAAGTGATCACCCATCTAGGTACTGATCAGGATCAATGTTGCTTAACTTTTGCAATCATATAGGAAACAGTGTTTTGCATTACATCTTTTGTAACATGTTTTGCGCTAAGTTTAAATAAATTATTTTTTATTATAGTTTTTATTGTGATGGTAGATAGTATTAGGTGTCTAGTTTTTTAAATCTGATGAGCTTTTCTTTTAACATTATCTATGAAATAATTTGAATATTTGAAAAGTTTAAAAGTATCTTCAATGTATTTCTCTTCAGGTAAATATTGAGGGCTACAAATTCTGAGTACTCTTAAACAAAAGTCAATTATTCCAGACTAGCAGTATAGCCCAGCATTGCTCAGGTGTAATGAAAGCTTTAAAACTAATCCATGGTCCTGGAGCTCAGACTCTTTGGACGTTGGCACGAAAGACCAAAAAGCAATAGTTGTTTCCAGTTAAAGCGAAACCGTAGACTGAAAGAAAGATGAATGGATGTAAGTCAAATTTTGATTTCCTGGTATCGATATCAAATACGTTTTTTCGTCGTAAACTGAATTTTGAAGGCTAAATAAGTCCTCTAATTAAATGGTATGATGGCTGAGACTAAGAACTAAAATTATACCTACTTAGAGCCAAACTAAAATAAAAGGGCTGAAGAAAAAAAAAAAAAAAAATACATACAGGCAGATAGACACACACACACAAACATCTTGCCTTTTATATATTATCGATTTTCTGCACTATTGTAAGAACTGCAACCTTGAAACTTCTGAATATCGTTTATGTCTTTGTCTATGAGTGTCTCAAATTTGATTAAAATCAGACCACTCCTTCTATAACCCGATTTTTTTCCATTATCAATTTTCAATATTTATCAACACAAAACCTAGCTAAGAACACTCACAGACACTTATTGTACAACTGTGTAAATTCTCAAGAAAATCGGTTCAGCCGTGCCGGAGTCTATAGGTAACGGACACACACACACAAAGTTCCATTTATAAATAAGTTTAGATTTTATTTTGAGGTTATGAGGAGAATAGAATTTTGAGATCATTTTTAATAGTAGATTTGCTAACCATTAGCTTTAGATCATCATCATTATGGTTTAAAATGATATTGAGGGAAGATTGTCAGCTAGACTGTGCATTTAAACACATTGGACACCCAAAATTTAAAGTAACGCATAAAATTTAGCAATTCTCTTGTCATTTTAACTATAGCTAACATTCGTTTATATTTTCATTCTTTCCGCCTACATATAAGTAGAATCAGAAATATGATACTCACTCTCACAAGGAGGTCCCCAACTAGTGCCCAGTTGGAAGGCAGGGAGATTGGGCTTTAAATGAATACAGACCCCCAACCCCGTACTTGAGTATTTATAGCTGAATGATGGATATTTACTAATAACAGTATCTACACCAAAGTTAGCAGCCAATCAAAATCAAGAGAATAGGCTTGCCCAAATATCAGAATGAAACACCTCACTCAGCCTGTTATATAAACCACTCACCAAATGATTAAAAAAAAAAAAAAAAGATAGTCATAGCAGACTTAACTTACAATCCAGCAGAGTACTGGTCTGTTTCTCCAACTAAATCTACAAAGTGATTCTATCAATGAAAACATTTAATCTGAAGAAATCCTATTGAAGGATGGAACATATTACATTTTTTCATTGTCATTCAATGACCCACCAATGTTCTGATATATAGAATTCAGATACCCTAGTCTCCCACACTGTTCCTTATCAACAACACAAGTCACAGGTGATTACATTCTTAGTCATCATTAACAGGTGATCCTCATTCCCTCCTTGCTAAACAAAGAAAATTAAAAACAGGGAAATTTATTAAATAGTTTTATCTCTCAAAGATTCATGCTCAAATCTTGACATTTCTTTATAATCAGGAGGCAATTTCTGAAAAATATTTTCTCAAAATATTAAACTTAAAAATAAATTAAAGTACATATACTTTCTAAAATCATAAAAGAATGATCTTTATATAAAACTAACATCATAGTTTGGCATTGCCCATGCAACTCAGAACATTTTAGTAGTAGAAGATTTCATTTTTTTCTTTCACATATTTTCTTTTTGTTTGAAAAAAAAAAAAAAATACATTTTTTTTTAAAGTATTTTTTTTTTTTTCAAAATTACGGGGAAAAATATTCACATTTTTTTGTTGACCAAATGAATTTTTAAAACGTTGAAATAAAAATTAAATATAAAAGCTCATTTTTTTTTTAATAAAAGAAATATTTTAGTTGTGTTTGACATGTGTGATTTGATTTCTGTGACGTAATTTAGGAACCATCTTAGATCTTAGATGTTTTACGGAGCAAATGTAAACAATCGCCTCCATTGGCCAAAAAGTGCAAAAGGGAAAATTGCTGAACTTAAACTCAAAAAATGTGTGTCGACCTGGCTTCCCTGTAGATATATGTCCCTAGAAAGTTTGAATGAGGTAGCTTAAAAAATGTAGGCGTGCATAGGGAACAGTCACACACAGACTCAGATTGCTGACTGACTCAGATTAACGATTGTTAAGTCAATAGTTAAGATAAATTACATGGGTTGTCACTGGTATAGCATGTGGCCTACATTAAAAAGTGTATTATAAGGAATTGTTATAACTGTCTGGTAAGGGTTAGGGAAAATAATTAGTTTCAATAAATAGCTGAATTCTTATAACTATAAATATACTCTTACTGAAGTAGGACACATTCAAATCAGGTAGGATATATACTATACCGGCACACCAATTTTATTAAAATTCTTACCCTGTTAGTTTTTCATGAACCTCTTCACATTTATCCTGCAACTGTTTTATGATGTCTAGAGGAAAAAAAAAAAAAAAAAGTTTTAAATAGAATTTATCCTTGGAGAAAAAAAATAGGCGGACTGAAAGGAGACTACCACCACCTTTAAATTTGTTGTTTTTCGTTTATTTTTACTTTTTTCAGCACAGTCCTATCAGTTATTACATAAAAAAAATTTCAATATTTAAACAATTTTAGGGGGGTCTCAGTTTCTCATACAATGCTATAGTAAATCGATCCTCCATTTTGGAACCACTTGCGTTAAGGGTCGCTTTGTTTTGGTTTTTTTGGGATGAGTTGTTGCTCTTGTTTATGTTTTTTTCAAGTTTTCTTCAGGTCTTACGATGGCATCTTCCTAGGAAACTACAAGAATGGCTTTTTTCAAAAATTTCGCAAAGGATTCAGTTGTTGAATATGCGCAAACAAAAAAGTTAATTGCACAGAATCGATTTAAGGTTGTATGAAAAACTGAGCAGGGTGCTTGACAGGGCAATGGCTGAAAAGGGTTGTCGATCATCACTTTATAATCCAGCAAAGTGAATAGAGACAAGTATTAGAGAAATCTGATAAAGTTATGAAGGACAAAGCACAATTTAAATAATCTTAAAACACTGAATAAATATCAGAGCACTGCGAAGAGTTCAAGAGCTGAGGGAAGAGTTGGAACAATCCAGATGACAGCATTACCAAAAACAGTTAAGATATTAAGAAGATTTGAGTTTGAGTTTTGTTTAATGGCATATCAACACCTCTGTGGGTTATTTAATGCCAAAAAGTGTTTTAAGGTATTTTTTTTTAATGTTCAGTTATAGTTAGAAGGTTGATTTAATCAGATTTTTAATTTTTTTTTATTCTTCTAATTTTGTATTCAAAAATGTATTGCTGGTAATAATATTTTTTTCCTTCAGAAATGTGTTATGGTAAGATTTTTTTTTCTTCATAACTGTATTGTTGGTAATATTTTTCCTTCAAAAATGTATATTTTTCTATAAAAGTCTATTTTTATACTTTCATAGTGTTTTGACCCTAGTTTGGGGATTGGCTATTTGCCCATAGCTGGGACCCTAACAGGTCCTATCACTCCAGGTCAGGGTGGACCTGGGAACAACAGCAATTAAGAGATGGTTCCATGTTCCCCACAACCTCCCAATCAGAGGCCTTGCAGCCGGATGCAGTTTATAGTCATACCAAGGACCAATACTAAAGAGAGTACTCAACATTAAGGAGGAAACTTGCTGTCACCTTATCTTAAGTGTAAGCCACTTGTGCACTATGCAAGAGAACTATCAACAATTATGACGAAAAAAACAAAACAAAACAAAAAAAAAAAAAATTTAATCAAGTGAAGAAAGGTGGGAGTAGTCCTTACCAGGATTTTCTTCAACCATGCGAAAAGCCTCAATAGCGGCCGTAACACAGAGTGGGGGTTGTGAAGCAGAAAAACAATAACCCAAACCTGACAGTCTCTGAAAGAAAAGAGCAGAAAAAAGTTAAAGATTTTCTGTTACACTGACATTCCAATGGTTCAGGGAACAGCAGGCATCGTTTGCTCCTGTATCATAGATTGACAGAGGTGGGGGTTATGAGAGCCTTGCATCCACTCTGTTGTTCAAACAGAGTGGATGCAAGGCTCTCATAACTCCCCCCTGTCAATCTATGATACAGGAGCACCCCACTCTACTACATCTCAATCTTCATAAAGGTAGTATTCATAGTAAATACAAATTTTATTGTAAGATATACTATAATGGATCATATGCAATATAGGTGAACAATTCAACTAGAAAAATTGAAAATAAATACAATGTATCTAAATAGAAATTAATGCTCATGCCATCTTAAATAAATCAACTATGTTTTATGGCAATTTTTAACATTGACTTAAATAATTCTAATACATTCAAACCTTATGAATGAAAAAAATGGTGAATTTTAGATAATATTTTTTCAAGTAGTAAAACAAATTTAGGGATTTGGAAGGGAGGGAAAAAAGTAAATAAAGACAAAATGACTCCAGACTGACATTAAAATCCTAAAATTTTTCATTCTTTGAAAATCAATTATGCTTAGTTTAATTTATAACATATATAAATGTCAGTTAAGTGCCATACATGATACACACTTGGGTGATCATGTCTCGAAAGAGACATGACTGACTGGGCATTATCCCACAGTAGGTTGCTATTACTTTCTGCAGTAGACTGGTTGCCAGCCAAAGCTATAGAACCCAATCTGTCCTGTTATTTAACCCATAACTGGAGAGAAGAGATGGATTAATACCTTTCCCAAGAGCATTTGCATGCAAGTGAATGCAATGAATTCAACTGAAATTCGAACTCTACTCTCCTATCTCTTGTTCCGAGCTGATATCCACTGCACTATATAAATGTAGGTAGATAAAAAAAAAAAAAGTTAATGTTACTAAGATAGTAAGGGTTACATCTGCCACCACTACAGAGGTGTATTAAGAGTAGTATGCACTTCCCTTGCTAAACAACCCTGTAAATGTCAATAGCTTCTGTGCTAATCACAGTAGTAAGAATATTGCTAAATAGAAGCATATAAAAGATAATAGCTTTTCTTAGCTTAGATTTCACAGCATCACATTTTATTTACAAGAGTAAAACGAGAGAAAAAAAAAAAAGAAACACCTGAACCCAAAAAACAAACATACAATGCCAAGTTTTTCACCGACTGACCAGTGATTACCCCACACTGCTTTTCAATCTCAATGTATACAGATAGCTGCGAAAGGGCCTCTGTAGCTCAAAAGGTAACAAGATAAAAGTCAAATGTTACATCCAGGAATAAGAACACAAAACTTGTTTTCCATATCATAAAATGTTTAATTCATGGCTTCAGCTGCTCATCAGGGTGGTTAGGTAGGTGATACTGGGGACAACATCAGCTATGATGGTCTAAATGCTCACCTCTTCCCTCTACCAACAATTTGTTCATCTACTCACTCTGATGTGATGGCTGGCAATATGAATAGACAGTAGAGGCATCACACAAAGGACAAATCAGTCTCTTGCCAATGCCATATCAGAACTCTATTCAATCCCAAGCATGGAGATTAGCATCCAGATATACTCTATTGCCATTTTTGCTGCCACTTGATCTCCAAAAAACTCACCTACTGATTTACTTCATATACCCCCTTTGATTAAAGTGGATGCCGCTTAAAAAACTAGGCATCAAAAAAAAGGATAAAAAAAAATTTTTTTTAAAATCACAGAAGAAAAGAAAGAGACATTAAAAAACAAAGCAAGTTTATTGGCTTGAGTGAGGTGCAATGATTAAAAAAATAAATTTCTTTTAAATCTTTTGAAACTTGGCTGTGGAGGAGGATAGCTCATCTGGTCCAGGAACTGCATTTGATCATTAATACTTATATTAACCTTAATTTTGATGTGCATTGTGGTGTAATGGATATCAGCTCTGAATGAGAAACCAAAGAGCCAAGTTCAAATTCCAGTCAAATTCGTTTCATTCACTTACACACAAATACCCTTACTCTCTTAATCCAGCTATGGGTTGAATAGCAGGGCAGATTGGGTTGTATAGCCTTTTGTTAACAAACGATCTACCGCAGAAAATAAGGGCAACATACCGCGGGAAAGTCTTCTGCTTAATCAGGCATGTCTCAAAAGATATCGCCCAAGCGTGTATCACGTATGACACTTAACTGATTAACCTTAATTTAAATTTAGAAATATTGACCAAGGGAGGTAATTTGGAAAATCTCAACAAAGGAGATAATTATTGATAGTGCAACAGAAAAGAACTACGTGATGCTTTTATTATGACTGACTCACCTGATGATCAATAACATACTTTTTACCAACGCACATGCCACCAGTGCTGGCAAAAGCATTTTCCAAGGAAGCAGCCAAAAAGTCTATTTCTTCAATCTGAAAGAAATTAAACAATAATTATATTTCAAGTAGGTGCTGCACAAAAAAGTGATACCTAGTCTAAAATGAATTTTTTAAAATGAAAAATCTCTCAAAGCTTTAATTTTAATTCCAAGCTTATAGATTAAATTTAATATTTCCAATAAACAAAACACTTTGCTGTATTTTCAAACGAATTTAAATTGATTGAATTTTTCCTTTTTTTATCAGTAAAATCTATAAAATCATCCATTTTGACAAATCTGTTTAACACATAATTCTTTATTAAAAAAACAAACTTTAAAAAATAGAATATACTTTTCTGAAACATTATATGGCAAATTTATTGACAGCCTGATGTTTGGGAAATTTATGTAAATATTTTATATATATATATATATATATATATATATATATATATATATATATATATATATATTTACATAAGTGTGTTGGGCTTTTTTTTCGTTTAGTAGGGGGTCACAGCAAACACTTTCAACTGCATTCAAGTACTTTATTTCTCCCCCCATTAAAGTTTTAAAGAGTTAATACAAAAATCAAGAGATTGCAGTTGACTTATAAAAGACCATTTATTTTTGAGTTCATTAGCTTTTTCCATCATGTAGTTTTTTTTACATTTTATGAACTCTAAATATGTTAGATTTAATCCATTTCCTAAAACATAAATAAAACAAGAAATTGATAATCTCAAAACCACATTAAAAAAAAAAAAAAACTCATTCTTAGACATTCTCATAGAATTCAGTAATAACATTCACCACTTCATTATACAAAATGCCTACTAGCCGAAACTCTTGCCACCTTAATTTTAAGAGTGAATGCCCACTTAGATGTAATAGTTATAAAAAATTTCCTAAAAAGAGCACACAAGGCTTCATCCAGTTTTCTTAAAGAACTCAATGTAAAGCAGTCGCTAGTTAACAATGGTTTTTTTAACGACCTCATTGACCACCAGATTAGACTATTCCTTTCTAAAGTAATTAACAATGACGCTGAACATTCAGGCAAAAACAATAACATGAACATCTTCTACAAAAGCCAAATATATGCCAGCTATAGATAAATTTTCTCTTAGAAATATTATAAAAGAAATACACAATCCCAATCAATTGAAACAAGAAAAAAAAATTGCAAAAATGTAAAACAGCTAACTTCATAAAAAATAACACCCACAAAATTAAAACTACAAAGAACCAACATTATTTACTGGTTCAAATGCCCCTGAAGGAATTGTGTTCCTGATCAAAACACTCATAAATAATTACATTGCTCACACTACTACATGCTTATCTAGATGACTTATGTTACACCTACTTGACCATAGCTCCATTAGGACTCATTTTAACATACAGAAAAACCTACCTAATTCCATTTGAAATATACTAGCAGAAAATACAAGTATAATAGCTTCATTCATATGTAAAGAAAACATTTAAAAAATGGCAGCACTAATAATAAAGAAAAGCCAACACTCAATGTTAACTATGAACACAGACATAACATGCTGACCATGTTTGAAAAATAAGACTTGGGCAACTGAGCGTCTACACTTTGGCAACCAACACACCTATTAAAAAATTGGCTAATAAAAGTATATTCTGCAATTTAAATTTTCTGAGGGTATATTTTTGTCCTAGCATTCTTCCCTGATCAACAAGCAAAAAAACTAAACTGACTTTTTCTGTAAAAAATTGTTCATGATGAACATTAACAGCAAATCTAATTTTTTTTCTTTTTGAGCAAAAACATTTTCATAAATTGATTCTATCATTGATGCAATAAGTACAGAAATTTTATATATTAAAAATGACAGACAAGGTATTAGGATTACTTTCCTTATTGGCTGTCAGGTCATGTGATTTAAAAATTATCTATTTGGGTAGCAATCTCTCTGTATTTGTCTATACTTCTGAAATAAGGTAGTATTTACACTATTTACATTATTTGGACTATTGTCCTCATGTTTGTTGTTGTTTTTACGTTTCAGTTGAACGCTGTGGACTTCTTCAGGTGCTAAGAATTTAAGTGGGTGACCCACAGACATACGAACAGGAAATGGTCAGTATAAGCAGTACTCTACAATGTAACAATTATCCAGGATACATGACAACTCCAACAAACGTGGAACGGAGGATGCATGAGGGTAACAACTCTCAGAAAACAGCCTCAGTCTTTCTTCCCTATGTGAAAGGGGTTATCGAAGAAAATACAAAAAATCTTTGGTCTGTATAACATCAGGATGACCTTCAAAAGTGGTTCTACACTTCACAGGTACCACTCTTGAATAACCCCCCCCCCAACAGAGGAGGACATATGTAAAGGAGAAAGACTGCATTGTAAAGGTAAGGCTACAAGAACATCACAAGGCCATAACATGAAGGGAGATAGAAAAATCAGGCATAGCTGACCACATATGGAGGGAGAAAGGGGATCACTGACCCCTATGGAATGAAGTTGAAATAACAGAACGCCACGGGAAACTACCTAAACTTAGGAAAGTAGTGCATATGCTAAGTTACAAAAATCCCCTAAGTCAACCAAGCATAGAAATGAATGCAATATGGGTACCAGTAATATGGAGTGCTAGAGGAAATCATTAATATCAAAAATTGCAAAATGAGTTCTGGTAAAAAAATAGTTACTGAAACATCAAGTTTATAAGTCCCAGAAATTCAGTGGACATATGGCCCAATGGATATAGAGATTGGCTAGTTCCAGTGACTTAACCCAAAGAGTTGCAAGTTCAATAACTTAGAGAGTTGGGTTAAAGGGAGATAACTCATGACTACCCGATGTGGCTTTGCACAAGGAATGAGAATAATATACCCCAGTGATCGTAATAAAGGGGATGGTTTGAAATTTCTAGCACTTGAAAAAGGCTGGAGCGTACAACAGCCAAAACGTAAAAATGACAAAGATGAGAACAATAGTCCGAATAATGTAAATAGAGTGTAGATTTAAATTACATGACTCTGCAGGTAACAAGCAAAGTAACCATAATAATTTGTCAATTTTAATGAAACCTGCATAAAAGCACGATAACTACCCATTATATATATAGTAGCTACTCTAGCATCTACGCATCGTTCATTCAGTAATGAATTAGAACACTAACTACTGGTATATGTTAACATGGTATATCACATTCTAAAAACGTCTGCCTCCTTCTACCGAGTGCCCATAGATCAGAGGCAGAATGATGTCAATTCAGTCAGGTTTCAATCCTGGCTAAAAGCAATTGGATGTCTAACTGTACTGATGAGCTGTGATACAGCGAAACAAATCTGTCTGCGGATGACTATTTATACTATTTACAAATAGATGTCATTTTCAAGAGCATTTATAAAACAAAAAGAAAATATAAAATAAAGAAAAAGATTACTCACTGGGATTCCAAAATGTTCAGTAAGACCACGCCCATTCTTCCCAAGGACACCCACGCTGAAGCTTTCTTCCAAAAAGATCCGTACTTTATACTTATATTTAAATTCCAAAATTTTGGGAAGAGGGCAAATGTCTCCATAATTCATGTAGACGCCTTCCACAGTAATAAATTTCCTTGTGATTTTGGCCTTTTTAGGATTCTGAAAATGAAAAATGTTACTTGTATAAACAAAATGTTAGGTATAGTTATTATTATTATTATTATCTAAACTTATTTATAAATGGAACTTTGTGTGTGTATGTGTGTGTTCATTACCTATAGACTCCGAAACAGCTGAACGGATTTTCTTGAAAATTTACACAGTTGTACTATAAGCGTCTGTGAGTGTTTTTAGCTAGGTTTTGTGTCGAGGTACCCCCCCCGATAAATATCGAAAATCAATAATCGAAAAAATCGGGTTATAGGAGTGGTCTGATTTTAATCAAATTTGATACTCATAGACAAAGACATAAGAAACGATATTCAGAAGTTTCAAGGTTGCAGTTCTTACAATAGTGCAGAAAATCGATAATATATATATATATATATATATATATATATATATATATATATAAAAGGCAAGATGTTTGTGTGTGTGTCTGTTTATCTGTATTTTTTCAGCCCTTTTATTTTAGTTTTTGCTTTGGGCTTGGCTCTAAGTAGATATAATTGTAGTTCTTAGTCTCAGCCATCATACCATTTACTCAGACTTATTTAGCCTTCAAAATTCAGTTTACGACAAAAACAACTTATTTGATATTGATACCAGGAAATCAAAATTTGACTTACATCCATTCATTTTTCTTTCAGTCTACGGTTTTGCTTTAACTGGAAACAACTATTGTTTTTTAGTCTTTTGTGTCAATGTTCAAAGAGTCTGAGCTCCAGGACCATGGATTAGTTTTAAAGCTTTCATTACACCTGAGCAATGCTGGGCTATACTGCTAGTTATAATATAATTATTAAATCAACATTATGTAATAATTGCCAACGTATATTTATTTATATCTTTCACAGCAAGTCAAGGAGAGTAAATCGTGATTAAATCTATGTTGAGTAATTTTCTTGAGCTACGAACAGTATCTATCATTCAACTAAGTCAGTGGTTGAATATATTCTTAAGTCTAACACTGAGTGAATCTAGGCAGCTTTCAAAGCTTCACCACTGATTCAGTTCTCAACTAAATTTTGAACAATTTACAGAGTTGGATAAAACACCTCCTTAGCTACATTTTGAAAAACATTTTTGAATTTTGGTTCAGTAGAAAAAAATTGTTATAAAATATGTGAAGTCTAAAAAGAGAGACTAACTCCATAAGTACATAAGTGAGTGATTAACACTTCTAATAATAAATCTTATTCTTTATAACTTTTTTCTGTTCAATACGTTTGCAGTTTTGAACATTTAAATTCTGATACTTTTTATCAATTTTGTCAATCAAACTTTGCTTATCACTTATTTTATCAGAACTGATTATCAGAATTAATTTTTTTTTTTTTATTAATTGCATATAAATTTTTTTTCTTTTTAATATTTTTGAATGCAGTTTTAAGTATTAAATTTATATTAAATTAATAGCAATGCCTGGAAAAATCATGGATTACATGGAAAAATGTGCACATGAAAAGTAATATTCCTAAGATTATATTAAACACGGAAAAGAACAGGACAAGTCATTAAACCTGGAAAGGACAAGATATTCTAGTGGAGTAAAAAATAAGAAATTTCTTACTTTTGTATTCAAATTTTATTTTTAGCTGCAATATTAAATATAGATAGGAATGGAAAATATATATATATATATATATATATATATATATATATATATAGGAATGGAAAATATATCAGGATTCGAACCTGCGACCCCTATTTACATAGGGGAAGCTACCATTTGATCTGGTACTGTCTTAACCACTCGACTATGAATAGCCTCTTGATCAGACGAAAATTGTGTTATATAAGCATGATTATATATATATATATATATATATATATATATAGGAATGGAAATTTTTATTTACTTCACTAGAATAACTTGTTCTATTTCTTAGGTTTAATATAATCTTAAGAATATTATTTTTCATGCATGGATTTTTCCATGTAATTTGCATGTGGGTATAAAATATCCAATATCAACACTAAAAATAGTGTCTCAGTGATTTTTGTGTCTGGTGGGTGCCAGTATAGAATGTCTCCTACATCAATAAGAGTATATTTATAGATACAAGTATCTGGCTATTTTCTATCTATCGCCCAGTTCACACTCCACCCACATCTATTGAACAGGTTAAGAGGCTGATCCCTTGTTCCCTGTTTAGGATGCGGTTTCTGGCTTTCTCTTTTTCCAATCTTTTCACTATTACGTAGCCCCCTGCACATCAGTGGCGTTACCGCCTTGCTCGGGGTGATACGATTAAAAAAAAAAATCTAAACTAATTATTTTCTCTAATTTTTACCAGACTGTTATTCTTTCTTCTCATAGGCGTTTTAATGTAGAACACATACTATACTAGTAACAGACTTTTGTAGGCCATATGCTATACCAGTGACAGAATTTTTAAGGCCTCATTCAAAAGATAGGCAATATCATATACCAGCACCGTTTCATGTATTTATCACACGGAAAAAAAAAATAGATACATCAGCCCTTTTGAATTCTGGATCTCAGTTTTATTGAATCTCAAAATTGTTTTATTGCATCTCAGTATTAACTTTTTAACTGCCAGCCACAATTTTTGATGACATGAGTACAGTAGTAATTATAATAAAATTGTTAATGTTCATATCCGATACCTGTCAGCAATATTATTGACATGTGCATTGTGGTACAGTAGATATTGACTTGGAACAACAAATCGGGGTGCTGAGTTCAAATTCCAGTTGAATTCCTTCCATTCACTTACGCAGAAATACCCTTGGGAAAAGTATTAATCCATCTCTTTCCTCAAGTTATGAGTTAAATAATAGGACAGATTGGGTTCTATAGCCTTGGATGACAACCAGTCTACCGCAGAAAGCAATGGCAACCTACTGTGGGATAATCTTCTGCCCATTCAGTCATGTCTCTTTCGAGACATGATCACCCAAAGCATGTATCACATATGGCACTTAACTGACTGACTTCAATACTATTGAATTATAATACTGACAACTTATTTTACCTAAAAATGTTTTCTGGAAATTGTTTTTTTTTTTTTTTTTAACAGTGTGTGTTTTAAAGGAAAAAAAAATCTGAAATATCAAAATTTAGTGATTTTAACCCTTTCACTGCATGATTTGATTTCATGGTCATTCTTATAAGGACGTTTTTCCACCAAAAAAATCATTAAAAAGATAAAAATATCTGCACCTGAGTTTTTGCTACCCCCCTTTGTTCCCGTACTGCCAACCATTTACACAAGCTCATTAGGTAGGCCATTTGCTGCTTTCTTGTTCCACTTGCCTTCAATATGTTCCATGAGTGTCAAATTCTCCAAACCTTCTTTCCTCATTATGTACTCTTAAAATTTCAATTCTCTTTCTGATTCTAAGTAAAAGTGTTTGTTTTGTTACCATTTTCCTTAAAGATTTATTGTTGCACACATTGGTTCACACTCCACCCACGTCTTTTGAACAGGTGAAGAGGCTCATCCCTTGTTTCCTGTTTAGGATGTGGTTTCCGGCTTTCTCTTTTCCAATCATTTAACTCTTAAGTAGCCCCATGCTCATCAGTGGCGTCACCACCTTGCTTGGGGTGATATGATTAGAAAAAAAAAAAAAAAAAAGATTCTTGTCATCCTTCTATAGAACATTTTTTTCACTCTTCATCTGTGTGGAGACTGCCAAACATTTGCTGCCATATAGGAACACTGATAATGCATCGCAGTTGAAAACTTTTCTTTGTTTCTGACAAAATCTTCCAGTTTACATCATGTAAGGATAAAAAGGGTAAAGCAGTTTAACAGTCATCAAGAGGTTATTATCCATCACAATATATGGTCAGGCGCACCTGCTGTTCATCTCAGTGATCTTGACAGGCTCCAAAGGAGAATCAGTAATGTTATAGGTACCGACTTGGCTGTTCAACTCCAGCCACTTTCACACCGATGGGATGTGGCTTCCCTCTGTCTGTTCTATAAATATTTTCATGGCTTCTGCTCCAATGAACTTAAGTCACTGGTGCCCCTGCAACAGGTGTTTACTCGTGCAACCAGACTGGCAACTGGATCCCACCCATTCACAGTTAGATCAACCAAATGCAGATGACAATTCTACTCCAGTAGCTTCTTTTCTCACACTTCCCGCCAATGGAACTCGCTTCCTGACAGCTACAACCTCCAGGAATTTAAATGCAATGTCAATACCCATCTCTTAACCACTTGGCTCTAGTTCTTTCTGCACCACCCTGTATATTTTTTCCTTTCTCTCCACCTTCACAACTGTCATCACACCTGTATACCCATCCTTAACTGGTTTGTCTTTCTCTTTACTTTCCTCTTATCTAATTTTTTACTCTTATGTAGCCCCCTACACATCAGTGGCGTTACCACCTTACTCAGGGTGATATGAAAAAATAAAATTGCTATCTGATATACAGTTTTCACTGATCCTGGTGAGGAAGCACTTCCAGTCTCCAGTCATGGCACAAAGTTAACGGTTATTTATCAAGCCTCAACAAAAGGGTAGAGAAAAAAAAATAGATTATACTTTCACTGACATTTAATGTATGTTAGCTTGGATTAAATGTCAAACTCAGGACTTTGGTAAATTCAAACACGTGAGAGTTAAAAGCATAAGAACTTTCAGCTGAGACTATTTTCACTTTGTACTAAGACTTTTGGTAAAGTTACTGGAGCGGGAACTCAACATATTCTTTGATTTGTTTTTTCTTTTTTTACAGCTTCGCAACCTTTTGGAGGTTAATTAAAGCCAGAAAATAGTTTTGGACTGTGAGGATTTTTTGGCGAAGATAATGATTTACTGGTACTATTTAACCCATAGCTGGAGAGGAAGAGGTGGATTCATACCTTTCCCAAGTGTATTTGTGCATAAGTAATTAAATTGACTAATTGAAGCTCAGCTCTCTGATTTCTAATTCCTAGCCATTATCCTTTGCACCACCAAGCTTACAGCACCTGGTATTCCCAAGCGGTCACCTATCTAGGTACTGACTATGCTTGACTAAACTAATTCAATATTTTAAGAAGTCTACATGAACAAATGTTTGGTTTAAGTAGGAAAAGTAGTTTTTGATGTCATCTTGTCTATATAATGAAAATGCAAATATTTTTTTTCAAATACTATTTTGTATAGTCAAAGCCAACACTTAACTGAGCTAAATTTTCTGTCTTTAAACACAATCTGATGCAAACCTTTTTATGCAATTAATCTCTATTTTTAATTGAAACTTTAGTGATTAATAAAAAATATACTAAAGAATAATAAGGGATTTTTTTTTCCTTTCAAATTGTTCATCAAGACTTAGAAAAATCTATTTTAAAAACTGAATATAATGACAAAAATTAACATTAACCGATTATGAATATTTTTGTAATTGCATCAGTTTCATAGAAAAACTTTTTCTCTAAAAGTTAGCTGTACAGATTCTCATATTTCTTTCATTATAAAATTTTCTACAGCCATCAACCGATTTTTTTTCCTCCAGAATTTGTTAACTTTAACTCTTTCCATGCTAGTAAGAATGGCTAGTTTCAGTTTTAATACTACTAGCAGTAACTGTGGAAATTCCTCCATTGCATTGTTAAATATTTCAGCTTAACCCTCTAGGGCCATTCGTATCATATTTGATACAGTATTTCCCTATAAGGAAACATTTGGTATTCATTGACTGAGCAGTCAGTACTGCTTTCATTTGAAATTTATAAAATATTTCTCTTAAAAAATTTTTCAGGAAAATATTTCTTTCAAGGCTTGTTTTCATACTGTATCAAATATGATACGAATGGCCCTAGAGGGTTAATAATATAATATGATTAAGGCTTCTACTTGTCATAAAGTGGGGGATCAGTTCTATATTGTTATGAAGTAATAAACAGATCCCCCACTAATTACTACTTAACCCTCTAGGGCCATTCGTATCATATTTGATACAGTATTTCCCTATAAGGAAACATTTGGTATTTCCCTATAAGGAAACATTTGGTATTCATTGACTGAGCAGTCAGTACTGCTTTCATTTGAAATTTATAAAATATTTCTCTTAAAAAATTTTTCAGGAAAATATTTCTTTCAAGGCTTGTTTTCATACTATATCAAATATGATACGAATGGCCCTAGAGGGTTAATAATATAATATGATTAAGGCTTCTACTTGTCATAAAGTGGGGGATCAGTTCTATATTGTTATGAAGTAATAAACAGATCCCCCACTAATTACTACTTAACCCTCTAGGGCCATTCGTATCATATTTGATACAGTATTTCCCTATAAGGAAACATTTGGTATTTCCCTATAAGGAAACATTTGGTATTCATTGACTGAGCAGTCAGTACTGCTTTCATTTGAAATTTATAAAATATTTCTCTTAAAAAATTTTTCAGGAAAATATTTCTTTCAAGGCTTGTTTTCATACTGTATCAAATATGATACGAATGGCCCTAGAGGGTTAACAAAAAATATTAGAATAATTGTAAGTATGAATGCAGGTCATTATTTAAAGAGGTAAGAGGGTACAAATGAAGAGATTAAAAATTGATAAGTTCTTCCATTTTACTGACACATGAAAATGTTATCACCTATTTTTATTTTCTCTTTATCATTCTCACTGAAACTGAAGTGTCTCCAATGTCTTTTTCGTATTTCCTTGCTATTGAAATAAAATAGTCTTATTTATGAAGTATTGGCAAGGCATAATGATCAAGGAACAATTAGAATGATTATTTTAATTTATGTAGTTTTAAGTTTTCAATAACTACAATTCTTCAATAAAAACAATTTTCATCAGACCTTTACTTTTTTTTATCTTTATGTGCATGTGTGATTGGGTGGTCAGAACAGTGGCATTTTAACTATGAAACCCAGGTTGGAATTTCACCAGTGTCAATTTATCAGGAAGGAGACTTAATATTTGCCTGGATGAAATTGTGTGTGTGTGTGTGTGTGTGTGTGTGTGTGTGTGTGTGTGAGGCAATGTCAGAAGGTGCTTGAAAATAATACAAGTTGATCCAAGTGAAATTAGGTGAACAAAACTGCTCAGGAAAAAAAAAAAAAAATCAAGGATTAGGCTACTGCAGTCACAAGTGATCGAGAGTTTCCATGTCTTTTTTTTTTTTTTTTTAATCATTTCACCCCAAGCAAGGCATTCCACTGCCACTATTGCACATGGGGTTACATAGGGGAAGGTGAAGAGAAAGAGTGGTTAGATATAGGAAGTGTCAAAAGGAGGGTGATAAATGGGTAAGGATACTGAGGCTGGGGGTTGGGTAGATGGGAAGAGTGTTTGAAAGATGGTTAGTGTATTAGGAGGTGTCTATTGACCTTACATTTAAACTCCTGGAGATTGTAGCCGTCGGGGAAGCAAACATGTGGAAGGGAATTTCACAGTCGGGAAGTGCGAGAAAAGAAGCTGTTGGAGTAGAAATTGCGGTTGCATTTTATCGGTTTCACTTTAAAGGGTGGGATCTAGTTGCTAATCTAGTATCTCGTGCAAATTCGTACCTAGGGGGCACCAGTGATCTAAGTTTATCGGAGCAGAAGCCGCGAAAGTATTTATAGAAGAGGCAGAGGGAAGCCATGTCATGCCGGTGAGAGAGAGACTGCAGCCAGTCTACCAAGTCGGTATCGATCACATTACAGACTCTCCGTTGTACTTTCTCAAGAAGCCCGAGGAGAATAGCAGGGGCACCCGACCAGATGTGGCAGCAGTATTCAATGCATGGGCGGATGGTACCCTTGTTCAACTTCTGATCCAGCCAGATTACAAAAGCTGTAATTAAGGTCTACTCAACATGACCTAAGGCTAGTTCTATAGGTGTTGAAAGAAGAAAAAAAATGCCTGAGCAGGCAACAGAAATTAGCTAACCAGTCAAGCAGCCAAGTGGATTTGGAAAGCAGCAGCCAGCCATTACACATAATCTAATTTTTGTGATTTTTCTCCTCTTCACTCCAGTCTCTCACTGCCCAACAGAGAAATAAATGACTGTCCACCATTACAGGAAGAAGAGGTCTGACATAACAATTAACACTAACCATGTAACCTTTTCCTCTCTCTCTAAAGTCTCAAAAATAAAACTGAACCGAAGAGAATGACTGAGGATTAGACAAAATGATCTTTCATACTTTTTGTTCTTCCTTCTGCTGTTGAATTAATAATTCTTCAAGGTGTTCCATATCATTGTGCCGGAAATAACGGATTTCACTACGAGAAGCCAGCAATCCCTTCTGAACTGAGAAACAGGCTCCTTCATCACTGAAAAGCAAAGCAAGGACAATAATTAGCAAATTATCATGCATTAATAACTTAAAGTAAAATGCATGATTATGTTTCATAAAAAGAAAGAAAAGCGAGGAAAAAAGAACGAGGAAAAAAAGAAAAAAGAGGAAGCGGGTGGGGGGAGAAAAGATAAAATGCAAACAAGAAACATCTTTCCTTGGGAAAATCTATTTATTTTATTTCTATCTATCTAGAAATTCTTGACAAAATCCAAAGAAAACCTTGTAATAATATTGGTCCTGACCTGGCATCTTGACTTCAGTCTTCTTTTCCCATCAGTGTAACATAGCTTTCCTTGTGCCTTGTCTATAAGAATTTTCATGGTAATTGTTCTGTGAAGCTTTCTTCTTTGGTACCTCAACTTTACAAATTTAAGCACAGTACTAGATTGGCTGCTAGGTCTCATCATTTTACAGTAGAAATGGCAAGATGTAATTAATGCTAACAGTTTCTTTTCTCACAAGTGGAATTCTTCTGGATTGTTGCTTTCTAATCAACATTGATCTTCAAAAATTTAAATGCAATGTCAATTGTCATCTTTTTTTTTCTTAATGTCTGTTCTTTTATTGTTCTCACTCCTTAATAATAATTTCTTTTTCTCATATTCTTTCACACTCAATAACCTCTTGTGTCTTGTAGACTTTACTGCTTTGTGTGATATATCCCATGATGCATTAGAGTCATAGGGGCACAAGTACTGCAGCTTCAATATAAGTGGTGCGTCTTGGGCAAAACAGTCTCTTCAGGCTAGTTTAAACTCAGAGTTTTCCTTCTCCTGCACCTGTTGCCACCCAGTCTGTCCTGCTATTTACCCACAGCTGGAGGGAGAAGAGATGAATTCATACCTTCCCCAAGGGTATTAGTATGTAAGTGAATGTAATGAATCCAACTGAAATTCAAACTGCTTTCCAATTCCTCAATCTGAGCCACTATCCATTACTGCCTTGCTAGGGTTGAACAAAAAAAAAAAAAAAGAAAAACTCACTACTAACATAATTTAAATTATACAACTTTCCCCATTTCAACAAGGTCCCACCCTTTTACAGTTAGATCAACCAAATGCAGCTGAGAATTCTACTCCATCAGCTTCTTTTCTTGCACTTCCTGCCTGTGGAACTCCCTTCCGTATACTTGCTTTCCTGACAGCTACAACCTCTAAGAATTTAAATGCAATGTCAATTCCCAGCTTTTATTCACTTGACTCCACTCCTTCCCTCATCCTTTCTACATCACCCTATGTATCTTGTTCTTTTCCTTTCTCACTACCTTCACAACTGTATTCCCATCCTTCTCTTGCCCTTTCTGTGACACATCCTGGAACTAGCTCATTTTTCTGTTTGCTCTCCTCCTCCTGAAATTTTTACTCTCTTATATAGCCCTCTGATTGATAGTCTAGAGACAACATTTAGTATCTACAGAGCATATATACAGACTAGTCATAGACATAGCAAATCATTTGCGAATAGACAAAAGTGATCATATGTATGGGTTGGTCATGTATTAAGGTGAATGCATTCCTTTGTCGGCACTAGCAAACAAAATTGTCCAAATATCATCACTAGCTAAAATAATACAAGGCCTCAGTTTTTATTTTAGTTTCACAGATTTCATGACACATCATTCATTCTTTGCATCATTTAATGTTGAAATTATTTTTTCTCATACTTGAATTTATAAATTTTGGTTGGTTGGTTGGTTGGTTATATTTAGGTTAGTATGAGCACCCAACATTTACTGGAGTCTGCAAGCAACAATTGAATGAGTCATTTATAAAAGATATTTATTTTTTAAATTATGTATCATTTAAAAATGATTCATTAATACGATTAGTGTTTATTTAAAATGAATACTTTTTTCTTCATAAATTTACAAGGCTTAATATTTTGTTTTTTCCTGGAATATTTCAGAATGATTAAGGAATAACAAATTTAAATATTTAACCTAAATATATGCATCAGTCAATTAATTGCGATATGCAATATATGCTTGGGCAATCATGTCTCTTTAGAGACATGACTGACTGGGCAGAAGATTTTCCTACAGTAGGTTGCTATTACTTTCTGCTGTAGATTGGTTGCCAACCAAGGCTGTAGAACCCAATCTGTTTTGCTATTTAACCCATTGCTGAAGGGAGAAGAGAGATTAATACCTTTCCCAAGGGTATTTGCATGTAAGTGAATGCAACGAATTCAACTGGAATTTTAGTTTGAATGTTAAATATTTAAAAATGTATTCTATATTTATATTACACATTTTATTTAAATATTTATATTGTGATAACTTTCTTTTAATTTTTATTTTCATTGATTGACATAGAAGGCAAATTCAATTTCCTGGGTTTAATCGATTTCAACATTAAATAATACTCTGTTTTGCTGTCATTTGTTCATTATCATAAATAAGCAATCAACAATAGGTTCTGTTACAAAAGTTATTTTCTTTAATTTTGATATTTTGGTCAAGTGAACTGTTCAACAAAGGGAAAATTCTATTTAACGTTTTCAATGAAGCCAGTTTTCAGGCAAATGACATACACTATTACGATCACTTCCCAAGCCAAGTATAATCATTAGTATAAACAAAATGCAATAAGAAAGGACAGATGATAATAGAATTATATGTTCAAGCTGTAAGGATTTTTACTTTGAGGAAAATTGGCATATTAAGCAGACCTGAGCATTTTAAATTGAGCTGAAAATACTACTCACCAGAATATGACATCACCACGTTTGGCATAGGCAGGAATAGCACTGGCAATAGTTGCAAAGCCATAACAATAAAGAATGGTAGATTCCACTTCCATGAATTTCTGTAATTGTTCTTCCATAAAAAGATGAAGATCTGAAAAGCAAAGCAAATATAAATTTGATCAAATGTTTTATGTACTGTCAGGGCAACAGTAAAGAAACACACAACCATATATATATATATATATATATATATAAACAGTTACTACTTCTGCAATTTATGCATCACTCTTCAGCAATGAACCGAGTCCTTTCGGTGACTGGCATGTGTATACACCACTTACATATAACATGCTAAAATTTCCCTTCTCTGATTCTATGCACCTATGGCATAGGGAGTAGTGACTCCGACTGACACAGTTTCGATCCCGGGCCAGAAGCAAGTGGATGTTTAACCACACTGATGAGCTGTGATACAGCGAAAAAGGCTTTTATATATATATATATATATATATATATATAAAATGACATTATCTACAGAGTTTGCCCTTTGGGGATAAAGTTTTTGGTTTCCTGGATAAAAATGTTGGTTGAAGTAATCCACTGAGTTGTGAGTTCAATACCTGGCCACAGTAGTGAACAAAAACTTGGAGATTTGAGTTACGAAAATTGAGATATCCAGAAAAGGTATTCTATCCCATTGAATGAAATAAACGGTGTGGTGGTGGTAGTGGTTGATGATGGTTTTATGCTACACCAGGAGTAACTCACATGGCTTTTGATCTAAATTGACTGGCAATGTTAACATACACATGGCCCAGTGGATAAAAAACATAGGTTAAAGTAATCCACTCGTGAGTTCAATACCTGGCCACAGCAGTGAACAAAAAATTGTAGAGTTGAGTTACTGAAGGGAAATAACTGAAACTGAGATATCCAGAAAAGCAGCCTACCCCAGTGAACAAAATAAAGGATATTGTGGTGGTGGTGGTGGTGGTGGTGGTGTGACCCAAAGAATTGTGAGTTCAATACCTGGCCAAAGCACAGGTGAACAAAAAATTGGAGAGTTGAGTTACTAAAGGGAAATAACTGAAAGTGAGATATCCAGAAAAGGCATGGTATGTGGAACTAGAACAATCTACCCCCATGAACTGAATAAAGCATTCAGTTCAAAGTTCTGATGTATATCACTTTAAAAAGGCCAGAATAAACAACAGCTGAAATGTCAGGAATACAACAAAGATGAGGACAACAGTCTGAACAATGTAAATAGTTACAATACCTGATATCTCAAAAATATAAACAGATGTTAAAAGAAGTTCTTGTTTGAAGGAAAAAACATTATCTCTTGTTTGCACTCTTATAAACTTTTACCAGCAAATGAATTCAATCAAGTACTCTCAACAAAGACGTTATATTTTGATAGGCCTACCACAAGAAAGAGGATCAACAGTCATTTTCTTAAATTGGTGTCAGATCTGAAAATGATTACATATCTTTAGTCAAATTTATTTTAACAAATATTTATAGGATCATGATCACATCTGAAAACATTTTCTGCCTTCTCATCTATAAAATGCAATAAAATCAGGAAAAAGACATTTTTGGTGAAGAATGAGCTCAGGCAAGAATTACTGAAGTTATGAACTTGGCATAGTGATTATCACCATGGAAAGATGCACAGGTGTGTTGAGTTCAAATTCAAGCATGTTGCATTCACGTTCACACAACTATCTTTGGAAAGGTATAAATTTCCCTCAACGAAATTTAATAGCAAGGAAGACTAGGCTTTTTAGCTTTGTTTGACAATCACTCTAGGAGAAAGACAACTGAATTTAAAACTCCTTCAGCTCAAAATAGGTTGGCTAGGGATCTAGTATGAGTTGAAGTGAATATTTGTTCCTCAAATACTTTTGTATAGAATGCATCATAAAGAATGGTTTATTATTGTACAACACTTACCCATAGTTCCATAGAAGGCACGAGGTCCACATGAACCAACACCATAATGTCTCAATGTTTTCTTGGCTTCCTCCTGCAGTGCCAAAACAATTTTCATCACATGTCAATACCAATATAATAAATAGGGTATGGTGGGGCCTGGGGATTAAAAATGGCACTCTTAAAATTACCACGAAGGAATAAAAAAATTTTTCTACAAAATTTCCTATTTAAAAGATAACCAGAAAAGTCACTGCTCTTTTTAATAGAGAAAAAATAAAATAATAAATAAATATATATATATATATATATATATAAAACGTAGAATACTTGGTATCTAAGTCTGGTAAATTCCGATAGAGACGAACTCAAAAGAACTCAATGTTAAATTTATTTAATTTAAGAGAGTAATATAATTTAGAAAAAATTTTTTAGATATTCTGCAATTTCATAGGTAATACGTATTTCACAGCAAAAAAAAGCTGCTTGTCAGACTCAAAAGATACAGCAGTTAATAATATTCAAAATAATCCCGAAAATGAGCTAGGAATTGTTTTTGTAGATTATCATTACAAATGTATATTCTAGACACAGGCACATGAGCATCAGTATGTAACTATTTTTGGGGATTATTTTGAATATTATTAACTGCTGTATCGTTTGAGTCTGACAAGCAGCTTTTTTGCTGTGAAATACCTATTACCCATGAAATTGTAGAATATCTAAAATTATTTCTTATATATATATATATATATATATATATACATACACACACACACACACACACACACACACACACACACAATTTGACATACTGTTAATTATCCTCAAAGTAATCCCCATTAGCATCCAGAATTTTTTGCCAATGTGCCTCCAGCTGTGCAATACCCTGGCAATAAAAATCAGACACAAAGAAGTCTGTGAGTGTCTGCTACAAGTCTGCCCAATTTGCAAAGGATCTCTCCATGAAAGTAGTTGTCCAGAGAATGAAAGAAGTTATCTATTGGCACAAGGTTTGAGGAGTAAGGTGGATGGCACAATGTCTCCCAGCTAATTCACCGTATATCACCCCTGGCCACCCACACTACATGAGGTGTGACGTTGACATGGTGGATCAGTACATCCTTGTGATTAACCAATGCTGGCTCCTTCTGCTTCAGTACCTGTTGCACATGCTCCCACTGCTGTGAGTATAGGTATGAGTGAGGATTAGGCCTGTTTGTACCACTTGTCAACTAGTCCAACTACAGAACATGATCTTGCATGAGTGTAGTGGTGGTTTTTTTGGTGCAAGTCACAGGGACCTGTGGTTACAACCAATGTCTGGCATCATACAGGATGCAATTTTTGTCACTGGTGAGCACTATCAAATATGGGTTTGTTGCAGTGCCAAGATACAAACTATCATTTGTTGATGCTTGTTGGCTTCTGACAGTGTGTGAGGTACCCACTTGCTCAACTTGTACACCTTCCCTTTGCAGTGCAAGTGAAAGTCTGACTGTTTCATCAAAAACTTGGAATCATTTGTCAAGCTCACCGCTGGCTTGGCTGTTGTCCTCTTCTATGGTTGCATTCAGGGCGCCATTATCCAGGACCTGTTGCCAGCCACAATGGGACGGATCTCACAATCAGAACTTCTGGAATCAATGCCTGGCGGTGAGGTGACTCTCAGCATTATCCTCCAGAGGCATGACATATTCGGTGGCTTGATGCAGCTGCAGACAAGCCCACCTTAAAGTCATAAAGCAGACAACCCCAAACAAGCTGCTTCAACACTGCTGTGTTTTCTTGTCTCTGCTCAAATTATGACCAATGTGTATGCACAACATACCAGCATCAATTAAGAGCCAGTTCCAACCACTTTGCTGTCACATGACACACTCATTTACATGTTAGTAATCACTTTGCCCCACATGTAAAAAACAAAAACTTTTGGGGTTACGTTATAAATAAAAAAAAAATAAATTAAAAAAAAAAAAATCTTGACTCACCTCAATTTTTTCTTCTCCCAACATTCCCAAGAAGTTAAAAGTTGCCAGGTTGAGACATAAATTACCATTAAGATCAATGTATTTACCAGCTTTACTGAAAAAAAAAAAAAAAATTGACTGTTGTTATTAACATTTGATCAAGGTAGGTTTACAGAACATAATTCTGCATTATTTTCCTCCCTTCAAACATTTTGTCCAGTCATACCTCAGATAAATAACGGACTGTTCCATTTTTACTATGAGAAAAAAAAATTGGAAAAAAGTAGAGATATATCAGTGATGCTGTCTGGTTTCAATGAGAAAAGAAAGCATCAATAAGAAAGAAAGAAGTATTGTTACTAAGAATATTGAGTAATGTTTAATCTTTGTGCCTGAAAAAAAAAAAAAAAGCTCTCAAAAAGATTGTTATTCCCTTGACACTACTATTATACCCTTTTGAATCCCTTGCCAATATTTATTAATTTAAAAAGTGATGTTTTAATAAAACCCTAATATATTAAAGTGGATTTATGCATTTTCTTAAGAATTTAAAATGATATTTATTTATTAGATAATTAACAAGAATAATTTTATATTTACAGGATTCTAAAAAATATATGAACCGACTATAATGAAATAATTATTATTTACTGTTTTATGAAAAAAAATAAATCTGAAAATAATTTTTTTTTATTCATAAATTTATTAAAAGTAACTGTAATTATAAATTTTGAATAACAAGACATTTTCCAGACTTTTCTCTCATTTGGTTTCACCACATAAATTCCTCAAAATAGATATATCCCCTCCGCTTGATAATTTTATAATTTTTTTTCTGTATTGCCAAATTGACAGAACTTTTCAAAATAAACATTACACAGTATAAGTGACAACATTCTCAGTGCAGATTTGGTGCAATAGTTAACAAGCTTGTCTTGTTAGAACCTATTACAACTGTGTAGTGAGTTTGATCCTCAATGGGTACCCCATATTTGTGCCACATCTAAGCTGTGCTTAAAGGCTTGTTTATTTCGTCTTTTGTAGGGTCTTTTCTTTGAACTTGCAAGGGAAGGACTGTCAAACTTATTTCGGCTTTGAAGGCTTCTCTCTTATATAAATAGGTTGTGGTATTATTTATTTCATTTTTTAGTCACCTCATGGTAACAAGAACTCAAATTCCTGATTAAGGGTAGCTTTTCTTCGACACTGTGATGCACACTTTACTTCTCCTCCCCCTGTCTATTGGACGTATGCTCTCTCTCTTTATCTCTACCTTTTCTTGGACATGTGCTCTGGCCACTTAACAGTTGACTACTTCCATTGTAACTGAAAAGAGTCGAAATGTATCTGCCATAATTGTCTCTCGAAATTTCACTCATCTTCGTCCTGATTGACTGGTAAGTGTGCTGGATAATTCTTCTTTTTTCTAATTTAAATAAGGAAATGTATTTATCTATTTACTTTTACTGCACATTTGTCTTCCTGCATATAGTAGCAGTTAAAAAAAAAAAAAAATGTTGATTTCTTCCAGTTAAAAAATGAGTCAGCACTTTTTGCGCTGCCAAAGGCTTGTTTATTTTGTCTTTTGTATGGTCTTTCCTTTAAACTTGCAAGGGAAGGTACTGTAAAACTGTTATTTTGGCTTTGAAGGCTTCTCTTGACTAAGTTAAAACTTAGTAAAACTTTTATCCTTTTTTTTTTTTTTTTTTCAGTTGGAGTAGAGAGGTCTATCGCCCAGTTTCACACTCCATCCTCTTCTTTTGAACAAGAGTAGAAGTGCATGCCTCATTTCTTGTTTAGGATAGGGTTCCCTGTTTTCTTCCCTCTCCTCCAGTCTTAGTGCAGTCACAAGCTTCTTGCAATATTTGAGGATGGTGGCGATGTCTTCATTCTGAGGATACTGGGTTGGTAGTTTCCTGGTTGCTTCTTCCAACTGGTAGTTAGGAGCTCAAACTTTTGTGTAGCATCTTGAAAGACTGCTCTGATCAACAATTGAATAACATCAGGGTTTCTTGTAGTGCCATGGATGGGTGTCCCTGCATAAACCTCCAATGGGCAACCCCGAGGATACATTATGCTGCAGACTGCGCCAGTCTCTATCCTACACATGCTGCATACTGCGACCGACTGATTCTACTCTAAACCTAACTCACATCCTTTCTCTCAAGCTCTTTTTTCCATCCACTCCACCTCCAGTATTCTCATCCATCTATTGCCCTCCTCCTGACATCCCCTATAACCTACCCTTTTTTCTCATCACTTTCCCCTATGTAACCCCCTTGCTTGGGGTGAAATGATTAAAAAGAAAAAAAAATTATCAATGCAAATACTGGTGTAATGGTGTCTGCAGATAATAACAATGCATCTATGGCTTGCATTCAGCTACAGGCATGTGACAGCAATACTTGTAAGCTTTTGCAAGTTATATTTTTATCAGGGTGAAAATTTCTAGTCGAGAAGGAAAAATAACTCATATGGAAACTTTTGGTAAACCCAAACTATAAAAAAATTTTATTTGTAACTAAAATAAGCGATTTCTCTTTCCGTGACAATTTAGAAATTTACCTTCAGCTGCAATTATAAATGTTGTGTTAAAGACAAAAGAACCACAAAACAAAAAGAAAATTTTTGTTTAAAAAAAAAAAAAAAAAAAAAAAAAAAAGAAACACCAAAATTTATTTTGAATGGCGCATGTTAAAGGAGCTAATAAACCTGCCATCTTGTGGGCATACAAAAACATGCTCAGTACAAGCCAAAACAGGCTAGATAAGGACACAAGACTATTATTACTCTACAATAAGTTCCCTGGCACCAAAAATCATCTCTCAGTTGAGTCTCTGAAGACAGAGTGCGGCTCAGTTGTAGCTCCATCCGCGAGGACAGAGGTGCATCTAAGAAAAATTATACTGTGCCGATGTCCAGTCCCAAGGAACGGTGTCTCTCAGCTGCGCCACTCCATTGCAGCAGAGGGGTGGACCAGGTGTTCGTCACCGGGGCCAGCTCAACCGGTGGTTGAGGGGACTGGTGAATTTTTGTTCCTTCACTCATCCGTACGCGATCAGGCTCCACATGTTAAAAAAGACCTTGTGCCAAATCTTGCTCCAGTGGGGGAGTAGGGTAAATATCTACTCTACAATAAGTTCTTTTGGTGGAGCAGATGAATTTCCTTGAAAGACTTACCCAAGAACAATTGAATTATGCAGCTTTTCAAGTAACGGATGATCATCCTTTACATGAGGGACCAAAGGTTCAGGTTTCCAGTCAGCAAGCAGGTCATTTTTCTCCTGTTGAAAAATAAGGATTAAAACAAAAAAGATAATGATAATAATAATAAAAGTAACTGTTATCTAAATATTTCTGTTACTCAGTGATTACAAGGAGAATCGACAAAGCAATAATCAAATTGTATGGTGAAATGAATTTGGTTAAAATTATCAATAGCAAAATAAGCAGACAATATTTGGGCCAACTGTTAACATATACACGTTGTGTCAGTTTTGTAAGCTTTATACAAAAAAAAAAAAAAAAAAATAGCTCCCTTATAAGAGATCCTGGCAGAATTGTTAATAAGTTTGGAGGAAGATAAAGTTTAAATTATTAGTTGCTATTTAAAAAAAAAAAAAAAAAAAAAAATTAGCTTTAGATATTGACACCTGTGTAGAGACAAGTATGGTGCCTATGAGAGTTTCAAAGACTACAACAGAAGAACCCTAGCGAGTCAAGAAAGACACCCTGACAAATGAAGCAGGAGAAACTCAACAATTCTTGTTGAATCAGAGTGAATGAACTTTTTCTTTCCAAAAGGTTTGACAACCTGTTTTTCATGCTCATCTGACTGTTTTTTCCTAATCCCCTACTCCCTTCAAGTAAGTGTTTCTGTTCAAAGACATCTCAAAAAGATATACAAAATTTCTACCTGCCTAAAAAGAACTTTTGGTACACAAAGGAATATTGGTGAAGCTCTTTCAAAAAAAGAGTTTTTTTGTACAGTTTAATGTCTTATTTACATTTCTTTGAAGAAATCCCTTTCTTAATTAGTGCCTAAGAAAAGTTTTCTTTGCAAAATTGGATATTTATGCTCACCCAAAAACAGTGTCAAACAGAAGGTTTTCTATTGACACCACTATTATTTTAACTACTATCACTCCTTGGCAATATTCTTTTAAAAAGAATTGTAATAAAACACATATATATATATATATATATATATATATATGAAAGTGAATATATACATCATCTTTGATCATTTATTGAAATGACTGGCAAACATTGGCTAATTGCCAACCGATTTGAACTTTATAAAATGATAATTAAGGTTGGTTCTCATATTTTAATTATTTAGTAAATGCATATTAATTTATTAATAAAAAAAAATTGCTTTCATATTTATTTCTTGATAAATGCTAAATATTACATTGTATTAGTCTTAATACAATATTTGTAACTTAAATCTGAAAAGGAGATGGCCACCAATAAAAGTAAAAAAATAAAAGTAGCTCAGTGATAACAATACAGAATAATTTAGCCTAGAGGATATGTTTGCTTGACAACTTTCAATATATCAACTGGTCTTAAAAGACCTGTTTTATGTAAGCTTTTACGTGAGGGATTCAATAGATTGATTTACATTTTGCTGATACCGGTTCCTACAAAGACAGGAAATCTCTGGTGAAATTTATAAAGGCAATATGTACGGGATTATAAAATTCAATAGGTTTTTTATTATTTGTTCCAAAGACAGGTTTTGTTTGATGGTTAATCTGCCCACTTAGTATGCAGCTTGCAATTTAGGAAATCATGCATACAGATTAGTTTTGATACGCACATCTACAATACTTGCAAAGAGCTTATAGACATGGCTTGTTGAATGATAGTTACCAGTCAGCTGTCAATTGCTATTTACTGCCCCTTCGTTTTGTTCTTGCCTCTTACGCAGCCTTTGAAATTTGAAAAAGAAATCACTTGACCGGCAGTCAATAGCGAGGGAAAATTTACTCGCCCCAAAATCATTTTACTCAACCGACTCCATTTTTTTAATAGTCACCTTATGTAAACATAGCGTAAATTGCTGATGGAAAACAAAAAATGAAATTTTAATTAAAATTTCGAGTGCATTAGAAAGGATTTAAAAAATTTAAAAAAATAAAATTCGATCTTTCCTCTTAATAATAGCATAAACATTTTGACAATAAAACTTTGTTTTTATTAAGTTTGAGCCCCTTTAACATCATGATATGCTGTTTCTTTTTTTTTTTTGGCAACTGAATGGAGGTAGTTAATTCGTTCATAGAAGATAAAAAAAATAAATCTGATTTTCTTAACAATTTTCTATAAAAAATTACTTGTATAATTTATTTTTCAGTGCGCAATTGAAAGAAGTAATCGTATTTTTTTATTTTTTTCTCAAATGTTCATTTTTACTTTTCATAAGCAAAGAGAAAATATAGATGTTGAGCTAAGGATATTTTTCCAAATGAGTTTCTAAACATCTGTAAGCATCGCGACAGACATTTTGATTCCACTCTGGAATGGTTACACTGACCGGGATGATAAAAGTCATTGTAGGTCATTCTAAGTAACTTGTGAATCTTCAATGGCATATTTTTATGTTGTAAAAGGAATCAGATTTCCTTTTTCTATATTTTGCAAGGTAAAGCAATAAACTTTAATCGCCCAATTAAGTTTTTAATTGACTGAGTCGATTGGGCGAGTGAAATCTCAAAGCTACTTTTAAGTAATGTTTCTGTTTTCTAATACTCCCACACCCATTATCCCCTTGTGTCTCAGTGGCTTTACTGTCTTGCTTGGGGTGAAATAAATTTAAAAAAAAAAAAAAAATGGTATTCTTTTCATAAAAGGACAACAAAGAATGTTTCCTTAAATATGTGAGGCATCTTGCTGGTAACTAATATGCAGCTGAAGAGCTTCAACAAAGCATTTAACAATTTTCAAATGCAGCATGATATTGCTTACATAGTGGAAGTGCTCATTTACCTCAATCAGTTAAGTGCCATACATGATACAGGCTTGGGCAATCATGTCTCTTTCAATCTATGACTGACTAAGCAGAAGATTTTCCCACAGTAGGTTGCCATTTCTTTCTCCGGTAGACTGGTTACCAAACCAGGCTATAGAATCCAATCTGTCCTGATTATGAAGCTTTTTCCTTCTGAAATATGGTGTATTAGTCACAACATTACTTCCAAGAAATTCTCCTTGTAAAAGAACTAAATAGATTTCCTCATCCAGAAATCTTCAGTTTGTTTGCAGTTTCTTGATATCACTATTCTCAATGTTCCTCACATTTCTGACTAACACAGGGCAAAGGCGAAAAATTTGTTGAATTTTTCTTGGCCAAAAAAGCAAAACTTTGACTTAGGATATACCAGAGGTGTTTTTTCATGACAGAGATAGGCTTAACCAGGTTGATTTGGTTTCCGTCTGAGAGATCTTTTGGATAGATTACCTTTATAATGAGTAAAGAGATTCAAATGCCCTAATTCTTTTTTTTATTATGCTGGCCGTCAGAGAGGAGAGAAAAACATTCCAAGCAAATAAATAATTACTAAAATAAATAATTGTTATAAAGAGACGCTCACACATTTCAATTTTATCCCACATCCAAAAATTTAATTTCTTCTTTTCCGATCACTTCCTTTATGATGATGGTGTTGATGTTTAAGTAAACCAATTCTTGCATAGATGTGTCGATGGCATTGACTTGCATGGTAATATTGTGGAGGACAAGGATGATTTTGTCAAGCCTTTCTCTCGTCGTTTGACTTCTTTCTTTTCTCTTCTGGTGGCTTTGAAATTTTGATTGTGAAGTAACACCACCAATTGGTATGGTCTAAGGGTTGTTAAATTTTTGGCTTTATACAATTGGCACTTCTCATGTATGCCAACAAGGCAATAATCTTTCTAACAGTCATTGACATTAAGGCCTATACTGATGACAAGAACATCTGTCATGGTGCAGTATGATGGTGTAGTCTATCAGATTCCAGGATTTGGCTCATGGATGCATCCATATGATCTTGAAGCGAGCAGGAAGTTGGAATTGAGTATTCGGATTGAATAAATTACATTCCAGGAATTGACCTAATAACAGATTTCTGTTAAAGTTACAATTCCCAACGCCTTCTTTACTGATCACATTTTCCTCACAAGCGATAATACTTTCCTACCCTTGCATTGAATTCCCAAGTAATAAGAGTTTCTCCTTTGGTGTTAATTTGTTTTTTTATAATCATTTCACTCCAAGCAAAGCAGAACTGCCACTAGTGCACAAGAGGAGAGAGAGAGAGAGAAAAATCAACAAGATAAAGGGGATGTCAAAGAAAAGAAAAGATGGATGAGAATCAAATCGACAGAACATAGCAATTGATGTTGCATTTGAACTTAGGGAAGCAAGTAAATGGAAGTGAGGTCAACAAACGGGAAGTGCAAGAAAAAAAAAATTGTTAGAGTACAAAAGGCAGATACATTTAACTATTTTGGCGATAAAAAGGTGTTAACTTGATGGCAATCTAATAGCACAATTAAATATATATGGTCAGGAGACCAGAAAAAAAAAAAAAGAAGCTTGCCAAAGCCTTTGACATGAAAATACTTGTAGAAAAGACAGAGGGAAGCCACATCAGTGAGAAAGTGACTGAAGGCAAACTGATAAGTCCGGATTGATTTTTTTTTTTTTTAATCATATCACCCCGAGCAAGGCGGTAACGCCACTGATGCGCAGGGGGCTACGTAAGGGTAAAAAGAATGGAAAAGAGAAAGCCGGAAACCACATCCTAAACAGGAAACAAGGGATGAGCCTCTTCACCTGTTCAATAGATGTGGGTGGAGTGTGAACCGGGCAATAGTTTAGTCTATCTACTCCAATTGAAAAAAAAAAAAAAATAATAAAGGAAAAGAGTGATTATATTGCAGATCAAGTACATCAAGATGAATAGCAGTTGATAATGTTACTTAGTTGTTCATAAAATTGATTCTCTTCATTAGCATCAAGTGCTGGGGCATAAACAGAAATGAGAGTGATGTAATTTATTTAAAAGTAGTATATGAAGTCATTTGTTGGTGGCAGTTGGCGCTAACTGGTGGTCTTATATGATGCAGATTTTACCTCCTTCCCCAGCCAATAATTTTGGGAAAAACATTTCATTTTCAAACAATTTTTTTTTTAATATGTTTATAATATGAACTATGAAACTGAGACACCTTGAAGTACCTGAGAAGTGGCTAACACCTCTACCAGATATATGAGTTGACAATTGGACCCATTTCAAGCTCATAAGGGAATAAAAAAAACAAAAACAAAAAAAAACACATACACAAAAATATAAATTTATTAGACCTAATATAAGAAATTGAAAATAACATAAAATAAAATTAAAATAAATAAGCATAAAATAAACAAAAAATATATAATATTAGGTTGTCCCAAAAGTTTGTAAACACTTGCGAAATGGATCTATCTGGTCCAGCACAATCGAGACAGGCGACGGGTTCAGAAAGGGCAAGAGACCCCGTCGGTTCCAAAACAAGATTGATTCAGTAAGAAAGTCATGTTGTGCGTTTGGTGGAACTTTGAAGAAATCATGCATTTTGAGTTGGTTCTGAATGGTTGTGCCATCAGTGCCGGACTTTACTGTCAGCAACTTGAGCGAGTCTACAAATAGTTGAAGCAAAAGTAACTGGCTCTGATCAACCAAAAGTGTGCTTTGATGCAGCAGGACAATACCAAGCCACACACCGCCAGGAAGCCGAAAGACAAGTTTGAAGAACTGATTACGGCTTTTTCACTCAATGCAACACTTTCTGAAGGGCCACCGATTTGACTCGTTTGATGAAGTCGAGGAAGCATGTCAAGAATTCTTTGATTCGAAGCCAGCTGAATGGTACTTTGACCAGATCCAAAAGCTTGCAGATCAATGGCAGAAAGTCTTGAAAAATGATGGTTTTTATTTTGAGCAATAATTTTTGTTGTTTTTGTGAGTAAAATTTCAATTTTTTTGCAAGTGTTTATGAACTTTTGGGACAACCTAATAATATAAAATATATAACAAAATAATAAAAAATAAAATAAATAAATATAAATAATAATAAATAAATAAAAAATGTAAATATAAGCTAGTACATGGCTAAAACTACTAATTATCCATTGCAATAAAAAATACTTAAGGCAATAAATAGATCACAATTTGTAATAGAAACTAAAGACAAACTAACAAAAATTATATAGAGTAAATTATCAAAATAGTAAGGTTTATACTATAAAATACTTACAATTGCTATAGTTTCAAACCTTAGATTTTGTAACACTAGCAGGATTGTAAGTTCTTTAATATGTTTATAATTTACTATAGTTTCATGCCTTTGATTTAGTAATATGTCACTTTCCATGTACTTTATAATTTCCATTTTCTCTTGCAGACAGAGGAAACATGGTTTGTTCACCAATCTAGAGATTCTAGCTTGTTTGAGAATTTTCTATTGGACTTTAGGTGTTTCATTCTCCACTTTTAACTTCCAAAAAGTATTTAGAAAGTGAGGTCATATTTCTTTTGTTCTTATTAGTAAATGATGAGAGATGATTGTAAAAATGTTTTTTAAAATGGTTCATTGTATTTCCAATATAAACTTTAGTAAGCCTTAAATATTATATGGATGAGATAGAGCACATATAGACAAGGGATTTAGTTAAACACTTGTTAGATAAAGGGCAGTGGTTGGGATTTCTACCGTTGCAGTCTGCACTTCACTTCCAGCCAAAATTTTAAATTTCTCTCTTCGCCATTTTCATTGGCTCTTCCATCTCTACATTTTCTCACATATTTTCCTCTTCACTTTATATTTCTTCTGTATCTTTCCTTTTCTTGATTTCTCATTTTATTTTCTGATCTTTTCTTCCCTCTTTCTTTCTCCCTTTTTTAATATCTATTTACCTTGTACGAAAAAGGAAAAGAAAAAGGGAAATGTTGTTCCTAAAATAAATTTTTATAATAAAACATTTATTACCATCATTATTAACTACCTGATGAGACATTGTTCTTTCAATATCAAAACAAAATGTACAATTTTGTGGTACTTTGTACATGTACTAAAGTAATAATTAATAATAAATATTAATTGGTCTATTTTTATATTGAGCACTGTTTTAAATTAATGTTTTGAATGGTGCAATTATTTTCTTTGTTCTTATTCATTTGGAGATTCATATATATATATATATATATATATATATAAACGGAAAGTTTCAGAGGTTAATGAAATGGATTAACAACTGACATTTTGAATTTTTTGGAACATTATTTTTAATAAATACTCACATTTAAGTAGATATTGTTTTTTTAAGAAATTTTGTTAGAAAAATGCATGTTACTCAGCAGGATTTTCCAAACAAAATTATAGTTATATATATATATATATATATATATATATATATATATATATATATATACATACACACACACTGTTTAATTAAAAACAGAATCTCTACTCAAATATATCTATTAAAAATAATGTTCAAACAAATTATTATTATTATATATATATATATATATATATATATATATATTGCAAGACCAACTTGTGTATACTAGCTTTGTAACTGATACAAAACTGTAGCCTACTGCAAAAATTCATGGATGCAGTGTCAACTGTTAAAATTGCTAGATGAAATCATAAGTTTCATTGTCACAGTTTCGTCTCTCACACTTGTGGGATTCTCTTTCCTGTCAACTTTGATTTTCAAAAATTTAAATCTAACATTTATCTTCTCTCCTTAATAATGTCTTCCTAACATTTCTTTCACTCAGTAACACCTTGCATATTCGTGGCTTTATTGCTCAAAATGAATGGCTGAAAAAATACCTAAACAACACTCATGAAAAAAAGACAAGTTGATCCGAAGAAAGGTTTTTTTAATACCTGACCACACACACACATACTTGACAACAATCAGGCAGCAGCTGTATTCACTCACCTTTTCTGTCAAAATGGTCTTCTCCGGATTGTAGCTTTTTGAGAAAAGCAATTTGATAATGCACATTATCAGGATGGCTTCAAGAAATAAATGGTAAGTTGGCGCCTGAAAGAGGATTAAAATTAATTTTAGAAGAATTCAGACAATTCTTAACTTTTTTCCAGCTTACAAATTTCACATATGAAAAGGGCACAAATAAAGTTCCCCCACCTCCATGCAGAAAATAAAAATCAATCAAGAGTTTGCTTCAGATATGAAGCCAAGAAATAAAAAAATAAAATTAAAAAAAAAATGCAAGCTATGAAAGAAACAAGATATGTTCTATCACTGTTCTAAGTATTCAGTGAAAAAAATTCCCTAACAATGAAACAAGAACTGAATAAGACTATCAAACAAGTTAGGATATTGGATTTTAAATGTCAACCCTATATTGAATCAGTCTTTTCTTTATTTGAGTCTGAAAACATTTTTTTGGTTTGGGAAAAGGTAAATTTTAGGTAGTTTTATTGGAATCTGAAAGCATTTATGATGTACGTGATACCTTTTGGAGTGATAATTCTCTTGAGGAAGTGGTAAACTATATTTTTTTGAGAATTAAGTTTCTACAAATGAAAAAAAGTGAATGCACAGCAATCCATTATGGCGTAAAACCAGGAACTGACTGATGCAACCTTATGTATAAGGCAAATGCATAAGTCTAGGCAAGATTAATGGAGATTGCATCATAACCATGAATCATTGAAAATCAGGACTGTCGTAACCCAGGAATATTACATCATATATATATATATATATATATATATATATATATATATATTCCATTTGTAAATGAGTTATTACGTGACCTAGGTCTCTACTATGAGTGGTGTCTTCAGGCAATTTTCAATATCTGATTTTACCAGTAAACAGTAAAATCAGTTATTGAAAATTGCCTGAAGACACCACTCATAGTAGAGACCTAGGTCACGTAATAACTCATTTACAAATGAAAAATATTTAAAAGTTCTACAATGTAATTATATTGAACACTTTTTAATACAAATGTGCACTGGTCTACTTTTATTATGACCAAAAAGTAAGTCATTAATACGTATATATATATATATATATATATATATATATATATACACACACACACAGAGACACACATAAGTATTGGATACATGTTATTTTCTGTTATAACTCTAGTTTATGTTCTCTATTTTGCCTTATATTTGGTAAGTAATATCTCAAAGTTGTTTTAGTTGTATGTGGAAGGAAAATTAAAAACTCATGTTTGAATCCATCAAAGTTCAAAATTACCCTATGCTAATAGGGTAATTGGATAGATCAATTTAATATTTTGTTGCATAGCCTCTGTTTTGTTTCACTGCTTCCAGTCAGTTTCTATAGTTGGCCACAAGTTGAGAAAAAACTAGGCAGTACTAAAATTTAAGAACAAAACAAGATATCATGAGACAAGGGCAAGAACAGTCTATCTCCATAGATTAAAGGAAGGGTTCAGTTCAGAATCCCCTGTAGTTTATCCAGATTGACATATACTTGATGAAGGTGGGAGGAAAAAAAAAAAAAAAAAAAAAAAAAAAAAAAAAAAATCGCCAAAACGTATTAACAACAGCAAAAGCAAAGACAGTATTCCACATGTCAGTCAGTTAAGTGCCATATGTGAAACATGCTTGGGCGATCATGTCTCAAAAGAGACATGACTGAGTGGGCAGAAGATTATCCCGCAGTAGGTTGCCATTACCTTCTGCGGTAGATTGGTCGCCAGCCAAGGCTATAGAACCCAATCTGTCCTGTTATTTGACCCATAGCTGGAAGGAAGAAACGGATTAATACCTTTCCCAAGGGTATTTGCGCGAAAGTGAATGCAATGAATTCAACAGGAATTTGAACTTGGCTCCCCGATTTCTTGTTCCGAGCCGATATACACTGCACCACAACGCACATCCAGTACATTCCACATGTAAATAGTATAAACAATAACTTCTCATGCCAGAAATTCAAACACAGATAAAACAGGTACATTTCATTATTTTAATTGTGGCAGTAAAGTCATCTTAACAGAATATTTTATCAATTAATGAAACATATTTGAACAGAAAAATAAAAAATAAAAGCTCCAGGTTTATTTTCTGTTTCAGGATACAACTTTAAACATTTTTAAATTTTCAAAGTTATTTTTCTGGGAACTTCTCTTTAAAAATGTAAATGTTTAAAACCATTTAAATTATATTTTGAGTTGGTAGGTTGCTTTGTTTTATGGCATATCAATCTCTGCGGGTCATTTATTGCCAACTAAATTTTTTTTTATTTATTTATTGCTGGTAATATCTTTTTCTTTCAACAATTTATTGTTGTTTTTATATAAGTTTTTGTGTCTAGTAATACATTTTTCTTTTCGAGTATCATGATTCATTGGGATTTGATTTTTAAAGGCAGGGTCCCCAAGTCCTACCCTGTTATTTAACCCATAACTGGAGGGAAAGGACGGATTAATACCTTTCCCAAGAGTACCAGCGCTTAAGTGAATGCAGGGTATTCAACTGGAATTCGAACTCGTCTCACCAATTTCTTTTCCAAGTCGATATCCGCTGCACCACAATGCACATCCGTCACTAAAAACTTACAGCACCAGGTATTCCCAAGCGGTCACTCATCTAAGTACTGACCAGGCTCAATGTTGCTTAACTTCAGTGATTGAGCGAGAACCGGTGTATTCAACGTGATATGGCCATAAACTTATATTTTGAGATTTTTAAAAACTTCAAAAATCCATTAAGATTGACTTTAAATTTCTGTTAAAAAATTAAATAAAAAGCTTCACACCCTAAGTAGTTAGTCCAAAGTTCTTGGTAGGTATGAAAATCACTGTTGTTTTTTGGCTAGTGTAGTAATTGTTGTGGCACAGTATGAATGAGAACGAGAAATCGGGGAACTGAGTTCGAATTCCAGTTGAATTCATTGCATTCACTTATGCACAAATACCCTTGGGAAAGGTATTAATCCATCTCTTCCCTCCAGTTATGGGTTAAATAATAGGACAGATTGGGTTCTATAGCCTTGGTCGGCAACCAGTCTACCGCAGAAAGCAATGGCAACCTACTGCGGGATAATCTTCTGCCCAGTCAGTCATGTCTCGAAAGAGACATGATCACCCAAGTATGTATCGTGCATGGCACTTTAACTGACTGACAGTAATTGTTGCCTTAAAAATAAAAAAATTATTTAAAAGCCTATGGAAACATCTGTCCTAGCTAGACAGGTATTTATCTTAATAACTTTGTTACAACTGCACTTTATTGGAAGTCACGTTTAACAATAAATAACCTCTAATGTTCTCATATGCCATGTCCTTGACAGGACACAGATGATCATGACTCTCCACAACTGTCTTTTATTGCTCTTTGTAATTTTTTGCACTGTTTACTAATTCTCCTTTATCTTTGTTCTGTCATCCATTCAAGTTAGCAGGTTACTCTATTTCCACCTGCTACTATTGATTTCTTTCTTTGTGTCTTAAAAGGTTCAAGTGCCTTTGGTTTAGAAAAAGAAAAATATAAATTTAGAACTTCAAAAAAAAATTTTTTTAAATCAAGCGAGCAAATAATTCTAATATCTGAAGCCACAAGAAACAAAAAATTCCAGTATTTATTTTATTTAGGAAAGAAGGTCTAATGAAAATAAAAACATTTTCTAAGAAATTTTTATTGAAGCTTATAACAAAAAATAAATAAATAAATAAATAAATAAAAATAAGAAAAAGTTTTGCATAACATCTGAAATTGTAGATATTTGCTTACCATAAATTCTACGCCTCAAATTAAAAGAGGCTTCAAATTTTATGAGGGTAATTTTGTTTAATAAGGAGTCTTCATAACTATCTGAAACACACACAAATAAAGTGGATACTGAGGTCAACACCAGGCTGTTTCTTCACAATCTTCGGGCCTGAAGATTATGTGAAACACTGTCACCACTCAGTGTTGACCTGTGTCCACTTTTATATTTACACATGCTCTATCCGTGAAATTAAACTTTTACACAACATAGCATACTATATATATAATATAATTATATGGTTATATATCAATTTTACATTAACATGGAAATTTCTGTTTCGAGATTGCCTGATGATGAGAACCTATCTCAAAACATAGAAATTTCCATGTCGCAATGTAAAATTGATATATAACCATATTATATTAAGCTCTATAATACTCGTTATATTGAGCACTGTTTATAAAATAAATGCCAGAGCACTCAAAATAAAAAAAACCTTGAGTCCTCTTCACTTGGAATATATATATATATATATATATATATATATATATAGTGTATTTGGGCACTAATCTCTTATGCTGGTTTTATTAAAAATGACAGAGAAGGTATTATGATCATTTTTTATGGGATCATATGATTCTTTTCAGAACGTAAATTATATAAAATTCATCCAAATGTTTTATTTTTCAGCTATGCTTTTAGCCATTATCGAGGATGGATTTTATTTTACACGTGACTGAATATAATAACACTGTCCACATGCAAAAAAAAAAGGTTAAAAATAATGGAAGTATTATTAATAAAAAAAAATCCAACATGTAATAATATCAACTATGAACCCGCCTTACCGTGTTTGGAATATAATATTCACACAAATCGCCACACATACATAGACACTACCCACATTCAGTCACACACAAAATAAAATTCATCCTTGATAATGGCTAAAAGTATAGCTGAAAGCACTTAGGAAAACAAAACATTTGGACAATTTTTATATAATTTATGTTCTGAAAAGAAAAAAAAACATACGATCAAATGAAAAATTACATAAAAAACATAATACCTTGTCTGTCATTTTTAATCAAACACACACACACACACACACACACACACATTATATACCAGCAGTATAGCCCGGCGTTTCTCAGGTGTAATGAAAGCTTTAAAACTAATCCATGGTCCTGGAGCTCAGACTCCAGAGACGTTGGCACAAAAGACTAAAGAGCAATAGTTGTTTCCAGTTAAAGTGAAACCGTAGACTGAAAGAAAAATAAATGGATTAAGTCAAATTTTGATTTCCTGGTATCAATATCAAATTTTCTGCACTATTGTAAGAACACCAACCTTGAAAGTTCTGAATATTGTTACTTATGTCTTTGTCTATGAGTGTATGAAATTTGATTAAAATCGGACCACTCCTTCTATAACCTGATTTTTTTCGATTATCGATTTTTGATATTTATCGGCAGTACCTCAACACAAAACCTAGCTAAGAACACTCGCAGACGCTTATAGTACAACTGTGTAAATTTAAAAGAAAATTGGTTCAGCCGTTTCGGTGTCTGTAGGTAACGGATACACACACAAAGTTTCATTTATAAATAAGTTTAGATATAAAATTCAGAAAAGAAAAGAAAAATAAAGAATCTGTAAATCATCCTGACATTTGCCTGAATGAAAAGCTGCATATTACAGTTTCCTAAAAATAAAGTACTACTAAACCATAAATATTTCACTTTAAAATTTAATCATGTTCATTTATAATTTATGCTCTAATATTACATAATTATTAAAATTAGTACTTATTTGGTTTCTATAACTCCAATATACCTTAGTATACCATAATTACTTTATTCAAATTTTAGCCGAAACAATTTAACCCCTTTAACAAATACAGTAGTAAAAAAAATTTAATATAAAAAAAACCTGCTGTCAAAAACCAATGTCTACACTTTTGAATAATATCTGTTCATAGTATGTATGTTCCCCAGACAAATAAAAAATATCATCAATTTCTTTCATGCAACTTAAATGTTCAGCTTCATAGTTCAACCTAGTTCTCAATTTTGAATAAGTAATACAGACACACCCATAATCATATGAACTTCCTCCAACCACACCAACTTAACTTTCTGAATAAGCATGAGTTCATTTTATATTTTCTAAAATAAACCATTTTCACTATTTGGTTTTAAAATATCACCTGAAGAAGAACAATCCTTTGAAACATTAGATTTTAGTGTAGTGATATAGTGCTTATAAAAAAAATTGTAATAACTTAATTGAAACATTAAGCTCTACTCTGTATTGAGTACTTTTTATAAAAATAAATGCCACAAACATTTTATAAAAATAAATGCAACAGTAGGTTTTAACCTCTGTTCTTTCACTTCCTTATATATATATATATATATATAAAGTTTTGTAATTTGCTTGAAGCATTGTGTAAAATAGTCATATGGGTTATGTCTTGAAGGCTGTCACAATGCGTTGAGTAAAATAAAGGAAGGTAAAGAAGTGTTTGGCTATTTTTTTTTTATTTTAATTGTATCACCCTGAGCAAGGCGGTAACTGATGTGCAGGGGGCTATGTAATAGTGAAAAGATCGGAAAAGAGAAAGCTGGAAACCACATCCTAAACAGGGAACAAGGGACAAGCCTCTTAACCTGTTCAATAGACATGGGTGGAGTGTACTATTTATTAAACATTAATATTTTGAGATCAAAACCTCATCTTCAGAATGGCAGAGAAGCTTTTGTCTGTCCAAATGTCTTCACGGCCTTTCAAAGAATGGCTATTCCTGGCTGGTTGTCTGCTGCTGCTGTATGTGTGCATGCGTGTGTGTGTATTCTAGTTGGGGCCATTTATTTTACTCAATATATTGTGACAGCCTTCAAGACATAACCTATATATATATATATATATATATATATATATATAGATATTTGCTAAATTGATCATACATGATGGAAAAAAATGCTCCAAACTTAAAACAATGTTTTATTCTCAAAAATATTTATATTAATGAAAAACATTAAATGTTTTTAATCATTTTTTATAATATTCAAAATATTTTAGTTAAAATGTTTTTTCTTGCATCAGCAGGTGACTATAAATTAGTAAAGGAAATTTGAGCATCTTTTTTGTACTGAAAAACATTGATTTGAAAGTTCTTGCAAAAATCAAATGATTGTTGGATTTTAATGAAACTTTCAGGACTTATAAATCTTTTTTTCTTTTTTTTGGTTTTAAAACAGAATCTCCAGTTACAGAAATGTTGCTCTGGATTATAAAATAAAATATGCAATAAGACTGAGACATTGTTTAATTAGAAAAGTTTTTGCTTTTCTGAATAAGATATATTATTGGACACTATTGTCTTGAGAAAAAAAAATTGTTAATGAATAATAAATTTTTTTAAAATTTTAATTAGAATATTTTATAAAATTTAAAATCTTAAAATTATGTATTAAATTGTAGAAATTAGATGATATTTAGTATAACCTATATTTAATAATCATAATCATAAATGGAAAAGCTCACAATTAAGCAACCCCCAGTATTTTAAAAAGAGTTTTGAATTTTTTGTGTTTATTATGAATGTGCTGATTTTTGTAAATATAGACATCCATACCATACACAACATTATCAGGAAAAAAAAAAAAAAAAAAAAAAAAGCAGTAACTACAGTAAATTTAAAGCCAAAGTACCTAAATTGCAATAAAATATTAAGATTACTTCAAATATTGTCCTAAATTTTAAAAGCTTACTGGTTAGTTAAAAAAAAATTATAAAAAAGGTGCTCACATTATTATATTCAAGTAATTTTTACAGATATATCTCCTGTAGAATAAATTTGTAAACAGAAGTCTGTCGAGACAGTTGTCAACACCTCTTAAAATCATCCACTTCAGTGTTAAAAAAAATGAAGAAAAAGTCTCCAAGGTTAATGAAAAGAAAGTTTTATCAAAATGTTTGTGTTAAGAGAATAAAATTATATTTTTTAATCCTTTCTAACCCGTTCGAAATTTCGGTGGATTTTTTTTTCTTCATATTTTTACCAAGAATTTTTTTTTTAATAATTTCAAAAATAATTTCATTAACTTTTTAATAAGTCCTGAAAGTTTCATTAAAATCCAACAATTATTTGATTTTTGCAAGAACTTCCAAATTATTATTTCACCGAAAGAAAAAAAAAAAAGTTACGTCATACATTTTCTATTGTAACTCTTGTAAAGATTTGTCTACCTGCTAATAAAAATCAAAACAAGAAGATTTTTTGCTAGAATTTTGAATGTGTTAGAAAGTATTAAAAAACTTTTTAAAATAATTAAAAACATACTTTGATCTTTCCTCTAAAACATTTTGATGGAAAAAGTTTGTTTTTTAAGCTGGGGCCTTATGCTGTTTTTTTTTTTGTGTGTTTTGTTTTAGCTATTTAGTGGAGGTACCCAACATTTATTAAGGAAATGTGATCCTGGGTGTGCGTTGTGGTGCAGTGGATAGTGAAAATCGGCTCAGAACAACAAATCGGGGAGTCGCGCTAGAATTCCACTTGAAGTCCTTGGACACAAATACCCTTTTGGGAAAGGTAATCCGTCTCTTCCTTCCAGTTATGGGTTAAATAGCAGGACAGATTGGGTTCTATAGCCTTGGTCAGCAACCAGTCTACCGCAGAAAGCAATGGCAACCTACTGCGGGATAATAATCTGCCCAGTCAGTCATGTCTCTTTCGAGACATGATCGCCCAAAGCGTGTATCATGTTGACTGATCCCTTACAAGATTGCAGTTCCTACTTTTACGGTTCAAGCTACTCTAACTTGATAACCCCATTACCCCATTCACTTTGAGAAACTCCCTTGAAGTTTATGCGCAAAAAAGAGACCTTTGATTTTGATCCCAGATTATTTTTTTAAAATTATCGGCAAAGGATATTTTTAATATATTTTTAAATATTTATTAGTTATCGCCCTTGATTTTGTTAAATAAAAGCCTAAAATTAAAATAGTTATGGAAAATACAAGGGAGATAATTCAGTGTTTGGTATGTCGAACTTAATACTTGAAAAAATGTGGAACAGGATACAAGACAAGTTTTGTATCGAATGTATGCGGGGGTCTGGGTCAATTTTAATCCTTGGCGCAAGGGGCTCCACATTAAATAACTGACCTTGTGTCACATTCCACCCCAGTAGAGAGACAGTGGGGTCATGGAGAAATACCCATTCATGCGTTAATGTTAATTTAAAATGCGGTTCAGCTGAGATAATGTGCGTGACTGAGTCTCTAAAAAAGAGAACTCACTGATTTATATTCAAATGTGGTAAAAACAATTGTCGACAATGCTTCCGAAGTTTTATTTATTTATTTTTCCTTGTTGTTTTTTTTGTTTTTGTTTTTTGAAAGGGAGAGAGAGAGATGAAAATAAGTTAAACCCACTTTCCAGAAATCAATATTTCAATGACTGCAGTCAATACCAGGATATTTTTCTGCATCCTTTCTGTATTTTCCTCAGTGAAATTACTGACTGAAAAAGTAATCGACGCTAATTAAGTGTAAAAGCCGCACTTGTTAAGTGAACTAAATTGTTAATTTCTGGAATATGATAGTGGATTTAATTTAAATACCAAAAAACAAAATAAAACATTTTACGCAACTACAGATTCGCCTTCTTAAAAAAAAAAAAAAAAAAAACTTATTCGGAGGAGCCTCGTTAACAATATTGTTCTTCTTATTAGTGAGTTCGATCCTAGTTGCGCTCCACATTCGACATTAACACAACAAAAATGTTTTTGTTGGGAAAGGTTAATCCGTCCCTTCCCTCCAGTTATGGGTTAAAAATAACAAGACAAATAAGGCCTTGGCTGGCAACCAGTCTACCGCATAAAGTGATGGCAACTTACTGCCAGATAATATTCTGACCAGTCAGTCATGTCTATTTCGAGACATGATCGCCCAAAACATGTTTCACGTATGGCACTTTAACTGACTAACTGAATATTGAATTACCTTCCCTAGATTGCTTTACATAACCTATTGTGAGCACAGTTTTTAAATTAAAGCTTGGGCAGATTTTTTGGAGGGAAGAAAAAAAATGTATAATTTGAATTTTCTCATTGCCCACATAAAATACAGTAGTTTCTTTAAAAAATTCAATTAAATTTTACGGGGGCTATTTTTCATTTTAAATTCAGACACAATATTCAAAGATCTGTCAGCGCTAAGTAAGCTGTTTTCCTACAAGTGAAAGTCAATCTTCTTTATGCTTTTATTGAATTATTGATTACAAAAATTAAAATTTTTTTTTTGTCTTTTTGTTTTATTGTGGGGTGGGGAGAAAATCGGTTACATGTTGAGCTCAGGTCAAGTTTTTAACATATTCGAAATATTATCATTATTGATAATTTAACTTCTCTAACCTGAACCAGTAATGATATGGACACAAAAGTTAAATCATTAAAGAACTAGTGCAGAATTTATGTAATAATTTAATGATTACAATCATTGTAATCAGAGTCAATTCCGTATTTGGCTACCTAATGAAAATGAAACCTGAAAATACTGAATTTTTCTCATAAACTGAATATTTGTTATTACTACGGTTACTAATATTTCTACAAACGTAATTACGGTTACAATGTTTTTACCGAAAAACGTACTTATCAAAACGAAAGAGAATGGAAGTGGGGTAAAAAAACACGATCAACAGTTTTCTAAACATTTCGCTCCTATGAAAATTTGCCAGTATTTTTTAAATTAGACTCATACAAAAATCTGAGAAAAAAAATAATGTCGTTAACAGATATTTTTTTCCTAAATAAAAACAATAAAAAAAAAGTTCTCGACGAAAAAAAAGCATGGCACGCCCAAGTTTCAAGGCGTAGGTATTTTACGCTTTCAAGAAGCTCTTAACACTCGATATAAAGTGGCCCTAAAAACGGTAAACTAATTCTATTTTTAAATTAGTAAAAGGAATAATCAATTAACAAAATATTATTGTTTTATGGAAAGTCTTCAAACCTCAAATATAGCATGAACCATCTCATTTATCTCCCAAGTCGGTGGTACAATCGCCATGATGCCTGCTTTGCTCAGAAGACAGACTGTCAACCAAGGGAGATAACTTCAGTGATTTAGGACCAAAGGCTACAGTCGTCACTTCCGCTTCAATGAGGAAAAACTTTGAAACCAGCTTAAAATTTAGCTAACTAAATTTAAAATTTAGTTAGCTTTTTGTCATATTGAAAACAGTCACTTACCTAAGGTTTAGTATAATTCACCTTGTTCCCGAAAATTCCTAATACTTATTGAGTCATTCATATCTCAGTCAGTTTAAGTGTCATACATACTTGGACAAAGCAGAAGATTTTCCAGCAGTAGATTGCCATTTCTTTCTGCGGTAGGCTGGTTGCCAACTACGACTATATAGAACTCAATCTGCCTTGCTATTCAACCCATAGCCGGAGAGAGAAGAGATGGATTAATACCTTTCACAAGTGTAAGTGAATGAAACGAATTCGCCTGGATATTGGTTCTCCGATTTCTCGTTCCGAGCCGATATCCATACACACGCACGCCCGTATATCGAGAATGAAAAAATGGAGACATTTCCTCATGTCTGCGGTATCTACAGAGAAAGGGATTTTTCTGGTCCTGGTAAGATATGCGTTGTGCTTCAATGGATATTGGCTCGGAATGAGAAATTGGAGAGCCAGTTGAATTCGTTACGCACAAATGCTCTCGCTTCTCCCTCCAGCTATGGGTTGAATAGCAAAAGAAACTGACTCCTATAGCCTTGGTTGACAACCAGTCTACCACAAAAAGCATACTGCGGGAAAGTCAGTAATTAATCCAAAGAGACATGATCGCTCAAGCGTGTATCACGTATGGCAATTAACTGACTGACTGAGGAACACGCAACTCCATTCCTGAATCAACCTACATCAGATAAGATTAAGAAATTTAAATATAAAGTTAAATAACTTAGTTTATTTTATTTTCATTGTTACTTACTAAAACGCAAAAAGTAAAATTGCGCACCCGCAGAAATGGATCAGAACAACTGAAAACATTTTGGAAAAACCTAGACCAAGGCAAATTTCACAAGTCGGTGTGAAAATTAAGATTCTGGATTCTGATTGGATAGGAAATAGCAAACTGATCTATGATCCCGGTCAATTTTTCTTAACGCCTAAAAAGTGGGTATGCTGTCCGACCTAATCACATGACTAGATTTCACTACTTAACCACGTCTCTTGACTGATCAAATCAGTCCGATATGGGAGCGGAAAAACTGATAAGGACCTCGTCGCAATGTAAAGAAGAAATTTCAAGACGCCGACCCTATCATGCCTCATCGATAGACATTCATTCTTCCTCCTTCCAATTTTCCTTTCTTCGTCCTAACTCACACGCCGTCAAAACAACAACAAGATACTTCAACTGACTCTTAAAAACTAATGTCCGATAAGTACAATTTTCCTTTTTGCGATTCTACGCAGGGATAGAAGGGGGGCAAGTCCGCCCCTTAATTTTGGATGGCTCCTCGCTTGTCCCCCTACACTTTTATAAGCTTCAAAAAATTTATGAAAGTGATGTCTCTGATTTTGATAACGTTTGATTTTCAGCACTTTTCCCTTTGAATTTTCTCTTTCATTTAGCTTTTTAAGGACTCATACAGAGACCAGTTTGAAAGAAAAACAAACAAAACAAAACAACTAGACACATAGAAACAGACGCGGGGGAAAGAGACTGTTATGGTTTATAAAATGGCGAGTGTTCTAAAAATAGAAAAAGACAGACACACTGACGCCAAGAATTCAAAATTGGGCGGCAAAATAAGGAACCGTTTTTTTTTTTTGGTAGGTGTGGGAGTAAGAGTAGGAGTAAGAAGTAGGAGTTAAGGATAGTAGTTTTGTGTAGGAGATTTGAAAAGGGAAAGACGCTAGTCAGTTGACCACTAGAGTCCAGAAGGGATAGGCTCGTTTACTACTAGCATCCCACAGTGAAGAGAATTTAGCTAGTCTGCTCCTGTATCCACACAAAATTTAAAGGTTGTAACTTGATGTGAAAAGCTAAAGTTTTATACCAAAATTAAACATCATTAATTCAAGTTTGTGTTATCTTCTAATTATACCAAAACGAAACAACACAACAAGACTTAATAATCATCTTTTCATATCTGAAAGAAGACGTTAATTAGAAATAATGTCCACAACTTGATACGTAGAGATACATAGGCAGTCAGTGATTTATGGCCAATACCTCTTTCCTTCTTCCCTGCCTCAAAAACTACTTACTGACCTAAGGAGCGAATACATCAAAGACATTCCTTACTTACACGCTCCAAAATTCCTAAGCATTAATTCTCTTTCAGCATTTTATTGCCATGAACATTTTAACCTCTGTTGGACCTATACTTCATGTATTACTTCAATTGTAAAAACATTAATTGATATGTGTTATATATAAAATGTTATCTTTCAACTTAATTTGCTTTTCTTGGTTTATAACCTCTTCATGACTTATAGTGGGCTATCTACAACAAGGCCAAATTCCGTTAACCTGCAACAGTATACAACTACCCTTCACTAGAACGGACTCTCCACTACTAACAGAAAAGAATACATTAGCAACCCGCTATATGGTAATAACTTTTTGGGGTATAAAAGTAATGTGGTTCTTATTTTTTATCTAAAAAAATTAAAAATTATTTTAAAAGGATTACTATTAATTAAAAATTATTTTAAAGGAATTACTAACTGAAGCCACAGGTGGCACTGACACCTGTGGCTTCAGTAAGTATTTCCTTTAAAATAATTTTCTTGTAGGTAATCCCACACAAATAGTGTCCGTTTTCAGTAACTCCATCATTGTTTATATTTGTTTCAGACAAGTCCGCTAAGAATTTACCCAAGTATATGACTCTGCCGATTAAACGACGTAATTCAGTTAAATTTGTAGGTACAAGCAACTTCTGAAAGGCTTTTAGTCTTTCCTTGCTGGACTGAATTCCGTCTCTAAAAATTATATGTCCAAAATATTCTAGTCGTGTCCTTTCGAATTAACACATTTCTTTATTAAGCTTGAGTCTGGCTTTTTGTACTGTTTAAAGAACAGTTTTCATGGTGTTCTATAGTTCTTAGAACATCGTCAATAATTATTTCGAATATTTTCAATAACTCTGACATCTTTCTTTGAAATACTTCCGTAGATGATGTTATACGAAAAGGTAATCTTTTGAAGCAATATCTTCCAAAAGAAAGAATGAAAGTTTTGAGTAGATAATTTTAACGGAATTTTGTGGAATCCGCTGGTAGCATTCAACTTAAAAAGAATAGTTCTATTTAGTTTAGGCGAAATATCATTTACATTTGATAACATGCAATGTTCCGTTTCTTTTTATAACGGGTACAAAGGACGCACACCAATTGGGTCTGTGACCTTTTCAATAATTCATTTTCTTTTCTAGTCTATTCAGTTATTCCTTTGGTAAAATATGGTGTAGAATCACTTCTACATGCATGTACATACTTATACACATATCGCCATGTACGCATGTATACACATATATACGCACATACTTATACATTAGTACCGCATATGAAACCTCTTTTTCCCGCCCTTCGTTCAGAAATATATAAGCTGATGTTCACACGTGTGTAGACCAGTTGGAATCTGTCTTTCGGAGCTAACAGCCCGAATGCCGTTAGTTCCTTTCCAACTCATACTGCATTCACTTACACGCAAATACCCTTGGGAAAGTTATTAATCCGTCTCTTCCATCCAGTTATGGGTTAAATAACAGGACAGATTGGGTTCTATAGCCTTGGCTGGCAACCAATCTACCGCAGAAAGCAATGGCAACCTACTGCGGGATAATCTTCTGCCCAGTCAGTCATGTCTCGAAAGAGACATGATCGCCGAAGCGTGTTTCACGTATGGCACTTAACTGACTGACTGCGCGAATTGCGTTCAGCAATTAGTTACACCAAAAATATTTCTCTCTCTTACAAGCATACTTCACTACATATATAGTTATATTCAACTACTGATTAGTACGAACATCATATTTCCTTTTTTCAGGAACTGTTCCAGTATGAACATTGATACATTTTCTTCAACATCCAAGATAGAACTTTCTCCACTAAATCTTGCATGTACAAAATAATCAATCCTGTAACTATGCTTAATACATTGTTATTATTCTTGTTATATTGTTCTCTGAGTTATTTTTATTATTAATGTGGTGGATTGGACAACCAGTCTACTTTATAATGGTGACTCCACTTTCAAATTACTACCAAGTCGTCCAGTCCACAACAATGGAATAGGACTCTCCTAGTTGTTGTTAAACAGGAAGGTGAAGCGTCTTTTTTCAGAACTTTTTCACTGAGCCTCTGTTCATACACCCTCCGGCGTCAAATGAAGTTCCCTGTTATATTCTGTTTAAACATTTCACTAAATTCAGTTTTACAGACGATTTCTAAACAATAAATTTACCCCCTTTACATATTCAATGACTTATCTCCAAATAATTTTTGTACTTACCTTCTTCTGTCACGGTATTCAATTTTCAATGCATTGGCTTATTCCGCCAGGACTTGTGAAAATGTAATTTACTAGTTTTAGTTCAGATTTTTCTCTCGGATTTTTGTAAGTTTCAGTTGAGATAATGTTTTTATCGATACTTGTATCGATTTTAAATTTCAAATTTTTTACACTTTTATACCACGGGTCATTTAAATTTGTTTCTATAAAAATCTCCTAGGATTTTTTTTCTTCATTTATATTGTGGCGAATTTTCACAAGATTCCACAAGATTCGGAAGTAAGACACGGAAACAAGAAGGTAGATTTAAACAGCGTATTAGAATAACAGAACATATATACAATAATAAATGTTACTAATCAGCAAAATAGAAATGTAAGTCCGAACGGTATAGTTACGCTGCGTCAAAACTGTCTCTAGACTGTCACACGACTGCCTCACAGCTGCGTCCCCGGAAGTTACGCAGTTCAGTATTTATTGATGGAGGAAGAGTCTATTCCTATAGAATAAGACACCATAACAACTTACAATCTGTCATCATATTCGTTTTAGTTCTGCAGGCTACACTACAGCGATATGATTAATTTCTCCCCATTTCTTGCAGTGTTTATCTTTCGCTGGACTGTTTTTTTTTTTAATCATCTATTTTCACTATTTACATTGTTCGGACTATTGTCCTCATCTTTGCTGTCATGTTTACGACATTTCGGTCGTTGTACGATCCGACTATCTACAGGTGCTAGGAATTTCGAACCAAACCCTTTATTACGATCACAGGGGTATACCATTCTAATTCCATGTGCAAAGCCACTTCTGGTAGCCATGTAGTTATCTCCCTTTTTCTCTCTCTAAATTATTTGTCTACTGGAATATGTGTCCTTAAAAACACATGGTTTAGTGGATATAAACAATGGATAGTTCCAGTGACTTAACCCAAAGAGTTCTGAGTTCAATACCAGGCTACAACAGTGGTAAAAAAAAAAACAAAAACAAAAAACGGGAAATATGTAGCCAACTCGATTGCGTGGTCGGTTTATTTATGGACGGGGAGAAATATGACACAGGTAATTGAAAGTTTAATTTGTTATTTTTTGTGAATCGCTCTCTTTTGATTGGTTATTAAATATTTTTCACACTAGCTCACGAATTCTCACACTGACTCGCGAATTCTCACACTGGCTCGCGAAATTAGTCTTTTTTCTTCAGCACTGAGTCAATTCTTTTTTTTACTGGTCAAAAAATAAATTTCGCACTGGCTCGCAAATTTGAAAACTGTGAAGAAAGGAGAGTTATTTTTATTTCGAGCCCACCACAGATGCATAACTTCCGTAATAATATCATAGGTACTACTTCCCTACGCGTAATAAATGTAAACCCCCTAGCGTAGGAATAAAAAAAACACTTCAGGACTACTTCTCGATAGAATATGGCCCAGGGCACACATATCGTTTATCACTGTCTATGTACATAAATACAAATCAAAGTTTATTTATATAACAAGGGCTTTATAATAATAACACGCAACAACACAACATAACATTACATGGCGGCAGCAGAAAATACACCAACACAAACAACATCCCAGACCAGAGAACCCCCCCCAAAAAAACGATCAACAATCAACACAACCAGAAGTGGCCGTGAAGTACACAGACCAACAAAATATAAAACTATAAATTGATAATAAATGGCAGACAATTTCTAACAAACAAAATTAACAAAATATTTGTTAATACACTGAATCGTTGCAAATTAATGTTTTGTCAACTTCATTTCACTTTATTTTTGCTTGTTTAATGAATGATTTTCAACGCTTATAAAAATAATGGTGGTTTGTGAGGATTTAGGTAGGAAGTTCCTTTTGGAAGTGGCCTTGTGCCAGGTGAGATCCAACAGAGAATGTGATCCAAATTAACCTTGCTGCATGAAGCTCCAACAACTTAATGAGACCTGGTGACTGAAAATGATATGGCTGTAGGCCAATGTTTGTAGCGATAGGTTAGCTGAATCATCATAGACAAGTCGTAAAAGCTTTCTCATGTCTACCTCTTTTACTAATGGAAACTGAACTAATGTCCACTTTTTCACGCGTGTATAAACTATCTGATGTGCGTTCTGGTGTAATGGCTATCGGCTTGAAATGAGAAACCGGTAGAGCCGAGTTCAAATTCCAGTTGAATTAATTGCATTCACTTACGCTAAAATACCCTTGGGAAAAGCATGAATCCAGCTTGAATAGCAGGGCAGATTAGGTTCTATAGACTTGGTTGGCAACCAGTCTATTACAGAAAGAAATGGCAACTTTTGTGGGAAAATCTTCGACCTAGTCAGTCATGTATCGAAAAAGACATGATCGCCCAAGCGTGTAACAAGTATGGCACTTAACTGACTGACTGATCTCCCGTTTGTTTTTTAAACATTTTTAAATGTTCTAACGCTCTCTCCAAAGTGAGGTGTGGTGTTAGTTGAAGCTTTTACAAAAGTTTATAGGAAATTAACCCTATTTCCAATATAATTACAGACCCACATACATCAAATCACGCCCAAACTTTATTTTCTACCCAATAACGGATAATATTTACAAACACGCCAAAAAGATTCCACAATAAAACACGCCATCTAAATCAAAGTGTCTGTTTATTAGAAATGAACATCATCGTGTGAAATATTTGACCAATCAGAGAAAAGTAAAACCCTATTTTTCTCGAGCCTACTTTCAGGAAAATTCCATATAAAACCAACAAATTTCGACTTTAAGGAACAGAAGCACAAGAGAAGTTGTGGTTGTACAGCCCCATCATCAGCGGGTGCTGAAAGAAACATGTGTCGGCGACTTCAAATGAATCATTTCCAACAACTCGGACGCTCAGTGAATCTTCGCTGACGATCGAAGCTTTTTCTGTGGACCAATTGCTCTTTAACGCAACTAAATACTATCTTTACTCCTTTTTTACTCGTTTGTATCCATGTATTTTGTCAAATGCCTTCGCATAATCAATAAAACATAGGTACAAGTCCTTCTTCATTTGTATTGCCCTTTCGGAGAACATCCTAATCATAAATATGGCGTTCATTGTTTCAGTGTCTTTGACGAACCCGCACTGTTCCTGTCCTATCTCTGGCCTGATTGTGCTTCTCGCTCTATTCATCAGGATTCTGACAATCAGTTTTGTATTGTGACTCATTAAGCTGAGAGTTCGGTGTAGTTCGCACTCGTATGCACCTGATTTCTTCAGTAGTGCTATAAAAATCGACTTGTATAGGTTGTCTGGTATTATTCCACTATTACAAATTACAGCTGATTTGTTTCTGTTCAGTTTGGCCATTGCAGCTGCCACTTCGGACTTGAATATTTCCGGTCCGTCCTCATCCTTGTGTATTCTCGGTTGCTCTCTCCTGTCACGGAAAAGATCTTTCATTGATTACGCGAAGTCATTCGACAACATACGCCACAAAGAATTGATGGAGATGCTCACCAGCCTCGACATTTTTGGGAAAGACATCAGAGTAATCAAGAATCTCTACTGGCAGTAAACTGCCTGCACACGGACAGCTAACGGTTTCAGCAGATTTACAAAGATAGAAAGGGGTGTAAGACAAGGATGTGTCTTTTCACTGGATCTGTTCAACTTGTACAGCGAGAATATTTTGAGGACCCAATATGCTATGCCAGGATTTGTTATCGGAGGCCACAATTTGAACAACATAAGGTATGCAGAAGATACAGTGCTAATTTCAGACATGGAAAGAAAATTACAAGACCTCCTACAGAAGTTAGCAGAAGAGAGTGACAAAAAAAAAGACTACAAATTGCAAGAAAACTGAATGCATGGTCATCAGCAAAAAGAGCAACCCAAAATGCCAAATACAGGTGGGGAATACTAGAATCAATCAAGTACAAAAATTTAAATACCTAGGAAGTGTTCTAACAGAAGATAGAAAGTGCGACACAGAGATTCAAAGGCGAACTGACATGTCGAAGGACGCGTTCCAGAAGCTGAGTAAAGTACTAAGACACACGAAAATTTCACTACAAACAGAGTGCTAAATCGCTATGTGATGTCAGTTTTTCAATACGGCAGTGAATGTTGGACAATATCATTGAAGATTAAGGAAAAAATTGAAGGAGTGGAAATGTGGTTCTACAGAAAAATGTTGCGGATATCATGGACCGAGCAATGATGAGGTTTTGGAAAGAATGGCAACGAAAAGGAAATTAATAGTGAGCATCAGGAAGAGTCAATGAGGAAGGAGGGCTTGAAGAACCTGATACTGACAGGCTAGATAGAAGGAAAAGGAGACAGAGGAAGGCAGCGGATAACATATTTGAAGGACCTGAGCAGGTGGATGACGGAACGGGGGTTGCGTGGTGTAACAAGAGAAAACGCACTAAGACCCACCAGGGATAGAGGAACGTGGAAAGCCATGATCGCCTACGTCCTGAAAGGACAGGGCACATAGAATAATAAGAAGTATCCATGTATATATGTTTGTAAATAAAAGTTATTTATTTAACAGACATAGCTATGTTTTCACTATATTTCGTTATTATAGTCTGGAATTCGGACATTCAGATTTTTAACATTTAAAAAAAGAACATGGACGACAGAATTTCCTGCAAGATCTAAGCTTATTTATAAATGGAACTTTGTCTCTGTGTGTGTGTGTGTGTGTGTGTGTGTGTGTGTGTGTGTGTGTGTGTGTGTGTGTGTGTGTGTCCGTTACCTATAGACTCCGAAACGGTTGAACCGATTTCCTTGAAAATTTACACAGTTGTTCTATAAGCGTCTGCGAGTGTTCTTAGCAAGGTTTTGTGTCGAGTTACCTCCGATAAATATGGAAAATCGATAATCGAAAAAATCGGGTTATAGAAAGAGTGGTCCGATTTTAATCAAATTTCATACACTCATAGACAAAGACATAAGAAACGATATTCAGAAGTTTCAAGGTTGCAGTTCTTACAATAGTGCAAAAATCGATAATATATATATATAAACGGACACACACACAAACATCTCGTCTTTTATATATATATAAAAGACGAGATGTTTGTGTGTGTGTCCGTTTATCTGCCTGTATATCTGCATTTTTTCAGCCCTTTTATTTTAGTTTTTGCTTCGGGTTTGGCTCTAAGTAGGCATAATTGTAGTTCTTAGTCTCAGCCATGATACCATTTACTCAGAGGACTTATTTAGCCTTCAAAATTCAGTTTACGACGAAAAAAACTTATTTGATATCGATACTAGGAAATCAGAATTTGACTTACATCCATTCATTTTTCTTTCAGTCTACGGTTTCGCTTTAACTGGAAACAACTATTGCTTTTTAGTCTTTCGTGCCAACGTCAAAAGAGTCTGAGCTCCAGGACCATGGATTAGTTTTAAAGCTTTCATTACACCCGAGCAACGCCGGGCTATACTGCTAGTATCAAAATAATTTCTAAAAATTATTAATTGTTTACTTATAACAAATGAGATTCCTTTATTAAAAAAAACAGTTTATCTTTGCATAAACCTAATTATTGTTATTTCATATTAACAAATATGTCACTGTATTACAATTAGAAAAGCTTTTTCAACTTAAGACCCAAGAAAATAAGGACAGATTTTCTTTGATTTGTTAACTTTGCACTACCTTAATTTGTGGATTTGTGGTCTGTCTATTTATATTGAATAGTGGGGTTGTTCATCATATCAGTAAATTCCCGGAACTTGAATACACTTAAATGTTTAAGAATTTTTCATCTTAACTTAAAGAAAACTAGTAATTCTCCTGAAAAAAAAAAAACAAAAAAACAAAAAAAAACCTATCATATCTTAATAAAGTATCAATAGATAGAATAAGCGAGGGAAAACTTTGATTCAAGATCTTGCAATAGTAACTGTGACGATCTCAAAACTCAAATTACGAAAGATGGTTGCGAGTTAGAAATGGCATTAGGTTACAGATATAATCCTTCTAACCATACAAGTTACTAGTAGTTTTGTAGCGGATAAGAAATTAATTAAAATCAACCTTCTTCACTTTTACAAAAATTCACAATGCCTTGTGAAATCCTGGTTTTCTCAAATAGAAAAAGATTGACCATCTGCTTAAAGAAAAAGTCGAAACCAGATTTCGCAAGTAGGTGATAAAATGATTTTTTACGAATTTTGCAAGACAAAAAGGGACTTCGCGTGTAAATGCGAAAAATCTAGATTACAATAAAAGGACTTCATCAGCGTCGGTCAGAGAGTCAGATGGGAGCCGCGAGACGAAACGACTAAAATGTAACTTCAACTTCAAGTGACTCGGACATTGTCCTCTTTCTCTTTCTCTTTCTCCTTATCACTTTCAACAATTACCACTACGGACATTTTGTACGAACTCTTGATACTATTAATTTTCTAACTGAATATTAATTTCTACGAATTCTTGTTATTCCTTCTTTCAATAAATTTCTATTTTAACATGAAAAATGTATATTTTATCCTTACATTATTCCACACATTCCATTCTACCGACAACCAACCTTCTGATAATTCGGTAAATTTTTGATTTGTTCCCCGAAGGCCTTTACCCCGTCAAATCTTTCCAAAACATCCTTAATTCCGTGCAAATGTATATGCTGAACTCAAATCGATAATTGTTTATTGAAGAAACCTACATTTTTTCATGTTATCGACCAGAAAAGAATCAGACTATATCTCACCCCTTACCACCGTTCTCATATCTGATTCACCGCTGAATGACTTGAAGCGTAGGATACTTTTTTCGGCCTATTTACTTCCTTTGAGCAATTACTCCGCGATTTGTTTGGTTTCGGAACTCAATTTCCGCGTAGTAATTGCAAAAAGGAAGCTAATAGACCGAAAAATCGGCAAACTACGCGTGACGTCATTCTGCAGTGAGTATCATTTTTGAAGCGTGGTTACGGGGTGAGATAAACAGCGACAAGAAGTTCGATATTTTTCTGGTCGTTAACTAAAAAGAAGGTAGGTTTCGTCAGTAAACAATTATCGATTTGAGTTCAGTATATGAAAATATAGAATTTCTTTTAAGAAAGTTAACTTTCAAATATATGAAGATAAGTGATGAATGTAGCGTAGTTTAATTAACCTTCAAATATATTGCGTGTATTTTTTTTTCTGAACTGCTTATTTAAAGCAATATATTGCTCGTTTTCTATTTTTAAAAGCAATCCCTAATCATAGTCAGCGCCTTTACGTTTTCCTGACAGAGGCGAGCAGAATTTATTCCGAGCCCTAACCTACTGCATTTTTAAAAAAAATGTCAATGTCATTTTTTTCATTTTTTAACTTTTAACTTCCTTTACAATTGATGTAATTATTGTTTCATTTTCGATGTTAAGTATAAAAAATGCTTTACTGTACTACTTTTTTGTTCCTTTTGTTCTTTATAATTTCACTTATTTTCATGTATTTGAAAGTTAACATTCTTCTGAAATGAAGTCCAAAAAAACAAAAACAAAAACAAAACAAAAACAAAACACGCAAAATTTTCATATATTTGAAAGTTAACTTTCGTCGGAAAAAATTAAGTAAAACTACAATTATCACTTACTTTCATATTTTTGAAAATTATAAAAAAAAAGGCAACAAAAATAGAAAATGTAAAAAAAAACACGCAAAAACCTGCAACTTTCTACTGAAATTGAGCATCGAAAAAAAATTCGCGTAGTAATTTTATTAAAGGAAGTAAATAGGCCGAAATTTGTTTCCTACGCCGAAAGTCATTCAGCACTGAATAACATATGAAAATGGTGGTAGTGGGTGACAAAAAGAGCGAGATGAAGTTCGATTTTTTTCTGGTTGTTAAGAATAAGATCAATATAGGTAGGTTTCTTCAATAAGTATTTGTTGATTTGAGACTTTTGAGTTCAGCATTTGCACGGAATTAAGGCTATTTTGGAAAAATTTGAAGGGATAAAAGCCTTCAGGACCTAAAACGAAAATTTACCGAAAATTATATTGCGATGAAAGACAACTAGGCGCTAAATCAGCTATTTTTTTTTTTAGGTATCGTGAATTGCCGCAAAAAAGTAGATGTCTCGAAAAGAAAAAGCGTTCGTAATGTACTTTCATGGTAAATGAAGCTGTTAATTTTAATTTAAGCCCTCGTTGTTAGGTAGAAAGCTTTGGTTTTTGATTTCATAATCCAATGATATGAGCTTTTTATCCTGAATTGGGAATTTTCAATCGCCGCATTGAACAAGAAAAACTCGATTTAAATTTTAATGGCCTATGTCAAAGTTTTGAACGTGTAATCGCAAAAATGCTAAGGAACCAATTTTAGTTAAACACCGAAAAAAAAAATACAAGGAGAAATCTTTTGTGTCATGAGGTCGAAAATAGTCAGTAAGTGTGCTGTACAATCATGGTACTTAGACCAGCGTAAAAAAAAGAAGGACGTGTTACAAATTTAGGGATAAATTCACCTTTTCCGACAGAAAAGTATGTTTTTAATTTTATTAGGCAATTTCTTAAATACACTCTTGACATTTTGTACCTACATCCACTAAATACAGTATTTTATACTTTTTTGTCACGTGTGGTCTGAGTTGATTTTTTTTTTCTTTACTTTTTTTTTGGGGGGGGGGTGCATTACTCCTTGAGAAACTGATAATTTAACATTAACAACCTTGTGTATGTATTTCTTATTTTTTAGTGTTCATCACTTTCGTGTGATTAGATATTCGTGAAATGTAACCTGTTTGAAAATCAATATTTGTCCAGGCCGTGTTTGCAACTATGTAAATTGCGGTGTCGTCCAGTTTCACATTTAACAATAACATCAAGGAGAAATAAAAGACTATATGGCATATGCATACGCAAAAACTTTTTAAGTTTTCGCTGATATAGTATTAAAAAAATCACCTACTTTTTAGGTGGGGGGTCAGTGTTTGTGTGTGTGTGTTTTTTTTTTCCAACAAGGGTAACTTTAAAATGAAAGAAAAATGGGACTCTAAAAAAGTAAAAAAAATATTAAAAAAAAACAATTATGTGATTGTGAAGGAGACATATTCTCTCTACTCTCTCTAAGCTATTGAAAATGCTTCACAAGGTGACAGCAATCCTGTTAGCGTTTTCTATTATTATTATTTTTAATAGAAACGTACTTTTCTGGAAAAATAGTGGAGTGGGTCAAGTTATATTTTACAACACTTGGATTTGCTTACAAAAGGCCATGGTCACATTTTTAAAATTTACAAAAATCAATCTTTTAATATTAGTTATTTAAAATGCCAAATTTCTGGTGGAGTGAAGTACTCTTTTTCGCACAGATGGTACCCTACTGTGCAATCGACAAAAAAGTAAAAAGACAATGTGCCTCAATTTACCCATTGCATCCTGTAGTGTAAATAATGTTAACTCCTCAACAGAAATTTCACTAATTTCCGTAAGTTGAAAAGGATAACAATTTTGGGTCTGGTTAATTTAAAATTTTGAACTAATCCGAGCCTTGTTATGCTTAAAAAGAAAAAAGTTTAAAAAAAACAAAAAAAAACCCTCTCTCCATGGATGGATATGCGTAAAAAAATAGTCTGATGAGAATAAGTTTCATGCTTGAATGATGCCTTGTGCCAACGTTGCCTAGAGGTGGAAAAACATTGGGTGCCGGTATAATAGTTAACGTAGCCTACCCGTTTTGAATGTGTCCTACCTCAGTAAGAAGATTTAAGTATTTGGCTATTTATTGAAACTAATTGTTTTCCCCAACCAGGCAACTACTTCCTTACACAGTGACAGAATTTCGTAGGCAACGTGTGGTGCAGTAAATATCGGCTCGGTACGAGAAATCGGGGAGCCTAGTTCAAATTCCAGTTGAATTCCTTGCATTCACTTACGTGCAAATATACCCTTTGGGAAAGGTATTTAAATCCGTCTCTTCCCTCCAGTTATGGGTTTAACAGGACAGATTGGATTCTATAATATCCTTGTATGTCTGGCAACCAATCTACCGCAGAAAGTATAATGGCAACCTACTGCGGGATAATCTGCTCAGTCATGTCTCTTGAGACATGATCGCCTAAGCGTGTATCATGTATGACACTTAACTGACTGGCATATATCGTTACTAAAAAAAGTCGTCTTCATAAATGGATCCTTGTGCCCACAAAAAAAAAAAATGGAGTGCCAAAAATAATTTTTTTCCCCTTGGGACTAAAATTATCTTAATTATTTTAAATTCTGGTTAATAAATATTTGTTTTAAAAAGTGATAATCAGAATTGTAAATGATGAAAGTGAATTTACATTTTCTTTGTTTTTGAGAATTTATAACAAAAATAATTAATAAGCACTACTAAACACTTATTGTTTAACAGTAACACTATTGTTTTTTTGTGTTTTTTTTTTTTAGAATAGTTTGGGAAAATACTGGCTAATTGTCAATTGATTTGAACTTTATAAAATGGTAAATAGAAATTTTCTTATAGTTGGTTAACAAAATGTTTATAAATTTTTTATGAATATTTAAAAAACTTATTTTCATAAATAAATTAATTCTTTATAAATTAGTAATAAATATTGCATTAGTTTTAATACAAGTGTATTAGTTTTTAGAATTTTTGTTGTAAAGAATTATTCTTAAAGTATTTTTGTAGTGAATTAACCAAAAAACGGTTTATTACAAATTACAATTGTAATCATCGCTTTTTAAAACAAACATTGCCTAGAGAAGTAATGATAGTGGCGGCAATGAATAAAACAGTCATTTTGACACCATTTTTGTTTTTTGTTATGTTTTTTTGGCAAGCATGAAGGTTCAAGAAATTTGTCAGCAAAGAACTTTCTTATAGTGTTATTTTTTGACTCAAAAAAAAAAGCACATATTACCAATTTTTATTCAATTTTTGCATATTAATTATGTTTTGAAAACTAAAAACACAAATGTGTTTATGGTAATCTCTTAAGTTCAGACATTGTTCCTTTCATGAATAGCATCCTTTGTATTTTCTGAAATTAATCTGTATTTTACTATTTACACTGATCACGTCCAAAATTTTATGCTTAAGCAATGAACTGGCCAATGATGGTGAAGTAAAGGAGGTACACTTTTTGGCCAATATAGGAGACTGAGTTTATTAAAAAAAAAAAAATAATAATTCACCAGTTTACTCAGAACTAAAAAGCTTATATTTGATTTTTTTTAAACTAGCATGCATTTTCTGCCAAATTGTTTTTTATGCATTAACTGAATAATTTTCAAGTGTGTGTTTTTTGTTTTTTTTTTATTGGTAAACTTTAAATGATAATAATTCTGTTATTTTGGGGTTTCAATATTTACAATGCAGAAAAATCCAGGTCTGTGGAGTTGGAACATAAAACCTTTGGCTCTGACTCTCCTTTAATTAAGTTTGTTTGTTTGTTTTTGAGGCTTAATGACCTATCAATCCTTATGAGATCATTTTAAGGTCATAACCAACGCTTTTGGGTAAGGTTATTTTATTTTTACAACATTTTTCTTTTCACAATTCATTGGGATTTGTTTTTTAAGAGCAGAGTTCCCAAGTCCTACCCTTGTTATTTAACCCATAACTGGAGGGAATGGACAGATTACCTTTCCCAAGGGTACCAGTGCTTAAGTGAATGCAGGGTATTCAACTGGAATTCGAACTCGGCTCACCGATTTCTCTTTCCGAGCCGATATCCACTGCACCACAACGCACATCCATCACTATACGCTTACAGCACCTGTTATTCCCAAGTGGTCACCCATCTAAGTACTGACCAGGCTTAACGTTGCTTAACTTCGGTGATCGAGCGAGAACCGGTGTATTGAACGTGATAGGCCGTAAGCCTTTAATTAAGTGATTATAGCCTACATATCTCATAAAACCTATGTAAAAGACAGCAAAAATAAAAATTCTATAATGTAAGATTTTTTTACATATATAGTTTTTTGCAAATACAAAATGACTTTAAAAAAGAAGTCAAGATGAATTTCTTTAAAGAAAATATTAAATATACAGTAGAAAAAATAACAATAAAAATTCTATAATGTAAGACTTTATATTCTTCGTTGGTAAACAAGTTATTACACGACCTAGCTTTCTATTGTGGTGATACCGAGCAAAGCGAGGGACCGGATGTTTGCCCTCAGAGGTCCAGAAAGCAAATGACCAAAACTGGTCTTTGCGCACCTGGCTCCACGCATATTATAACGTTTTCATAGCTTTGTACATAAAAAATAAGAATACTCTCTAAACTAGGGACATATAAAGTCTTAAAGTGTAAATTCAATTGCAGTTGGTATAGTTTTTCTGACTCCAGTGACCCCTTAATTCCTTCTGACTCTAGTGACCCCTTAATTCCTTCTGACTCCACAGCCCTGGACCCCACCCACTTTTTTTTCTGGCTGCTGTTTATCATGTTTGACATCATAAATTAATATGACTGTTGCTAACAAGTTTGATCAATGTTTTTTAGTTCTCACAAGAACAACAATGACTCTTGAAGCCAGCAAGTGACTTCTTGCCATGCTGATTGCAGATGTGGCAAATTAAATATTTGGTACAGAGCCTGGCTTGTTTTGTAAACTCTTTAGCTTGCTCATGGGTTTTCCAGTGATGGGTGAGACCAGGGTGATTTCTGCTAGTTTTCTGACACACCCCACATGTTATTTTACTGATTATAATTTATGAAAAATCTACCAAAATGACTTTTTTAATATGTAGTTTTACACACACACACACACACACACACATATATATAATGGCCAGCAAACTACTCACTTCTGTACAAACCTTAGTTTCTGGGAGCAAACGTATAATTTAGCTTGATTAATCTTATGAACAAGGCTGATACATCCAAACCTGCAAGCACAACCCTTGATGGTTCTTAAACAGCTCTGTCTACCCAATTTCACTCACAAATCTTTGTTAAATTTTTGGTATGGTTTTCAGGCACTTTCCAAAGTTGCTACACACCTTGACTTACACCTCTGACTAATTGTCTCTGGTAAAGTTAAAGTCTGAATCTCATGGTATGCACACATGTATGCAGATATATATATATATATATATCTATATATATATATACTCGGTCTTAAGAATATTATTTCTATCTTCTGCAGGAATTTTTTACGTTTCCAGCTACCTTATTTCATCATGCCTGCTGCTTGCGATCCAGATGTTGCCGACATCGAGGATATTGCGAATTCTCCAGAGATGATCACAGACAGGAGTATTCCATCCAGGAAAATGGTTATGCCTCGTGTACGGAAGCGTCACAAAAATGTTGTCACACCACCTGTACTTGCAGACAGTTATATACCAGGTTAGAAGTGTGTGTCTTATGAGACAGGATTTATCTTTTATTGTCGTTATTAACCACATTCAGCAGAGAAATTATCTGAGCATTTAATGATTCAGAATCAGAAAAGTCATAATTTTAGACAAACTCAGTTATAATAAATTATATAAAATTTTGACTAGATAAAAATAGAGAGCTCAATGGATATTATCCGGATCAATATGAAATATTGAGAGGAAAACTTAATGCATAATCAGTCATAAATCCAGAATTTATTTTGTCAGTTGTAAAAAATTAGACACTGCTTTGTCAAACCCAAGAAATCAAATGTTACATTTAACTCAGAAGGTCAAGTGAAGGGTAGAGGTGTATACAGTTAAACATTGCAGCAACAATACAGGAAGTGTCACAAAATTAAGAATACACACACCAAATCACACAAAAAATTATTTTCTGTGTGTGCTTATTTTGTATATGTTTATACTAGCAGTATAGCCTAGCGTTGCTCAGTTGTAATGAAAGCTTTAAAACTAATCCATATTCCTGGAGCTCAGACTCTTTGGACTTTGGCACAAAAGACTAAAAAGCAATAGTTGTTTCCAGTTAAAGCGAAACCGTGGACTGAAAGAAAAATGAATGGATGTAAGTCAAATTTTGATTTCCTGGTATTGATATCAAACAAGTTTTTTTGTCGTAAACTGAATTTTGAAGACTAAATAATTCCTCTGAGTAAATGGTATCATAGCTGAGACTAAGAACTACAATTATACCTACTTAGAGCCAAACCCGAAGCAAAAACTAAAATAAAAGAAGGAAAAACTGATTTTGATCAGACCCGGTATCTTGCCTTTTATATATATATATATATATATATATATATATATATATTATCGATTTTCTGCACTATTGTAAGAACTGCAACCTTGAAACTTTTGAATATCGTTTCTTATGTCTTTGTCTATGAGTGTATGAAATTTGATTAAAATCAGACCACTCCTTCTATAACCCGATTTTTTCGATTATCGATATTTATCGGGGGTGCCTCGACACAAAACCTAGCTAAGAACACTTGCAGATGCTTATAGTACAACTGTGTAAGTTTTCAAGGAAATCGGTTCAGCCATTTCAGAGTCTATAGGTAACGGATACACACACACACACAAAGTTCCATTTATTAAATAAGTTTAGATTTGTTTCAGATCAGTTTACTTATACTTTAAATTAGCTGATATTCTTCAAATAAAGTTTTAGTAAATATATTTTATTTTTGGAAGATTTTTTAATCCAGAGAATTACTTAGTGATGAAAGACAACTAAAAATGGGCAATATTTTAGAAGAAAAAAAATTCCAATCAATATAATTTCTGTTTGAAATATGCCAGAGTATTTTGTTTACTGGGAATAGTAAGTTTAATTATTTAGCTTTCAATTACAGCTAAAATGAAAGCTTCAAAAAAGCTTTTTCATTTATAAAATTCATTTTAAACCAAGGTGTTGAAATTTAGCGGATGTGTGTGTGTGTGTGTGTGTATATATATATATATATATATATAGCCTTTCATGCTTGTGCAAAATATTCACTTTTCATTCTGGATCAAATAGTTGTTTCTCCTACAAAGAAGGAAGTAGGTTCAATCCCTGCTGGAGACCACATTTTTGTTATTAACATTTCTCAAATGAACAAGCCAATAGACCCTGTTTAAAACAAAAATAAAAGTATCCACTATAAAGTAATATACATATTCATTTGGAAATGAGTTATTTGGTGACCTAGGTTTCTACTTTTCCGTGTCTTCAGGCGATTTACAGTAACGGATTTTACCGTTTTTCGAATGCTCACATAACAGGGATCTTTTATGAACGCACAATTTTACAAATTAGAAGTAACTTAAACGTCTTAGAATACTTTCATCCATGATTGTATGATCCTAATAGGTATTTATTGGTATGGTTATACTTGGACATAATTTCTGTTCTTTCATTTAGTCATTCATTTTTGTCTTAGAACAATATAATAACCAATTTTCCCTCCTGGCATAACCTGCATATTTTATCACCATTGTAAGTTTATACCTCCTCCCCCTCATGTCATTTCATGTGAAATGTTTATGTATATTTTTGTATCCATTGTATTTTGTAAAAATGTTTATTTTCATTTGGGGTGTTTTTAGGTCCCCAGAATGCTTGGCGGTATTTTGGTACATGACGTATTGAATGTTGATGGATGAGTTCTTGTGGTGATTTTGTGGAGTAAAATTGTAACGTATGTTTGGGTCATGAATCAGATTAGCTAGGTATAAAATAGTGTGGACCAACCTGAGCTTTTTTCCCCCATCCCAATAGGCCTTGTGCCACAAGTAATGTATGAAATTACTAAAGAAATACCACCTTTGTAAGTTTTGGTCATTTTTACTATGCTCCAAATTATATTTGGGTTTTTTCTATACTTTAATCTTAATTTCCACTCATGGCTAGCCAGTTTTATACAATTTTTTAGGTTTTCCAGTTTAAATGTAGACTTGTGGTTATTCCATCTAAATTTAAAGCTGTCTTTGGGATATCTTAAATATGTTTTGCTTTGACCATTTATATCATGTACTTTTGCTTTGTAAATAATTTCTTTTGTATTACAAAGTCCATTTGTTTATGCTGCACTTAATCTTCTAAAACATTTTCTTCTCTCTGTCAGGTCGATTTTTGCTTGGAGACACTTGAGGGCAGCCGTCATTGTTGAATTCTTTCTGGTTTTAGCTTTAAATCCTCTTTCACTATCATTCTTAGTGATCTGTCTAAAATATCCAGTTTTTTTTTTTTTGTTTTTTGTTTTTTTTTTAATCATCTCACCCCAAGCAAGGCATTCCACTGCCACTATTGCGCATGGGGCTAAATAGGGGAAGGTAAAGAGAAGGAGTGGTTAGACATAGGGAAGGTAAAGAGAAGGAGTGGTTAGACATAGGGAAGGTAAAGAGAAGGAGTGGTTAGACATAGGGAATGTCAGGAGGAATGGGAGCTGGTTAGTGTGTTAGGAGGTGTCTATTGACCTTACATTTAAACTCCTGGAGATTGTATTCGTCGGGGAAGCAATCATGTGGAAGGGAATTCCACAGTCGGGAAGTGCGAGGAAAGAAACTGTTGGAGTAGAAGTTGCGGTTGCATTTTATCGGTTTCACTGTAAAAGGGTGGGATCTAGTTGCTAATCTAGTATCTCATGCAAATTCGTATTTAGGGGGCACCAGTGATCTAAGTTCATCGGAGCAGAAGCCGTGAAAGTATTTATAGAAGAGACACAGGGAAGCCACGTCACGCTGGTGGGAGAGAGACTGCAGGCGGTCTGCCAAGTCGGTATCTATCACATTACAGACCCGCCTCTGAACCTTATCGAGAAGCCCGAGGAGAATAGCAGGGGCACCCGACCAGATATGGCAGCAGTATTCAATGCACGGGCAGATGGTAGATTTATATATGTGCAGGATAGATTTAGACGGAAAAAATTTCCGGGCTCTACACAGAGAACCGACTTTCATAGCAGCGGATTTAGCAATGGATTCGATATAGTCATTCCATTTGAGGTCCGTTGAAAGTGTGAGACCAAGGAGGCGTAGTGTTTTACTCTCTGGGAGGCAAGCCTGGTCCATGCTAATGGGAGGTAGGTGAGATTGTCGATGATGGTTAATTGAGAGTAGCTTCGTTTTAGAAGCATTAAAGCATTTCTACCATCTTCTTGATGGTTCTTCGTGGATTTATATTCACCCAAGTTCTTGACAGCTTCAATGACTCTCCTCGTACTAAGTGAACAGTTTATTCCTGGAATTAGAATTGATGGGGTTGTTTGCTCCTCTTGAAACTTTTCCACACATTAAAAACAGTTTTTCTGCAAACATTCAACTGTTTTACCAGCTCACAATTATTTACAATGTGACAAATTGTTTAAATTTTGTTTGAGCCACCATGTTTAATTAAACAGTAAACACTTTTTGCTTCCTATTGTTGATACATTTATTTATAAATTGAACTTATGGTTATTGTTCAGTGAATTGAAGCTTTTACTGCCATGGTATGTAGATTTATGGTATCACTGGATGCTTGCTTGATCTGATCCAATCTTTCCTATCTAACTGCATAATGAAGGTCGTCTTGAATGAGCATGCTTCTACATCCTACCGCACAAATGCTGATGTCCCCCAGGGCTCTATCCTAGGCCTGACACTCTTTCTGACCTTCATAAATGATCTTCCTGACGTGATCAAATCCCAAGTAGGCATCTACACAGATGACACCACAATTTACTCCCACATCAGTAAGAAATCCGGTGAGGCAGACAAACATAACCTCTCTGCTGATCTTGAGAAGGACCTTCACTCTGTGGTAGATTGGAGTAAGAAATGGCTTGTAAATTTCAATGCTTCTAAAACAAAGCTGCTGTCAACCATCACAGACAGTCTCTCCTGCCCCACATAAGCATGGATCAAGTGAGTGTCCCTGAAAGCAATATACTCTGCCTCCTCGGCCTCACCCTATCATCTGACCTCAAGTGGAATCATTACATTGAATGAATAGCTAAATCCACTGTTAGGAAGGTTGGGTCACTGTGATAAGGCCAGGAAGTTTTTCCACCTGAATCCATTTTGCACACATACAAATCAGCCATCCAACTGTGCATAGAATACTGTTGTCATATCTGGTCAGGCGCCCCTGCTGTTCATCTCAGGGTTCTCAACAGGCTCCAAAAAAAAATCTGTAACATAATTGGTCCAGACCTGGCAGCTCGACTCCAGCCATTTTCTCACCAGCGGGAAGTGGCTTCCCTCTGTCTCTTCTATAAATATTTTCATGGCTCCTGCTTCGACGGACTTAGGTAACTGGTGCCCCCTCCACAAGAATTTACTCAAGCAATCAGACTTGCAACAAGGTCCCACCCTTTTCCAGTTAAATCTACCAAATGCAGCCGACAATTCTACTCCAGCAGCTTCTTTTCTTGCACTTCCCACCTGTGGAACTCCCTTCCATATACTTACTTTCCTGACGGCTATAAACTCCAGGAGTTTAAATCAATGTCAATTCTCATCTCTTATCCACTTGACTCCAGTCCATTCTACACCACCCTGTGTATCTTGTTTTTTTCCTTCCACTCTACCTCCACACCTGTCTTCACACTTTTGTTCCCATCGTTCTGTTGCTCTTTCTCTGACACCCCTTGTAACTGGTTCATCTTTCTCTTCTCCTTCCTAAATTTTTACTCTCTTATGTAGCCCCTTGCACATCAGTGGTGGTACTGCCTTGCTTGGGGTGAAACGATTATAAAAAATATGTTAGGAAGCCTTGAGGAAAATTTGAAAATATTTCTACAAGTAGTTATGTTTCTATTTATTTTTAATTAATGGGTAAATTTTTATGTTTAAGTAATAGGTAAATATCTATGCTGCACCTTTTGCATATATTTCCAAAACTCCTGTAGGCAAGTACATATTTTTCTTGATTTCCCAGATTTTTTGAATATTCAGACAGACGAAAATAGATATATTGTTTAAGTAATAAGATCTTTTGGATTAATAAATAAATAAATCTCTCACTTTCTTTAGAAATTGCTTTTTTTACTTTAGGGTATGAATCTGAGCAGATATGTCTATTTTGAGAGTCTAGGAAAAATCTGTGTTCAAATGCACTATTCAGCTTTGATTGCCTATTGGTGCACTTCATGGCTGAGAGGTCTAAAAGCTTATCAGATCTAATGATGATTTTCCTGAGGGTGATGCGGGTTTGAATCCTACTGAAGAGCACATGTTTCTTTAATAAGATTTCATGAATATTCAGCTCGATCAACAAAAATATATACATATACAGTTTAATTAACTGAGCAATTTCACTTCTACCTCTCATTTTTTTTTTTTCTTTTAAAGGAACACAGAAAATTTATTTAAAAACTTGGGGCTGTTCCCACAACAATTCAGATGGCGAATACATGGCTGGCCAGCTGGCCAGCTACGGCTACACAATAACTGGTGAGACCCTTATATTTTTTTTATAACTCCTCATTTTAAATATTTATTAAGTGTCATTTGAAAGCTTTCCTACTTTATTACATTACACACACACACACACATAAATGAAAAAATTATTAGTATTATTTAATTATTTAGTTTTTGGTCATAATTAGACAATACACAGTTGTATTAAAAAATGCTCAATACAATTGTATTGTAGAACTATTGAATATTTTTTAATTTGTAAACAAGTTTTATTACACTTACAAATGAAATATATATATATATATATATATATATATATATATGTAATTATTTAATTACTTAGTTTTTTTGTCATAATCAAATTGTACACAGTTGTATTAAAGTGTTCAATACAATTATATTGTAGAACTTTTGAATACTTTTCATTTGGAAACAAGTTATATTGCACAACCCAGGTTTCTACCTTTTGGTGTCTTCAGGCAATTTAAAATAACTCTTATTGTAAATCGCCTAAAGACACCAAATTGTAGAAACCTTGATTGCTTAATAATTTGTTTACAAATGAAAAATATATATATATATATGTCAGATTAAATAAATTGCAAACATTATGTTTAATAAAATCTGTTCATACTCACAGATGATCTTTTGCATATTATAATTGAAAGATGTAAGAAATGCACTGTAACTTTGACAGATGATTTTATTATCCATTTCTCGATGTTCCCAAGTACCCTCAATCTCTTTTTGAGATCATCTTCAGAGGTGTAAGTTGTGGTAATAAAAAATAACTGCAAAACTGTGTTGCTCAAAATGACTGTATATTTTCTTCTTGTTTCAAAGGTAATGGTTGACAGATTTCTTTGCGTTCCAAGTACTTTCAATAGAAAGTATGGAATGTATGGAAATAGATAACCAAAAACAGTCATCCTTAAGATACTTTCACTAAAATGAAATAATTTTATTCGAATAGACAAACGGAACACAAGCATTACCCAATGGAGCTGTAGAGCTGTTAAATCAAACTATGATGAAATCAAACACCTTACACATTACGTTCCAAATATAGTATGCTTTCATTTGTGTTTACATTTAATTGGTTTCACAGTAAAAGGGACCTAGTTGCTAATCTTGTAGCTCAAGTAAATTCATGTATCGGGGGAAACCAGATAGCTAAGTTCATCGGAGCAAAAGCCATGAAAGTACTTATTGAAGAGACACAGAGAAGCCACATTGTGCTGGTGAGAAAGTGATTGTATCTTAGCTGCCAAGTATTACAAAATAAATGTATCAACAATAGAGAATAGGCCAAGTATTGGGGGGAACTTCAATATTGATTAAAAAAATCAATACCCCATCAAAAAACTACAACTAAGCACAAATCTACATACCATGGCAGTAAAAGCTTCAATTCGCCAAACAATAGCCATAAGTTCAATTTATATTCCTCCAAAACACAGACTGAATAAGAGTGAATTAGAAAGGTTAATGGAACGCTCAATTTTCACAAATAACTATTAAGATCATACAATCATGGATTAATATGCTCTAACGTCTCCTAATTTTGAAAATTGTGCATTCGTAAAAAAACCGTTACATAAGCATTTAATAAAAATGGTAAAATCAGTTATTATAGATCGCCTGAAGACACCGAAAAGTTAAAAACTTGGGTTGCCTAATAACTTGTTTAAAATGAAAAATATTCAAAAGTTCTACAATATAATTGTATTGAACACCTTTTTAATGCAACTATGTACTGGTCCAACTTAATTATGACCAAAAACTAAATATTTAATTAATATATATATATTTTTCATTTGTAAATGAGTTATTAAACGACCTAGGTCTCTATCATGAGTGGTATCTTTAGTCGATTTTCAATAACTGATTTTATCATTTAGTGTTTCTTTTTTTTAAGAATGCTCATGTAACGGTGTTTTTTTTTAGCGCTGACATGGCAGGGAATTTTTGAACACACTTTTTTTAAAATTACAAGGAATTATGACAACCATGGATGAAAATGTCATAATTCCTTGTAATTTTAAAAATTGCATGTTCAAAAATTCCCTGCCATGTGAGTGTTAAAAAAAAACACCTTACTTGAGCATTCACAAAAAAAATAAAAAATAAAAAAAAACAGTAAAAATCAGTTATTGAAAATTGCCTGAAGGCACCACTCATGGTAGAAACCTAGGTCGTGTAATAACGCGTTCACAAATGGAAAATATTCAAAAGTTCTACAATATAATTGCATTGAACACTTTTTAACACAAATGTGCACTGGTCTAATCTTATGACCAGAAACTAAGTAATTAAACAATCAATATACAATATCTGTCATAACCTTTCCAACCATATTATCTTGATAACTGGTTTTGCAGGCTTGAAGCAGTTTGACAAACATTCAAAAGGGATCTGACTGCATGTGTAAACATGTACTTTTTCTCATTAAGTTATTCAGTTAGTAATGAAACACTCTTGAGTGATCTTGTGTCCTGTGTGACTGTCATTTTCAAAGTGATTTTGGCATAACATTGCATCACTGCAGTTGTCAGTACTCCACCACATCCCAACAGTCTTGGCTCCCTACAACTTCTGGCTTTTCCCAAAGCTTAAATCACCATTAACAACATTAAGGAAAATGTGATATGGCAGCTGATGGCAGTCCCAAAAGAAGAAATTTTTAGATTGTTTTAAAGGACTCTGGGATAATAGTATGTATTTGCAAGTGTAGTACTTTGAAGTGGTTTTAGATGCCATTTTCCTAGGTAGCCTATTTTTTTCTGTTTTTTTTCTTTTTTTTTTTGGTCAATATTAAACGGTTGGATACTATTCAGATGGGCCTCTAATAATGATTACAGCCATATTAATGCCATCACACAGAATTGTTTTTTTTGTTTTTTTTTCTAGCCCAGTATATTGTTGAACTGTCTTGATACATCTATATAACCTTTTCTTAAAATCAGATTGGCATGAAAATAAAAGGAAATATCAAATGTTATAAAAAATTAGTTTCCAGTTTCAAAGGAATCTTTGTTTTTCTCCTTTTTCTTTCAGACAGCAAAGAAGAAGCTGATCTTTGGGTTTTAAACAGTTGCACAGTGAAAAGTCCCGCTGAAGACCATTTCCGCAATGAAATAAACAAAGCAAAAGAATTGGGCAAATTTTTGGTGGTTGCTGGTTGTGTACCCCAAGGACAACCGCAGGCTGATTACCTTTATGTAAGTACGCACTTTTCCTCTAAAGGCCAATTCTCTGAATGACTCCAAGCATTTTGTTTTCGTTAAGCATGAGGATTTTAAAGTGGTTCTTTTGTGCCGCTATTTTGATTATTATGAATACTTGTTCAATAGAATTCTTCATGCAGTTCTTTATTTTAATCAGGGATGATTTCAAATGAGTTTATTTGTGAAGTATTTTTATTTTGATAAGTGATTATTTCAGTGCGGTTCCTTCGGTGCATTTCACCCTCTGCAGGACTTTAAGCAAGGATGTCATTGGTTCATCAAGTCTTTTAAATTTGAGAATGTTCATGAATATTCATTAGGTGATTGAAAGATCAGTCAAAACAATATGGAGGACACAAAGTGGCATAATTGAAAGTCTGGTAAAACAAAAGCGAGTAATATTCAAGAAATATATACTTTTTTTTTAATAAATGAATGTTCTCAAATTTAAAGTCTTGATAAGTCAATGACATATTTGCTTTTGTATATAAACACATGCAACAAAATAAATCCTACAGAGAACATAATGTATAAGCTAGGAATAATTTTCTTCTTGTCTTTTTATATATATATATATAGTAAATAACTAACCTAGAGAGCCAATGAACCTACTAAGGTTTCACCAAATTAGATCTTAAGATCCAATTTGGTGAAACCTTGGTAGGTCCGTTGGCTCTCTAGGTTAGTTATTTACTTTGTTTGCTCTACTTGTGTATTGAGCGTTTTTTGTTTTAGGTTACTCATCTCGGGTTTTTTTCTTTGGGCTACGTATTTTGACTGATGTTCAAGTGCTTAGTTCGTTCTTTTTTATTACCATTTTTTCCTTCTGTGTATGTTACTTGGAGGGTTTTTCAAAACGAGTATAATGACAAGTTTACATTTATTTATATATATATATATATAGTCAGCCACAGATGGTGAAAGAGAAGGAAATTTTAACGTGTTATATATACACAGTGTATGCTAACGCCAGCAGTCGAGAGAAGTCCATTCATGACTGCAGAGTAATGCATAGTATATATATATATATATATATATATATATATATATATATATACACACACACACACACTCATTTTATGTGTTGTGCATTGGAAACCCACTGGTGACAAGGAAGAAAAGATGCAAGAAGACACTGACCAATCTTGGATCATTTAATGCTGAATCGAATTATTAAAAATCAGATAAAAAGCTAACACTGACCAATCAAAAAAACTTGAAGAGAATATAGAAGAGCAAAAGAGTAGTAACAATTCTTTTGGTCAGTGGGTGCTGCTCAATTCTAATAAAATTCTGATGGTGCAAAGATTGACCAACTCAGCATTCAGAGTTGCTGACCAAGTAACACAAATGATTTTGGCAAACCGCACTCCTAGTTAACCAGTGATGGTACTGATATTGAAGCTATTTACCATTGTCACAAAACGGAAAATACCAGAGACACTTAACAATTCTGCATTGACATCAGGTGCCATGAAACATCTGTAGTCATTTTGCGCTATCACGCGGTGTGACATCATAGAACCGCATTTCAAATTTGTGAACTGCATTTGTTATTTTTGGTAACTATTGCTGTTGCCTAGCAGAGTTTTATGTCAACACAAAATAAAATCGTCGGTGATGGAGGATGTTATTTTGTTACCATCTTAATAACCTCTCTGAAGATGGCTCAAGTGAGCTGAAAACTTAGAACCAAATTAATAAAAATTATCCAAATGTTGGAGAATTTTTGTCTTTATTTTAAACTGAAATTAAAGCCAAAATATGATGTTTAGAATGGCTCATAATCAAACATAATAGACATTCATTGTCTCTTATATTTAGCAATATACGTTTATATATATATATTTAATGTGAATTAAATATTGGATATGAAACTAAATTTCTTCTTCACTCTTTCAGGGCATAAGTGTGATTGGTGTACAACAGATTGACAGAGTCTTAGAAGTTGTTGAAGAAACTTTAAAAGGTTGGTTTATATTTTTAATGTCATTGATTGAGTCACTTTCATTACAGTGGCCTTTATAACGACACAAGATCTTGACATTTTATGTATACGCTGACTATATTTTTTCAAAATGGGGCCTACTTCTAGGTGAATCTTTGCAAACTCAACTGTGAAAGCAGAATAACTTATATTCTTATAACTTCAAAGCTCCCAAGAAAATTAAATTTTGGCATTAAATGACCTATAAGGACTTGACACTCTATTACACAAACAAATCAAAATTAAAAATTCTTGACAAAATCAAAAGAATATGAAATGTTATTAGTTTTGACATCTCTGCTTGTCACTTTCCCCACTATAATAATTTAGTTTCCCTGTGCCTTTTCTATAAATATTTTCAGGTTCACTTTTCTGATAATCTTTTGCTTTTTTAGCAAGTTCTGCAAGGAAGATGCCCCTAAGAACTTCTCATTTCCAAGAAACATGCACTCATGCGAGGAGGAGCCACTTTATACTGACGCGGGTGCTCCTTCTATTGTTAATGTTGGATTGCTCTCAAGTTCTTGTTATGTCCTCTTCAATATCCAGGTGTTGTCCCATAAGCCGTTATGTCACTTGCTACTTAGGGAGCCCATTCGAGATGCTCTGATAGATGAGCTCAGTCTTAAAAAAGCAGGAGTCTTGCTTCATATGTCCTTGAATGCTTTGGTTGATGTGTGTCACTAATGATGAGGCATCACTCGCCTGGCTGGTGCTGCAAGAGACTTTAATTGGCAGGGATGAAAAATTCTCCAGACTGCTTTCACTGTGGTGAGTCAGTAAAGACCTTGGAACACACTTTCTTATGCTGTAGTATCATAGACCTATTGTGCAAGTTAACTGAGGATACTCGCTTTGTTTTGTTTTTTTGGGGGGATGAGTTGTTGCTCTTGTTTTTGTCTTTTTCAAGTTGTCTTCAGTTCTTATGATGAAATCTTTCTCGAAAACTCCAAGAATGGCTTTATTCAAAAATTTCACAAAGGATTCAGTTGTTTAATATGTGCAAGCAAAAAAGTTAATTGCACAGGATCGATTTACTTTATAAGGTTGTATGAAAAACTGAGTCCCCCCCCCCCAAATTGTTTAAATATTGAAATTTTTTATGTCAATTGGAAAGTTTAGGGTGTTATCAATAAGATTGCACTGAAAAAAGTAAGAAAAAAAAATGAAAAACAACAAATTGAAAGGTGGTGGTAGTCTCCTTCAGGTCCGCCCTAAATGAAAGTAGAATGGTACTTTTGTTATTATTACTTTGCAAAAGGAAGCAAAGATGAACTCATCCAAATCCCCCTAAATTTTCTTCATTCTTTCATTGATGAAACTGCAATATAGGTAATTATTAAATATTTATAAATTCATTTGATGCACATGTTATTGTGCAGTATTAACAAAAGAACCATTCAATTTTCATTTACAATTATTCACTTGTCAATAAATACAAAAAATAGTATGAAATACATAATTTTTTAAAACACTGGGATTGTCTAATAATTATGGCCGGTAGTGTACATTTTTGAAAATAAAATTTTACCAGCAATACATTTGACTCTTGATAAAAAACATCTTTACATAAATACATCAATGAAACCTGCTCTATCAATTGATTTCCTACAAAGAATACATTTTCTATTCAACGCTCTGTCTGCTAGGGCTTCAGAATATGCTGACTACACTTCTGCAGAGGAGTAAAACACTTCCAATGAGGCATCCTGGTTATGACAATAAACTACATCCAAGTCCTGGGTATGACGATAAACTGCATCCAGCAGCAAGGCGTTTGAATGGGAGGTTTTGAAGAACATGGAATTACTTCTTAATTGCTGCTGTTTACAGGTCCACCCTGACTCGGTTTGATAACATCTGTTAGGGTACCAGTTATAGACAAAGAGCTAACCCACAAACTGGGGTCAAAACACTATAAAAGTATAAATAGACTTTTATAGCGAAAATACTTTTAGGAGAAGAAAATATTACTGACAATACATTTTTGAAGGAAAAAATATTACCAGCAATAATTTTTGAAGAAAACAAAATGTTACCAGCAACATATTTTTGAAGGAAAAAAAAATTACCAGTGATATATTTTTGGTAAAAAAACAAAAACCAAAATTATATATGCGCAATATATCTGAGTCTCAACAAAACCCTCTTTACAAAAATACATCAATGAAACCTGATCTACAAACTGATTTCTTACAAAGAATACATATTTTATTCATACAAATTTATTGTAAAAACCATGTCAGCATTAAATGACCCTTTGAGGTTGATATGCCATAAAACGAACCAAGCCAAACAAACCTCTCTTTGTAATAAAGATTTTTTTCATTTCTTTTACACCCAGTAACCCCTTATGGTCTTGTTTGGAGTGAAATGATTAAAAAAAAAACATTTTTAAAAGCGTTTTTTTTTTTTTTTTTTTTTTTTTTTTTTTTACATAATTTGTCTCATCTCTTCTCTTGAAAGGTCATACAGTGCGATTGTTTGGACAAAAAAAGCAGGAAGGCAAAAAAACTGGTGGAGCTTCATTGGCTCTTCCAAAGATCCGAAAAAATCCTCTGATTGAGATTATTGCCATCAATACTGGGTATGTTACTGTAATTTTTTGTTTAATTTTTCAAATTTACATTCAAGGATATTTTTATTTCCCTTAGCATATATTAGAGTGTATCAAAAGTATTTTCATTTTTTACAGAATATTTTTTTCTCAGACAGAAATAGTTTTTTATTCTAAAGTTTACTTAAAGCATGAGAGCCACTCAAGTTAGTGAGTTACTGTTAAAAATAGTCATGAGGTGTGTGATATGAATGAAGAGGGAGGTAGTAGTGTAATATAACGGTCTGGCCCACCCAAGAAAGGCTGATACAAGCCGTGTTGTTTCCGGTCGGTGAAAAGTAACGGATGTCACTTTGACCCTATTTCCGGCAGATGCGGAAATAACTCAGAGGCAAACAGACAGGTGACTCTGAGAATTACGTAGGCGTCGCATGATCAAGGCAAAGCCGGAAGAAACAAGTCCCGGTTTTGGAAGATATATAAAGACCGCGAAAACACGGATTCGCCAGTCAGAAGAAGTGAGAGCAGAAGTAGCAGCAGAACCACAGAACACGAAGGAAGGCAGTTCACAGCTGCCCCCAATAGCATGCTGCTATTGCGGGGTACGCATTCGTCAACCCATTAGAAGCACTCTCTCTCTCACTCCTGCCTCTGTTCTACACGGTCCATCGTCACTAATAAAAATATAACTCATATTTTTATATATATGCGTGTTTGTTGTTTATTGATATACAACAGTAGTAAGTGAAGATTATTAGGATAGATATTGATTAGCCCTTAAAATATTAAAAGTATAGTATTCAAGGAAACATTTGTGGGAGTCTCTTGCACGAAATGGCAATTCTTGGGGAAAAATTGTTTGAGTGGATCTTTCTCCTTACATTCAGAACACAGGCTAATAAAGGTGATTGGACTCTGTGGAAATAGCATGGCTTGTCTTAGTTTTAAAGGTCTGAACCAGTGGAACTAAGGAGTGTTTACCTCTAAGGATTAATAACCCAGCAAGGATAGACATTTATTAGCATTTAGTTTCAGAGATGAGCGATTGTCAATATTCTTTTATTATTTTGAACTATTGTTTTCATCTTGGTTGATATAGTCGTTATTAGAAGCACATCATTTTGACCAAGTACCTTCTGGTCATCATCAAATGTTCATTTATTGGCTGATATGAGATATCTGTTGATTATTGTGTTATTTTTGTCCCTGTAATATCATTGTTCATTCTTGCTAAAAAAGCAGTATGAACCCAATGTCATAACAAAATATCAAAACCATCTGACACTGAATATAAAAAAGCTCAAAATAACTCACCAATAACATCCTTCAAGATGATGGCATAGTGTATATAGGAGTTGGTTATAAATGTGTTACTGTCATCTAATTGTCATGAGTTCAATCCTTGGATCTGGTAGTGTAGCAAGAACGAACAGTAACTGAAACAAAATTTTCACTATAATAAACAGATATTCTATGTAAGCCAACCAATGGGTAGCCGATGATGACCAGAGAGTGCTTGATCGAAACATTGTGTCTGTAATAACCTCTATATCAACCAAGACGAGAACAATAGTTCAAAATAGTACAAGAATAAGGATAAACATGTCATAAAATCAGCCAACTATATAGTAGTGAGTTAAGCCCTCACTAGGTGCCTAATACAACGAAGACTGAATTTCATGAAATCAACCGACCACCCAATCAATGCTTATTTAGATAATGACTAGCAGTATAGCCTGGTGTTGCTTGGGTGTAATGAAAGCTTTAAAACTAATCCATGGTCCTGGAGCTCAGACTCTTTGGATGTTGGCACAAAAGACTAAACAGCAATACTTGTTTCGAGTTAAAGTGAAACCGTCGACTGAAAGAAAAATGAATGGATGTAAGTCAAATTTTGGTTTCCTGGTATCGATATCAAATAAGTTTTTTTGGTCATAAACTGAATTTTAACAGCTAAATAAGTCCTCTGAGTAAGTGGTATCATGGCTGAGATTAAGAACTACAATTATATCTACTTAAAGCCAAACCCGAAGCAAAAACTAATATAAAAGGGCTGAAAAAATTAGACATACAGGCAGATAAACAGAAACACACACAAACATCTTGCCTTTTATATATATATATATATATATATTATTGATTTTCTGCACTATTGTAAGAACTGCAACCTTGAAACTTCTGAATATCGTTTCTTATGTCTTTGTCTATGAGTGTATGAAATTTGATTAAAATCGGACCACTCCTTCTATAACTTGATTTTTTCGATTATCAATTTTTGATATTTATCTGGAGTACCTCAACACAAAACCCAACTAAGAACACTCGCAGATGCTTATAGTACAACTGTGTAAATTTTCAAGAAAATCGGTTCAGCCATTTCGGAGTCTATAGGTAACAGAAACACACACACACACACATATACACACAAAGTTCCATTTATAAATAAGTTTAGATATAGATTAGATTCTTTTTGTCATGCTATGTTAAGCTTTGTATAAAATAATATATAAAATAACAGGTATTCTTTACAGTGGGTGCTAAAAAAGTTCTTGTTTTCTCAAAGAAAAAGTTTTCAAACAACTTTTAGTTTTTAGGTTATTCTGGTCAGATTTTGTTAAGTTGGTTGAACTGAGAAGTTTTCCACATCTTCTCATGTATTTCTATTACATTTTGTTTTGGTAAAACTGTTTTTAATGTTTCATTGCAGTTGCCTCAATCAATGTACGTATTGTAAGACAAAGCATGCAAGAGGAGAACTTGGCAGTTATCAGCCAGAGGACATTGTGGCCAGGGCCGTTCAGTCATTTCAAGGTGAGATAATATGGTCTTTCTTAACCTCCTTTCCAAGAAATTTCTGTTCATTCTAAAATCTAATCTAAACTCCCCCTTCCTGCAGACACCTGAAAAAATATATATATATATGTTTTACTAGCAGTATAGCCCTGCGTTGCTCGAGTGTAATGAAAGCTTTAAAACTAATCCATGGTCCTGGAGCTCAGACTCAGCCTAAAGAATATTTGTGTGAAGTTTGGTGAGAATTGGATAAAAATTGTAGATTTGTATAAAGGACATACAGACAGATAAACAGACACACAAACACACACACACACACAAACATCTTGCCATTTATAGATATAAATTATCGATTTTCTGCACTATTGTAAGAACTGCAACCTTGAAACTTCTGAATATCGTTTCTTATGTCTTTGTCTATAAGTGTATCGAATTTGATTAAATTGGACCACTCTTTCTATAACCCGATTTTTTCGATTATCGATTTTCGATATTTATCGGAGGTACCTTGACACAAAACCTAGCTAAGAACACTCGCAGATGCTTATAGTACAACTGTGTAAATTTTCAAGAAAATCGGTTCAGCCATTTTGGAGTCTATAGGTAACGGACACACAGACACAAACAACACACACACACACAAAGTTCCATTTATAAATAGATTTAGATAGATATTTGGTTTTACATTTCTCTACTTGTAAAATCTACAAATCCCTTAAATGTCTGAACTAGGTACTTTTTGATAAAATTTACAATGTTCTAAAATCTAAATCTCATTTCCTGTTTTACTGCTAAGCTACAAGAAGCCTTTATAGCAAAAGCAATGCTCAATTATCCTAGGTTGTGAGGTTATGAGTAACGGCTCAGAATTAGAAATTGGACCCTAAAGTTAATTACGTTTATTGACGAGTAAATACCCTCTTTTCCCTCAGTTATGTGTTAAATAGTAGGACTTTCATCTGGAATTATGCTAAAATTTGTTAATGCAATATTCACTCTGCAAAAAGGATTGTTCTTATAATCCAAAATATATTCCAGCTTTAAAAGGTCGATAAGCCATCAAAAACAAATAATTCAGTTGAAATTTGAACTTATAATTCTTCTGTCCTTATGATTCTTATTCATCAACCAAGAGGAATGAAAACAACAGATGCTAAAACATATCTGGTTTCCTTGACTGTGACTGCAGGCATTAGGGAAAGATTTTGACCTCACTAATCTTATAATAATAATAATAATAATAATAATAGAGGTACTCTGAGAAATTGCCAGTATTTATTTCTGAAGATCCATGAATGCAGAATACCATGTTTTTATTATTACTATTATATTTTTTATTATTACTATTATATTTTTTAGGTGAGTGTAGGGGGAGGTACCAAATATTAACAAGCAATGTGATAAAGCCCCTAAGATGCAAGGAGTTACTGAGAGTTAAGCAAACCGAGAAAATGCTATTGAAGAGAAGGAACTATAACATAACAGGATTCAAACAAATGATGATTGAAGTTGTGTTTAAATTTTTGATGATCAAAGTTAACAGAAGTAAGAAGTCATTTTCAGGTAGGGTGTATCTGAAGAAACAAAATGTATAAAAAGACAAAAGAAAATTGAATATTACACACTTACTTTTGTCTTACCAGACTTTGAATGAATTATGGCACTTTGTACCCACCATATGTTTTGATTCACCTTCCAACCACTAATATTCATGAACATTCTCAAATTTAAAAGCCTTGATAAACCAATGACATACTTACTCTTGTATATGAACACGTGCAACAAAATAAATCCTTATATTTGCCTTGATAAAGTCCCTTGTAAAAAAGAAAAGACAGAGGGAAGCCATGTCATGTCATTAAGAAAGTGACTGAAGTGAGATGTCAAGTCAGGATCGATTACATTGCAGATCCTTTTCTGGATTTTGTCAAGAACCTTGAGTTGAATAGCAGTAGCACCTGACCAGATATGACAGCAGTATTCAATGCACAGGTGAATAGTAGAGTTATAAATTTGCAATATCGATTTTGATGAGAAAAACTATCTGGTCCAGCACAGTGACCCAACCTTCCTAGCAATGGATGCATCTATAGATTTGATGTAGTCGTTACACTTCAAGTCCATTGAAAAATTGAGGCCAAAAAGGTGCAGTGTGTTAATCTCTAGGAGACTAGTAAAATCAGCAATGCTGATCGTGAGCAGGAAAGTTTGATTTAATCCAATTGTTCTATCAAATCGTGAAATAAAGGTCGTTTTGAATGAGCACGCTTCCAGATATATAGGGCATTTCAACACTTTTGCACACTTTGTCCAGTAAAGAAAACACTTATATTGACAAAAAAAAATTGTCGTCTTTTCTTTTTACCTCAATGATTATACTTTTTTGTTTTCTTTTGTTTTTGTGCAACAGTATGTGGTATATAACACTGAAGTCTTTTTTACAAAGTTTAGCAATGCTGAGCCTGGCCAGTATCTAGATCGGTGACTGCTTGGGAATACCAGATGTATTAGATGTGCAGGTGGTGTAATAGATAATGTCTCGGAATTGTTAATTGAAAAGCTGAGTTCCAGTTCTAGTTGGGTTCATTATATTTACTTACATGCAAATATGCTTGTGAAAGGTCTGAACCCACCACTTCCCCCAGCTATAGGTTAATTAGTAAGATTTGTATTCCTAAACCATTATTATTAAAAAAAAAAAAATTTCTAAGAATCTAAAAATATTTTCTGGCTTTAAATAACCCACAAAAGTTGATAAATCATAGAAAGCAAATCAATCAATTAAAAAAAAATTCTTAGAATCTAAAAATATTTTTGGGCTTTAAATTACCTGAAAAGGGTTGATATACTGGAGAAAACCAATCAATCAATGGAATACTGATTAACTACACAGGCATATCTTTTAGATTTATTTCCATTCTCTGGAATAATGTAAAGAAATTATTTGTAGCCACAAAGTGAGAGATCAGTTTAGATATTGATTGTGACATAGAATTGATCCCCCACTTTATATCTGCATTATACTTTCTTGCTTGTTTATAAAATTCTGATTAGGTATGAATTCACCTCACCTTCCCTAGTTATGGATTAATTAGTAAAACTATGTCCTAAATTATCTCAAAAAAAATCTTTGCAATCTAAAAATACTTTCTGGTTTTAAATAACCCGCAGAGGGTTGATAAGCCTTAAAAAAATGAATCAATCAACACATCTTTTTCCTACCTAAGTTGTAGTTGTTAATATAAACAGTGAGTTGAAATATATTTGTGTAGGTCTGTGTGTTTTCTCTTTTACAGTTTTGTAAATATCTCATTCAATTTTGTCTCTTACAGAGGGTGTTGTTGAAATTTGGCTGACTTCTGAAGACTTGGGTGCATATGGACATGACATTGGTGTGACCCTGCCTGAACTTTTGTGGAAACTGGTAGATGTGATTCCTGAAGGTGCAATGATGCGATTAGGAATGACCAACCCCCCTTACATCCTTGAACATTTGGAGGTAATTAACGCGTCTTCCGCTGTTTACTACTTTACCACCCTCCTATTTTACTAGCTTAACCTTACGCAGTGTATCAACCAAAAATGTTTCAATGATGAGCAAAAACAAAATGAAGGAAATATTATCTTATTTTAATTCTGCTACTTCCTCCCATAGTTAGCATGCACATTACACTCTGTAATTTTTACCTAATTTACAAGTGGACTATTTTCCCCATGTTCATTGTTATCACAATATTTCGGCTGTAGTGACATCTGGCCTTCATCAGGTGACTTGATCCTGGTAACTTTCAGGGAATTTCATACTAAACACTTTATTTAATCTGTGTGGTAGATTGTTCTTGCACTGCTGTCTGATTACAAAAATATTTTGCCTGTTTCTTGTATAGTATGACTCAGTTATTACTCGCTCTGTTTCTATTGATTCCAAGTACACTTTGTTCGGCCTAAGAATTGAACTCACAATTACTGTGATACTAAATTCACAAATGCATCAATCAGTTCTGACTTGGCATCTTGGCTTCAGTCACTTTCTCACCAAACCAACATTGCTTCCCTCTATCTTTTTCACAAATATTTTCATAGCAACTGCTCTGACAAGCATTTTTCCCCTGGTGCCTCGACTATGTGAATTTAAGCGTTTGTGGTGCAGTGTATATTGACTTGGAATAACAAATTGGAGAGCTGAGTTCGAATTCCAGTTGAATTCCTTTCATTCACTTCCGCACAAATACCCTTGGGAAAAGTATTAATCTGTCTCTTCCCTCCAGTTATAGGTTAAATAATAGGACAGATTGAGTTCTATAGCCTTGGCTGGTAACCAGTCTACTGCAGTATATATATGTATATGGAAAGAAGAGAAGGAAAAGAAAAAGAAGAGGGAAGAGAAAAGGAAAAAAAGAGGAGGAAGAGAAAAAAAAATTCCTGGCAACATAAACAAAAACAAAACAGAAGAAGATGCAAGGCAAAATTTAAAAGACACATCGTAACTAACTGGCAAAAAGAGCGAATTATCAATCGAGAACTTTTGTCATCAACCTGACGAGGGCTGGAGTAGAGCGTCGAAAATTTGTTCACTAATTCACTAACAGCTAAGAGCTCAACAACAATCAACAAATAAACAAAAAATGATGTCAGGACAGTATTAATCTCAAGGCCTGACATTGTTTTTAGCAAATGATTATCAAGGAATCGACTGGTTGCATAGAAAGAGGAGAAAAGACTACATGATTTTAGTGAGAAAAAAAAGAATGATGTGAAGGTCTTCTATTAGTACCTCATAAATAATGGACTATTCCATTTTGATTGTATGGGAAAACAAAACACACATTAAAGACACTACTTGGTTTCAGTGAGAAAATGAAAAAAAAAAACAAAGAAGGGAAGTTATCAGCTGTTTCAGTGAAACGGAAAATATTGTCAATTTCAAATCTTTTCATTTGTATCCACTTCATAAAATAACAACCAGCATTCATATTTTTTATTGGTATTGCAATATTTTGTTAAAGTTGTTAGCTCAATTTAGTATTTGTCTATATTTCTGAGATGAGGTAGTATTTACAGTATTCGGACTATTGTCCCCATCTTTGTTGCCATTTGTATGACGTTTTGGTTGTTATATGCTCCGTCCTTTCTTCCTTAAGGATACATGGCCCTGTGGATATAGATGTTGGTTAGTTCCTGACTTGACTCTTAGAGTTGTGAGTTCAATACCAGGCTACAGCAGTGGTGAACAAGTAACTTGCAGGGTTACAAGGAGATAACTCATGACTTCCAATTGAAGCTTTACACAAGGAATGGAGTTTATATATGAAAATTCCTAGCACCCGAAGAAGACCGGAGTGTATACAACAGCTGAAATGTCGTACAAATGTCAACAAAGATGAGGACACTAGTCTGAATTGTTAGCTCAACTATTTAGTAATGTGAACTATTAAAAAGGATGTGAAAATTCACATAGGTAAACCCTGGTCTGCCTTAAATAAAATGGATGTAATCTGATCTACCAGACAACCTCAAGCAGAGATTCTTTTGAGCCACTGTAGAGACAATGGTTTCACTGTAGAAGGTATGGTGCCACTGCCTGGACATTAACTAAGACCCCAAAGTCTAAGCTTGATGGAACCTATCTCAGATGCTGAGAGCCATATTTAACATCTCCTGGAGACAACGTCAGACTAAATCACAGCTCTATGGACCGATCCCTGATATTTCTACAATCTTACATGAATGCAAAATGTGCTTTGCAGGAGGTGAGTAAAGCAAGAATTCTCAAATAATCTACTGCTCTGGACATCTGGTCACAGTACAAGACGAGTTAGTCACCCTACAACAACCTACAGTGACCAGCATGGCTGTATCTGACTACCGGGCACACCGGGCACGGGTCCGGGCAGATCCGTGCAATCATAGTGAAAATCCGGACAAGGAAAAATGTCTTCGCCAGAAATCAAACTAAACAATTCACAAAGAAAGAAAGAAAGAAAAACGAAGAAAACATCCGAATGAATGCAATAAATATCTGTTTATTTATTAATTTTAGGAGAAAAGACTGCTTTCGTTAACGTTCTGTGCCTAATTTCCATTGGAATAGCCAAAAAAATCCGCAAAAATCTTAGTTTCTGGAAACAGATGAGACTGATGACATCACATTGTCAACTAATAAATCCGGGCAATTTTCTCTGTGCCCAGTGTTTTTTTGTTTTTTTTAGCATCAGCTATGGCCCTGGTGACCAGCTACATTATAATACCAAATGCTACCATACTAATACAATACTAATATCTAAAACTAAATTCATCAGATTCAGCCAACAAGGCTAAATACAAACTGTTTTAGGTGAATCAATAAAATCTGTCAAATCTTTTACATACATAGAAAACAGGATAAATTCTTCAGCATCAAAGGAGAGGTCCTTCAAGGTGACACTCTTGCACCTTTTCTCTTTGTTATTACCCTTGACTATGTATTAAGAACTTTCCTCAACAAACATCATCTTGGTTTTAATTTATATCCAAGACTCTCAAGTTGATATCCTAAAAAAATTGACAGATATTGACTATACAGATGACCTAGCTATTACTGCAGACATCATTACCAGTGTTGCATTTCTCCTACATCATCTGGTCCTGGGCATGATGATAAACTGTATCTGGCAGCAAGGCCTCTGATTGGGAGGTTGTGAGGAATATAGAACCACCGCTTAAGTGCTGTTGTTCCCAGATCCACCCTAACCCAGAGTGGTAGCACCTGTTAGGTTCCCAGCTATGGGCAAATAGTTAACCCCCAAACTGGGGTCAAAACACTATGAAAGTATAAAAATATATACATAAAAATAAACTTTCACAGAAAAATATACATTTTTGAAGAAAAAATTATTCTTGGCAAAACATTTTTGAATACAAAACTCGAAGACATTTTCAGTTTTCTAAAATAAAAAAGAATAAAAACAAAAAAATTTTCATTAAAATCTGACTAAATCAACCTTCTCACTATAACCGAACATTAAAAAAAATACCTTAAAACGCCACCTTTTTGGCATTAAATAACCCACAGAGGTTGATATGCTGTTAAACAAAACTCAAACTCTTACATCATCTAGAAAATGCTGCCAATAAGGTTGGACTTTATGCCAATGTCTCTAAAATTAGGCCACCTTATATAAAATGGATAATTTGGAAATCTGATCTACCAGACAATCTCAAGCAGAAATTCTTTTGAGCCACTGCAGAGGTGTTAATGTATGATTCCACTGTTTGGACATTAACTAAAACCCTAGAGTGAGCTTGATGGGACCTACACTCGGATGCTGAGGGCTATACTTAACATCTTCTGGAGGCAACATCAGACTAAATCACAGCTTTATGGACTGATCCCTGATATGTTTACAATCTTACATGAAGGCAAAATGTGCTTTGCAGGAGGTGAGTAAAACAAGAACTCTCAAATAATCTACTGCTCTGGAGACCTAGTCACTGTGTAGGACAAGTTAGTCACCCTGCAACCACCTACAACCAGCTACATTATGACACAATGCTACCATAATGAACTTCCAAGCTTGATATTAGGATTATGATAGTTGATGTGATAGATGCCTGAATGTCTGAGCTAACTCATTCAAATAAAATAAACAGGGGAATTTCTACAGAGATTCTATTTTTTTTATTTTTTATTTTTTAATCATATCACCCCGAGCAAGGCGGTAACGCCACTGATGTGCAGGGGGCTACGTAAGAGTGAAAAGATTGGAAAAGAGAAAGCCGGAAACCACATCCTAAACAGGGAACAAGGGATGAGCCTCTTCACCTGTTCAATAGACGTGGGTGGAGTGTGAACTGGGTGATAGTTTAGTCTATCTACTCCAATATTCAATCATTAACTGAAAAATTAAGATTCATCATAAATTTACATGTTTTTAAGTGGCTTTTATTTTAATTTACTCCTAGGAAATGGCCAAAATCTGCAATCACCCAAGGGTTTATGCGTTCCTTCATGTACCTGTGCAGTCAGCATCAGATAGTGTCCTTATGGACATGAAACGGGAATACTGTATTGACGACTTTCGGCATGTTGTTGACTTTTTAAAAGAAAGGTAAGGGCATTATTTTGCCTCTGATTTTTTTTATTTCATTTTTTATGTTTTTTTTTTTTAATTTTTTGACATTATTTTTTTATTTACCAATTTTGGTTATAAAACAGATTTAGAATTAAAGTTTGGCCTGAACAGTTAATCGGTTAGTTTATTCACTTTAAGTAATTGCTCTCTTTTAAATATCTATTGGACTCTCCGCCAGTTCAGAACAGAATCCTTAAACTCCCTGACAGGTGATTAGAATAGTGGTGATAATACAAAAATGATGCAACAAAGTCTCCAAATAGCTCTCAATAGGCATGAACTGGGAGTTTTCTTTTTCCTGGACTGGTTGCAAATCAAGTCTAGAGTTTGGGGTGTTTTGGTTGATTTTTTTCTTTCTCAACATTAGGTTGTCAAATAGCATGAATTGGATACCCACCACAGTAAATTCAGTCAATATGTTGACCACTCAGAATTTTATATTTTTGGTTATGTCCTAGTGTGTATTTAAAGCTGTCATTAAATCATATAGTGTCAGCCATGTTATGATTTTGTATGAAGTGTGCAATTCTAATTAGAGGCCAACTATTGGAGACACCTTGTCTGCATGTATGTATATATATATATATATATATATATATATATATATATATATATATACACTTCTGAGATGATATAGTATTTATATTATCATCAGAGCTCTTTGCAAGTAGCCTTGACAAGTGAGAACATCATAACGGTGCCTTATGAAAAAGTTGGCATAAATTCGCTCAATTGAAAAGACAAACCCTTTGTATTTATCAGCGCTTTATCTCTGCCCTGAAATTGAGCTTTTTACGATAAAGGACCTGCTTGTCAAAATAGATTTTATCAGTAAAACCACTGACAAAACAACAACTTTGGCACTAAACATTATCACAAGCACACACATATATATAGCGTGCCTGATGATACCTAATGGTTGAAACCTGGGTAGATTGGTGCTGGTTCCTCATATAGTGAGTATATTTTTGTTCTATTTTCTTCTAATTGTATTAAGTACTTTTTGATTGTTTCATAGTGGTTGTTTACTGTCTTCCACTGTGTTAGTGTTTTATATATATATATATATATATATATATATACATGAAAGAATTAAATGTTTGCCATTTAACTTGCTATGCAGTTTCAATCATACCAGTTTTATCAGGCAGTAAGAGCAGGCTGCATTTCTTCCATTTTTGAAAATATATATATATATATATATATATATATATATATATATATGAATTATTTTGAACATTATTTTTACTGATACTCGTATTTAAGTAGATATTCTGTTTTTAATTCAACAGTATTTTTATATTTAATCTACCGGGCTGATTATTTACGATAAATTTTTATTACGAAAATGTGTGCTATCCAGCAGGATTCGAACCTGTGACCCCTATTACATAGGGGAAACATACCATTTGATCTGGTACCATCTTGACCACTCGACCATGAATAGCCTCTTGATCAGAATAGGTTTTTATCATGCTTATATAACGCAATTTTCGATTTCACCGTAAACAAACATATCATATATTGTCAGTTGCTTATAACCAAGTTTTGTTAAAATTCGTTAATTTCCGTAACATGTTTACATTTGTTGACATTACGATACATTCAGAGACTAGCATGGGGAAGAGAGCAAAAAACTGGACACCAGAACATTTCATTTGATGCACATGTTATTGGGCAGTATTAACAAAAACAATTCTATTTTCATTTAGAATTATCCACTTGGCAATAAATACTAAAATTAGTATGAAATATATCATTTAAAAAAAATGTCTAGGGTGGTCTAATAATTATGGTCGGTAGTGTACATAACTACGGGAGTACAAAACTTCTGGAACAAAATGTGTCAAAAGAATGCCTTTAAAAGACACCAAATTTTTGATGATAGCAAAGTAAGTTTTTGCCAAAAGCAGGTTGTTGACTACCAGTTTTCTCTTTATTGATATGAAATTATATATTTCATACTATTTTTAGTATTTATTGCCAAGTGGATAATTCTAAATGAAAATAGAATGGTTCTTTTGTTATTATTACTTTGCAAAATTTTACAAGGAAGCCTTTGCTTCGGCCAGCCAATACGAAGAGACTAGCATGAGGAAGAGAGCGCAAAAACTGGACACCAGAACAGTTCATTTGATACACATATTATTGTGCAGTATTAACAAAAGAACAATTCTGTTTTCATTTAGAATTATTCACTTGGAAATAAATACTAAAATAGTATGAAATACATCATTTAAAAAAAAATCTGGGGTGGCCTAATAATTATGGCTGGTAGTGTACATAACTACGACAGTACAAAGTACATGAGACAGTTGACAAAGACCTGGACACAAGTTGCAGAGAGGCTCTTACATATGTCAAGCTGTTCTGCTGCTAGCAGAGAAATGCAGATTGTATTTGGCTGACATGTCCGCACATGACTTGGGGCTTCTTTTGCATCTGTACTGTTACATGTTGAGTCAGTTTCAAGTCACAATTTGAATTGTAATTTAACAGTTTTATAAAGTGAAGGTGTCAAAAATCTAACTATGGTTTGAAATCAAATCAAATGGCCTCTAAATTTGTCAATTTTCAATGTTTATTTCAGCTTTTTTTACCTCAATTGAAATCACCTTATTGATTAAAGACCTAGAATTAAGTTTTTATGGTAAATCAAGTGATAAAAATGACCTCATCTAAATCTAAATCTAAACTTATTTATAAATGGAACTTTGTCTGTGTGTGTCCGTTACCTATAGACTCCGAAACGGCTGAACTGATTTTCTTGAAAATTTACACAGTTGTCCTATAAGTGTCTGCAAGTGTTCTTAGCTAGGTTTTGTGTCGAGGTACCCCCGATAAATATGGAAAATCGATAATCGAAAAAATCGGGTTTTAGAAGAAGTGGTCTGATTTTAATCAAATTTGATACACTTATAGACAAAGACATAAGAAACAATATTCAGAAGTTTCAAGGTTGCAGTTCTTACAATAGTGCAGAAAATCGATAATATATATATATATATATATATATATATATATAAATAAAAGGCAAGATGTTTGTGTGTTTGTCTGTTTATCTGCCTGTTTGTACTTTTTTCAGCCCTTTTATTTTTGTTTTTGCTTCGGGTTTAGCTCTAAATAGGTATAATCAAAATTTGACTTACATCCATTCATTTTTCTTTCAGTCTACGGTTTCGCTTTAACTGGAAACAACTGTTGCTTTTTAGTCTTACGTGCCAATGTCCAAAGAGTCTGAGCTCCAGGACCATGGATTAGTTTTAAAGCTTTCGTTACACCCGAGCAACACTGGGCTATACTTCTAGTATATACTCATATGCAATTACATTGTCTTTCCTAGCCTTTGTTGAATGTTTTTGTATATATATTTATATATACTTTTCTAATGTCTGTTTTGAAAATTGTAATGAAATTTTTCACCTCCCATAGGTTATTTATATATTTTATATTGTAGAGTGCCTGGAATTACTATAGCAACTGATGTGATTTGTGGCTTTCCCACAGAAACTAAGGAGGTAAGAAACATGACACTGTTGTTTGTATTTTCACTTATGAAAGTGTTTAAAAATAAAACACAAAAAAAATCAGCTGTTTTATGATAATTTATGATATTTTAGGTATGATTCGAAATTTATATTCGCTCTAATAATTTCACATGTAATAACTCAGCAAATGCTAAATGTATACATAGAAACACATTGAAAATGAAGTTACAAAAGAAATGTATTGCAAATTATTTTAATACTGTCAACAATGTGATATTATGGCTAAGATTTTATTTAAATACATATGTCAAAACTTTCACTGCAATGATTACATTTATAACAGGGAGGATTTATTGAAATACAACAACACTTTCATTTGCTCAAGTTTAACAATAAAATAATAAATACTGTTGTATCTTAATGCTAGCTGTTGTAAAATTAGGGCAAATTTTGTTTCTTGCTATTGCTTTGCACTGACCTTACCATTACTCCAAAACATCCATACTTTGCTTTAACTATTTTCTGCTTTAAAAAACTGAATATTTCTGAAAGGAAAGAAAATAAATCCATGATTTGTGACATTGTAACGCCTCTTCCTAACAGCCTATCGTTTATCAAACCGAAAATAGCATCTTTCTCTCTTCGGTCTTCCAAAATGTTCAACATTATTGGTTGACCGACGAATTGATTTCTTTAGCCCTCCAACTATTCTGCCTCTATGTTGTGATTAGTTGATCGCAGACAGGTCGAGATTTGTTATCAATATCCCGCCTCAGTTCAATCTGAATAGAGTGAAGATGCACAGTAATAAAAAAAAGATTAAGTAATTACTCAAAGAAGAATGATGAGTATTAAAAAAAATATTATGACTTATCTCGAGTATATTATATAATGACGTCATTGGTAGTGTACATGCAGGGTTATCAATCTAAATTGTCCCCAAATCAGACGTGACACTTGGTTGTTGGCTGGAGTACAGTTAATGGAGTTAATTGATTTTTGGTAATTTCTTGGTAAGTCTGGTTCAAGGCTGGTGTGCCTGAGTTACGCTCAGGCAGTAGTCATGTGTAATCAATCTCTGTCCGTCCTCACAGCCCAAATTTTGGTTCTCTCTCTGTTCAATTTCTCTCTTTACTTTCACTTTTTATCAGTGTTGGCTAAGAACTTGTGTGAAGGTAAGGCAATGGCTGCAGGCAAGGCTCCTCCCACTACTCTTTCCTTTTTTTCTCAATGGACTGCCTGCATCTGCGATTCTTTTGTGGCTGCTAGCAGGTCCTTCCACCTTCTCTGTTTTTACTCTAAAGTGAAACAGCTGTTGTTTCTCACGCAATATACAATAACTTGGCTTTTCTCAGGTGAATCATTCAACACCCATAATTTGTTTTTACTGAAACAAATTTGTCAGTTAAATTCTATTCACATGGTTTTTGGACTCCAAACACCTGATTTTTCATTGACTAACCTTTTCACCTCCTAACCAAAACTCAGAGTCTTTACAGCTTGTTTCATCAGCCAAATTGTTAACACTTAAATTTGTTCCTGGCCAGACATCTGACTTGTAATGGAGTTTCAGTATATTTTTATACTGGTTAACTCTTTTCATGAGACGTGTATCAGTATACCTCTCTGTATATCTAAGTAATAAAATTTGTTATTTGTTACCAGCAACCAAATAACATCACAACATTATTTTATTTCAGTTTTATCTGACAGTATTAGTAGAAGAGAAGTTCATATTTTAAGTGCTTTTGAGCAATCTTTCTTTTTTTATACAGTTGGGTTCACCATGTACAAGGCCCAGGAGCCACTTGAGGTAGAGCATTACAGTAAGAGGCAGTTAATGTGGATAAGAGGGGAAGATAATGGTTAACCCTAGACTTGCACAGGTTAAGATTGTAGATATTGGGCAAACATTCTTTTAAGAGTCAGTTCCGTAGAGCAGTGGTTCATGGAAAGAAATTTGAAGTGGAATTCATTTCTCACAAATTGAATGTGGGGGGGGTTTTCTACTATGTGAGTAGACTGGCAGGTTCAAGCAATGAAGTCTAGAACCAAGGAATTCAGTTCATCTGATCACTTTCTATGGTAATAGTGACAGAGCAGTAAACAACTTACCTCATCCTGCCTATGAGAAAGAGAGGTTGGAAAATAATTTGTTACCTGCAAGGACTCTGAGATGCTTTTCAACTCTATCCAAACTTCCCAAATATGACAACACAGTTATGTTCAGTTGGATGTGAATTTGTCTTTCTTTTTGGAGTCTGACTAAAAAAGTAAAATCTCATCATTTCAGATATTCTTAAAACAAATGAAAATGAAAGTTAAATGTATATGTTAATGTATTTTATCTTTTGTTTTCTGAGCCATATTGTCAACATGCCAAGATGTTCAATCTGTTTAAATTCTTATTCAGTCTTCAACGATCTCCATTTTGAATAAATAAATAATCAATTTGCCCATTTTGACCTAATGGCACTGGGTTAATAATAAATAAAAATCAATTTACCCATTTTTAAGAAAAGCAGAGAAATGTTTAAGTTAATCTTTATTCAATTTGGTTAGAGCTTATAAAAGAGGTTCAACCATTTCTTTTATAATCAAGTAGTTCAAAGGGGAGACAACTATGGTTGCCTTCTACCACACCCATATTGGCCTAATGGCTGCTGAGTTAATAATACATTAATAAAAATTAGAAATTGCTTACTTAAACTATATCATTTTGTAAATTAGATTTAATTTTAACTTCTATTTTTTATGTTTTCTTTTTCCTCTGATGATGCTGAATCATTGGTATAATACATCATGGTAAAATATCCTTATATATTTACATGTTTATATCAAACTTCTCTCTCTCTCACACACACACACATAATTCTTACATTTTTCCTTTCATTAGGATTTTGATGAAACTATGAAACTCGTTGAAGAATACCAATTCCCCAGTTTGTTTATCAACCAATATTTCCCACGACCGGGAACACCTGCTGCAAAGCTTCCACGAATAGATCCACAAGAGGTAAGTTAAAGGCAGATTATTAATGTGTCTATTAAAGTCTTTGAGGGAAAGTTAAAAATAAAATTAAACATACAGAAATTAACAAAGAATATAAAATAGTGATTTTAGTTCTTCATGTCAATTTTTTTTTTAACTCATATAAGTTTGGATGTGTGGGTGGGATAAAAGATATTGACACAGTGGAATTGATGAGTGGAGTCCAAATTCCTGGCTAGTCTGTTGCATTTACTCTCACACCATGTTCTTGGAGAAAGACCTGAATTTCTCTCTACTGTCTGTGGGTTAAATGACAGTGTTCTTTGAGCGGCTAAGGGAAAGAAAACTCTAAATTTCCAGTTGAGGAGAAAGCACTATCCTTCCAAAGAATATATGGCAATAGATAGAGAAAATCTGGCAACAGATAGAGAAAATCTGTGAATAGTCATTATCACCTGTATGTTCTGAAAGGGTGTGGCATTAAAAAATAAATAAAAATGGTGTAATCAAGTAGAATGTGCATTGTGGTTATCAGTGCAGAAATTGGGATTGGCATTTTTAGGTCAAATTCCAACTAAAGAATATAGAAAGGAATTTGTGGAGAATCATGATCATCCACATTCTGAAAGGACACTGCATTTTAGTATCGCAAGTTACTAAGATAGTAAAGATATAGGTTGTTCTATTAAGACACATCAAAGTTAGCAGTAAATAAAACAGTGTTATTGGTAAAATTTTATTGATTTTCCCTATTGGTTCATGTTGTTTGAGTCATGGCAATTTTGGCCTGATTTAAATTCTATGGATGTCAAAGAATTGTGTTTCTAACAGGACGGCGCCACATGCTACTCAGCCAATGCAACAATAGCTTTATTGAATGGGAAGTTCCCGGGTCACATCATCTCTCGAAACAGTGATGTCAATTGGCCACCACAATCGAGTGACTTATATAAAATATACTTTACTTTCAAATAGATGGGGCAGCTGAAATCTGGGCAGTTAAAACATGCCAAAATGTCTGTATAACCAGTTCAGAACATTTAAGGCCCTTTGGGCTGCTAAAAGTGATTATTAGGGCGTATTCAAAGTATTATGTGATTTCAAGCTTCGAAAGTATAGTATCCAATCACTTTGGAGACCTGAGTTGCCTGGACTTGCAAATAGTCTGCAAAAGTTGCTGTTTCAGGTCATACAACTTGATAGAAAACATGCATAATCTCCAGTTGAAAATGAAGAGGCACGGAAAATAATATCGATTGTTCTATTAAGACACATCAAAGTTAGCAGTAAATAAAACAGTGATATTGGTGAAATTTTATTGATTTTCACTATTGGTTCATGTTGTTTGAGTTATAGCAATTACGTTTAAAAAATAATATCTCCCAAATATCACACCTTGACTCGATGGTCAAAATTTTTGATGACATTTCTGCATAGTTTCTTCTCGGTCTCACCAATATGCCTTATTATCTCCTTCTTCAGCTGTTGAATTGTTGTTGGCTTTGAGATGACTCCAAAAGAAGAAATCTAAAGGTGTCATGTCGCACAATCATGGTGGCCAATTAACATCACTGTTTCGAGAGATGATGCAACCTGGGAACTTCTCATTTAATAAAGCCGTTGTTGCATTGGCTGTGTGGCATGTGGTGCCATTCTGTTGGAACCACAAATCTTTGACATCCATAGAATTCAATTCATGCCATAATTGCCATGACTCAAACAACATGAACCAATAGTAAAAGCAATAAAATTTCACTAATAACACTGTTTTATTTGCTGCTAACTTTGATCCATCTTAATGGAACACCCTATATTAATGTGTGGCTTTTCAACAATGGTCTGCTGTTTATTTATGACCATTAAAAGCCATTTTGGTTTCCCTAGTTGAGTTGGCTTATTGTTATATCACATTGAAACAGCAGTTCTCATATCATCACTAAAGTTAAGCAATGTCAAACTTGGTCAATACCAACATCCTTATTCTAACCATGCCTTTTATGAAATGTTCTGGAAATTTTCCCCTCACCTCTTAGGCTTCAAATATTCAAAGACAAAGTGTTTTATTACTGAAAATTATTAAGAATTATAAAAACAATTCCAATCACCTCTTTTATTCCAGCTACCCCATCTATTTGATACTATATTTTGTGATTTGAATGATTTTGTTTTTTATAGCTTATCCACCTTTGCAGGTTATTTAAAGCCAGAAAATAATTTTGGATTGTCAGGTATTTTTTATCTGGGGATGGAGAGATAATAATGATTTACTCGTGCAAAACCTCCTAATTAACCCATAGATGGAGAGTGGTTTTCTAACCCATTCTCTGACACCCCCTGTAACCTGTTCCTCTTTCTATTCTCTTCCTACTTATGCAATTTTTCGCTCTCTTATGTAGCCCCTTGCATACCAGTAGCAGTACAGTCTTGCTTGGTGTGAAACGATAAAAAAAAAATGTCTCTCTATTATTAAATCCATTGTATCAGATGCCACCCTCTTCAGATCCATCCTGATCCTTTCTTTTTCTGTGGGTAATTGGAATTTTAGAATCAGAAAACAAAGTATAAAACTGCAAATATTCACAGGGAATAAATACAGTAGAATTTGTGAGTCTTCCCTATAAACTGACTAGCAGTATAGGCCGGTGTTGCTCGGGTGTAACGAAAGCTTTAAAACTAATCCATGGTCTTGGAGCTCAGACTCAGCCTAAAGAATATTTGTGTGAAGTTTGGTGAGAATCGGATAAAAATTGTGGATTTGTATAAAGGACATACAGACAGATAAACAGAAACACACACAAACATCTTGCCTTTGATATATATATATATATATATATATATATATATATATATTATCGATTTTCTGCACTATTGTAAGAACTGCAACCTTGAAACTTCTGAGTATCGTTTCTTATGTCTTTGTCTATGAGTGTATGAAATTTGATTAAAATCGGACCACTCCTTCTATAACCCGATTTTTTCCATTACCAATTTTCGATATTTATTTGAGATACCTCGACACAAAACCTAGCTAAGAACACTCGCAGATGCTTATAGTACAACTGTGTAAATTTTCAAGAAAATCGGTTCAGCCATTTCGGAGTCTATAGGTAATGGACAGACACGCACACAGATAAAGTTCCATTTATAAATAAGTTTAGATTGGTGAAGATCACTGGGACGTAATGCACCATTTTCAGTGTATGAATCTTAGATTGACCGTTATGCTGTGCATTATTAGTTTAATATTTTGTAATTCTTTTTTTCAGGTCAAGAAACGAACAAAGGCAATCTCTGCTCTTTTTCAGTCCTACCAACCCTATGGCCATGAGGTGAGGTTTTTTTTCTCCATTTCTGTTAATGATTTGATGTTTTCATTAATCTCTTGAAAGAAATATTTTCTGTCCTATAAATACACTTGTTTTCCAAATAAAAGTCCTGTCATAAATTACTGTACCTCCTCTATTATCCAGTACTTCAGTTTGGGTTGAAAAAATACATTCAGATGATTAAAAAAAATGCTGATAATCTAATTGCCGAAATTATCATAAATGGAATGAAACAAAAAGTAATTTTCCAAATGAAAACTTAACATATTTATCTTGAAATAACATTTTTAGACACTTTAATGATTTCTGTCCAGTTTATTTCTTATGGAAAAAATGCATTCAGTTTTTATCACTTTCTTATTATATGATCTCCATTTAGTGGTTTTCAAAAATAAAAATAAATTCAAATATTCTACAAACAGAAATATATTTGCCATCTTGGTCTAGTTCAGGTGCAATCACAATTTCTGAATTCTATGCTAAAATTTGTCAACCTTACTAAAGAAAACCAAAGAAAAAGAAAGGAATTAAAATTTCCATTTCATCAATTCATTGAAATGAATTTTTCATAAAAATTTTCTTTAAAATTTAGAAGAGAACAAAATAGAATTGCATTACTTCCTTGTTGCTCTGGACACTTTGAGACACAGTTGGGGTACCGAGTTCGAATTCCAGTTGAATTCCTTGCACTCACTTATGCACAAATATCCTTGGGAAAGGTATTAATCCATTTCTTCCAGTTATTGGTTAAATAATAGGACAGATTGGATTCTATAGCTCTGGCTGGCAACCAGTCTACCGCAGAAAACAATGGCAACCTACTGCGGGATAATCTTCTGCCCAGTCAGTCATGTCTCTTTCGAGACATGATTGCCCAAAGCGTGTATCACATATGGCACTTAACTGACTGATAATTCAAAATTCAGAATAATTGAATAATCCACAAATCATTGAAAAAGAATGAAAATATCATATTTTGAAAGAAATTTAATATTTATATAATCAAATAACACTTTCAGACTCTTTGTTCATGGTTTTTTTGTCCAGTTTATTTTTCATGAAAAAAAATGTGTCTATTTTTGTCTGTTTTTGGCTCATCTTACATTTCTGAGAAAGTGGATGTAGGGCAGGAAACAATTCAGCACCTACAATGTCGAGTAAGCTCTTTTGAACTTTATCAAAACAGGCTTCGTGGATTGGGCAGCTGGAGCCCAGATATGGTAGCAATGCTTCATTTTTAGTCTGACCTGATTCTTGTAAAGATAGGAGGATGTGCAGGAGGATGTCAGATACTTACTGGGGTGATACAATGAACCAATCTTCAGTATCTTTACCAATAGATCATATATATAAGTTCTACTTAAGGCCTAAGCAGGGCTTGAGTCCCAATAGACATTCAAGGCAAGGATCTTTCTTAAGAGAACACTCATCCATCAGGATCTGCTCAGATATGGTGCAATATTTCTAGCTTGGTTTTGAATGTATTGAGTCCCTCCCCCATTGAGCCACCTGGGCTGGGTCAGAGAAGAAATATCCTGCTAAGTGTTCTGGTCGTTCATATTTTTGGAGGAGCGCCTATAAACTTTTGTATCATCCACATAGATATTCACTCAGGAATGGAGTATACTGTTAGGGAAAATAAAATTACAGTTCCAAAGTGAGCTTGAAACCCTAACCTTTTGGTTAATTGCCACAGACGCAAAAGCTACTTTATTTTTTTTGTAAATATGCAGGGAAAATACTTATGTTACACTTTCATTTTTAAATCAATTTAACAGATAATTATTATAGAAAAACCATTTGTTATTTTGTTTTTTAAGATCTTGGAGCGAATTAGCTAAGAAAGAAGTCTAGGTTTCTTTATATTAAAAAATATTGAGTATTAATATGGTAATAAACTAACTTTAACTTTTCTCTTTAAATGTTCAGCTGTTCCACAAAAACTAGTGATAAAAATTCCCTGCTGCTTTTATAAGTTAAAAAATTTACACTGGCATGACTATTCTAGACCACACATGTATTTGCGACTAAAGATTAGCTGTACAACAATTTTTGAATTCTGCACTTGCATATATTATCGTCTAGATTACGTAAAAATGAAAGTAACACTGACATCTCATTTTAACTGATATATTTACCAAAATTATACAAAAATATCTTGAAATACTAAAGAATAAATTTAGGCAACAAAATCGCCCTTGGCTTCAGCCATGGCCTCCAAACAACTTTGGAATCACCTGCAACTCTTCTGTATGGTTGTCTTGTTTAAGTTGGTGAGCGCTGCCATAATCCTTGCCTTCAGTTCATCTTTTGTGTTACAAATAGTTTTGTTGGTTTATCGCTCAGTTGTGCCCAACACATAATGATAAAGTGAGTTGCAGTCTTGGAAGATACATGGCTTGATGTAAGGGGTGATGTAGTTGCAGAAATTGTCTGACACTCATGACTGTGTTTTCCTGCTTGTGTGGCATGGTGCAGAATCCTGTTACTAGACATAGCGTCTTCCAGCAGCCACCCTCTTGACTCATAGCAGCACTATCTCATCAAAGCACTTGATGTAAGCCTCCATGTTGAGTCTGAAGCCCTGTGGAAAGATGAATGGATGCATGACATTGTCATCATTAGTGACCACTCCAAACACCATGATGTTGATTGGATATATCATCCAGCTCTTTCCGATTCATCTGCACTGATTGACACCCAAACTGTCTGAAATGTTTGTATTGAAACTTCAGCACAAATACCAAGCTGTACAACATACCGTTACCAAATTTCTGGAATGAATTGTATTATGATAATCTTTTTCTCATAGACGGTGCCCAACTGACCCTACTATACTGTGAAGTTGGCAAAATTAAAGACAATGCATGTACAAAATTAAAAATATAAAATGGTAATAATCTACCTACTGCACAATGTGTATAAGATTTTTTTTATTGCTTTTAAGGACTACTTGCTTGTGCTTAGAACTTTTCAGCATCCTCTCCTGTTGGCCTTCAAACAAGGTAATTTCGAAATAAAACTTTTATTTTTTCCAGGTTGGTCAGGTTCAGACCGTCCTAGTAACAGAGATCTCACATGACAAGAATTACTATGTTGGACACAACAAATACTACGATCAGGTTGGATGACATCTTGTTTTTTTGGTGGGGGAGAAAATAATGTCAGTATTTGATTACCTATTCTTTATTATTGGCCTCTGTCAAGGTTGATTATAGGTGTATCAGCTTTATGTTGCTCCTGCCTAGACAAGTAGTTATATAGCAAAAGTGATAGCAAAAGAAACTCCCTGACAACCCTTTTAATCTATAAATGGTATTTTTTGTCTGTGTGCATTCAGAAGATGAAGAATTAGTGGGTGACCTTGAAAAGCTTTTTTGGTTTGAGCAAAAATAAATGGCAATTTTCTTACATTTTAACATTAACTATTATCTCCATCTTTTAATATTTACAACAATCGTTATGAAATGGATTAAATCTGACATACTTTTAATTTGTTTAAACATTCTTTTTAATGGATTCTCATATGCTCTGTTTTTTCATTGTTTTTTTTTTCATTATTAAACAGTATATTTATTTACATCTACTGGCCTAAATAATTGGGAAATGTGTATCCTCTGGCATGATTCAAACCTCTGTCCTTTCTGGGAAAACATCATTAGATCTGACATATCTTAGACCGCTCAGTTACGTAGGACTTCTGATCAAACAAAGCCTGAATAGTACTTTTGAACACACATTTTCCCGAGAGTTGGATTTAATTCATTAATATTAAAAAATTTCTACCTAACTCCGTTTATTCATATCTTCCTCACTATTTCTGTCTATTCATATCTACCCCTCTATCTCAGTCTGTTCATAGATATCTATATATCTATCTATTTTCATACATACGTACCTACATATCTATATCTATATCATCCTCACGATTTCTTATCTTTCTATCTCTGCCCATTCGTGCCTGTCTTTCTTTGTTTATTCCTACATATCTACCTATCTCCGTCTTTTCATACATATCTCCCTCTATTCACCTCTCTGTCTCCATCTATTAATATCTTCCTTTCTATTTCTGTCTATTCATGTCTACCTATCTCCATCTATTTATCTATCTCAGTCTATTCACATAAATTTCTTTGGTTACATTTTCCCAGTCTTCAAATGCAATCCACTCTATCTTTGTCTTTGTGAAATATGTCCTTGCCTGGGACATAGTGGATAAATCTGGCCTGTTTGAAGTCCTAAACATGGCTTCTCCAGAACAGAAGAATTTCTATATCATATATGTTGTGGTTAAATAATACATCCTCGGTAACACAAATGAATTAGGCTAGATGTATAAAGGCTTGAAGTGAGTCTAAAAAAAAAGCCTCTTTGAGTCCATCGAGGTTATTTCTAATAGATGTCACGGCAAGTAATCTAAGCAAGACTTAATATTATAACTGCTAGAAAATGAGTTATAATAATATGTAAGACCCTTCCTTTTTATCTCTCCTTATACACTGCTCTGCCATGTAGATATATGTGATATATTGTTCTCTGCATAGGACTATGTGTGTGTGTGTGTGTGTATATATATATATATATACACACACAGTAGCGGCCATAATATAAGGAATGGAGACAACAAAGACATAAATATGTGTATTACTTAAAAAGTAATGCATGATTAGCAATGAAATTTATACCGAATAAAGATTAGTAAATTTTTGCAACTTTGTATAATATTTATGCATTACACCCTAATCTTTATTCAGTAAAAATTTCATTGCTAATCATGCATTACTTTTTAAGTAATACAAATATGTCTTTGTTGTTTCCGTTCCTTATATTATGGCCGCTACTGTATATAGTTTTGTGTATATCTTAGTAGCATAAAAGTCTTTTTGAAAATACATAATGGGGAAAATTTAAATGGGAGAATAAATCTTTCTTCCATAGCTCTCTCGCTCTCATTACATATGTATGACAGAGAAAGATTAAGAGTGAATTCCTAAAAGTAACCTTTACCAATTTAAATAATCATAATTTATATCTATCGATCAGGTTTAAGTAGCACAAATAGAAATATCAGCTTTGTTAGTCAATAGTTGATGACATCTAAGCCATTTCTGACTCGTATTTTTTAAGTTATTTTTTTCTTTTCTTGTGGCCTTTCAGGTGTTGGTACCTAAGGACGAGAATCTTATGGGAAAATGTGTTGATGTTGAGATTACATCTGCAGGCAAGCATTACTTGAAATGCCGTCTCCTTGGTATGACTGGTGTCCACAGACCAGCAGTTCCTTTACCTCAGCCTAAGGGTCAGGTATCAGGAGCAATGCCTGTGAAAGAGGTAAGACACAAATTTTGGAAAATGCTTGATTTTTTTTTTTTTTTTTTTTTATTATTGTGTTGCCCCAAGCAAGGCATTTTACTGCCACTGTTGTGTAGGGGGTTACATAGGAGGAATGTTATGAGGAGTGAGATGTTGTAGGGGGTATAAGTAAGAGAGAGAAGAGAGTACTGATGAGAGTGGGGTGGATGTAGAAAAGCATGAGAGAGAGGATGTAAGTTAGTGAGACAGGAGATGACTATTGACTTTACATTTAAATTCTTGGAGATTGTAACTGTCAGGAAAGCAAGTATGCGCAGATTATTTACACACAGACTAATATCATCATCTTTGTATTATTACCATATTTTGGCCACTGTTTTCTTTGGCCTTCTTTAGCAGTCTGGTCCTGGGTATGACGGTAAACTGCTTCCAGCAGCAAAGCCTCTGATTGGGAGGTTGTGAGGAGCATGGAACCACCCCTTAATTGCTGTTGTTCCCAGGTCCACCCTGACCTGATGTTATCTGTTAGGGTCCCAGCTATGGGCAAATAGTTAACTCCCAAACTGGGGTCAAAACACTATGAAAAGTATAAAAATACACTACAGAAATAAATACATAAAAATAGACTTTTATAAAAAAATACATTTTTGAAGGAAAGATATTACCAACAGTATATTTTGAAAAAAATTATTGCCATAATAATTGAAGGGAAAAAAATTATTACCAGCAATACATTTTTGAATACAAATACAAAAGACATCTTCAGTTTTTAAAATAAAATTTTTTTTTTTTAATTTTCATTGAAATGGGATTAAATCAACCTTCTCACTATAACTGAACATTAAAAAAAACCCTTAAAACCCTACCTTTTTAGCATTAAATAACCCACAGAGGTGTTGATATGCTGTTAAACAAAACTCAAGCTCTAAACAAACTCTTTAACTGTCTGTCAATCCAGGTAACCTTCAGAGAATTTCAAACGAAACACTTTATTTAATTTCCCAGGGTAGATTGTTCCCATTTCACTGCCTATACCTACACCTTGTTTTTATAAATTACTTTGCTTGCCCAAAGTCTGTACTACCTGACCTGGAGATTGAACTCGGAATTATGTCATTAAATCTTTGAACCAACTCTTAATTCAGTATTAATAAGAACAAAATGCAGGCAAATATGGACTTCCATGCCCACAAAAAACTGGACTGTCAAAAGGACAATTTGTTCTCATGACACCACTTTTATTTTAACTACTTTTACTCCTCAGCGTAGATGTGCGTTGTGGTGCAGTGGATATCGGCTTGGGACGAGAAATCGAGGTGCCGAGTTTGAATTCTTGTTGAATTCCTTGCATTCACTTACACACAAATACCCTTGGGAAAGGTATTAATCTGTCTCTTCTCTCCAGTTATGGGTTAAATAATAGGATAGATTGGGTTCTATAGCCTTGGCTGGCAACCGGTCTACTGCAGAAAGCAATGGCAACCTACTGCAGGTAAACTTCTGCCCAGTCAAAATATTGTAAATAATAAGGATTTCCTTATAGTTGGTTCACTAATTTTAATTATTTAGTAAATGTTTATAAATTTATGAATAAAAGATTGTTTTCATATTCATATTTTATAAATTGGTAAATGATAAATATTGCATTGTAATTATGTTAATCTTTAGAAAGTTGTAAATATAAAATTATTCCTGTAAGTAATAGTGTTTAATATTTTTGTTGTAAATTCTCAACATAAACAAAATGTATAAATTCACTTTCATCATATATTTAGGTTTTATTCCAATTCTAATCATCACTTTTTAAAATTATTGCCAAGGAGAGAAGGTAGTTAAAATAATTACAGTGTCGAGGGAAAAACTGTTATTTTGACACTTTTTTTTTTTTTGTAGGCTTCATATTTACTAAAATGCAATATCTCTCAACAAAAGAATGGCAGAATAATGCTCTATTACTCTAGATAAAAATAAAGGGTCTAGGTTGAAATTTTCTACAGGTTACCCAAATAAACAATCACTTGATGAATATTTGAAGAAAAAATGGCTGAAGTATTTTGATAATGCCATTAATCCAACTGTAATTACATTGATATATTATTGTATACCTACCTATATATAGACAGGAGGCACGCAGACAAGGCTCCACCAAAGGGTAGGGGAAAATTGACAGTAGCCCTGACCCGACCTTGTGCTGGGTCAACAGGATATTTTTGGCTAAGCTTAAGGTCTCGGAAACTTACTTTAAAAATGGTCTTCTGCTGCATTCTGCTTATGTGGGAAGGCAGATAAATACAGAGGGATTATACTGACTAGCAGTTCATTAGCACATGTATCTATTTCATGCAACATGCAAGTCTTGTACTTGTTGATATACTATTATTCCCAATCTCCGTTTTGGTGATTACTCACACAGTAACCTTTTAGGCTTACAACATATATTGACCAGGAGAAAATAGGGCATCATCAAGTCTACTTGCTTAACACAACTATGCATGAATGAATACCTCCAACTTTTATACCAGATCAGTCATTGCCTGAGATTTTTAGCATAAGATCCTTCATGGAGACCCAGACGTGGGTAGACAACTGAAACATATTGAGGGAGCTGGTCAGGTTCTCAGCTATGCAGCTATCAGACAACCACACCAACTGTAAATATTTTTGCAGCAACCTAACATTAACAGATGTCAGAGATGATTATTACAGTTTAAAGGTTCTGGGTATGATGGTAAACTGCATCTGGCAGCAAGGCCTCTGATTGGGAGGTTGCGAGGAGCATGGAACCAGCTCTTAATTGCTGTTGTTCCCAGGTCCACCCTGACCCGGAGTGGTAACACCTGTTAGGGTTCTAGCTATGGGCAGATAGTTAACTGCCAAACAGGGGTCAAAACACTACGAAAGACTTTTATAGAAATATATGCATAAAAATAGATTTTTATAAAAATAAAATATATTTTTGTGATATGTCCCGGAATGGGATATATATCAATACGAGGTAATTAAGTGCTTTAGGCAAATGTAACCAGGTAGGTTAATCTAGTACATAGGCGTAATCGTCGTATGCAGTACCCTGAGATGTAGGCATAGTCAATGGTGATAGACCAGTAGACCTCTGGTGGAAAGATCTCTATTACTCACTCTGGACGTCCTCGCCTTAGTCTGTATTTATGGCTGACACCAGCCAATCACATTCCAGTGAGGGGGAACCAAGGTGTATACATATTCATTACATCATTTTGAAAGAAAAATATTACCAACAATACTTTTCTGAAGGAAAAAATTATTACTATAAGACATTTTTGAAGAAAAAAAATTATCATCAGCAATACATTTTTGAATACAAAACTAGAAAACTTCAGTTTACTAATATAAAAAAAATTTTTTTTTTCATCAAAATCTGACAAATTCAACCTTCTCACTAAAATCAAACATTTAAAAAAATTACCTTAAAACCCTACCTCTTTGGCATTAAATAACCCACAGAGGTTGATATGCTGTTAAACAAAACTCATATTCAATACAGTTTAAAAACTAATAGCAATAAAAGCAGTTTTCTTTATAAGGAAACGTTTGGCATTCATTGATTGAGCAGCGGGTGTTACTTGAGTCATGCATTTCTTCATTTCCTGGCCATATGGTTGAGATAAAAGTGTAGTATCTGTTCTCATCTCTAATGATTATGGTAATATTAACAGCTTCCTGATAAGGAAACATTTGGCATTCATTAACTGAGCAGCTGGTGCTACTTTCAGTTCAAATTCATAAAATCATTTTCTTAAAGCAATCTTTTTAGAAAAATAGGTTTCTCAAGTCTTGTAGCTGTTATAGCTCGGTGACCGCTTTGGAATACCAGGTGCTGTAAGCGTTTAGTGACAGATGTGCGTTGTGGTGCAGTGGATATTGGCTCGGAAAGAGAAATCGGTGAGCCAAGTTCGAATTTCAGTTGAATACTCTGCATTCACTTAAGCATTGGTACCCTTGGGAAAGGTATTAATTTGTCCCTTCCCTCCAGTTATGGGTTAAATAACAAGGATAGGGTTTGGGGACCCTATTTGTATTATTATTGTATTGTAGCGGCATTCACCCAGGACGGGTTGAGCCGGCATCCCCAAGAACATTTGAAGCGTCTCTCCCAGCGGCGGCCCACGATCGGCGATCTTGAGCCAGCTCTACTCCGATCTCTGCCCAGTCCCGGTTCCACCTCCGAAATCCCACGACATTTGGGCCCGAGATCGGCTCCATGTCCCCCTTCAACGTGGCTGCCCACGTCCTCAGCTGACCCCCCGCACGCTTGCGCCAGCCCGGTAGGGGCCTCGGGAAGAGGCAGTCGCGAATCAGCTCACCCGGAGGACAGCGCACAGCATGGCCGAACCAACGCAGTCGACGGAGTCGGAGAGCAGCCGGTATCGGTTGAAGATGGCATGTTTGACGAAGGGTCGATGTCCGCACCCGATCAATCCGCCGGAAACGCAGGATGCGCCGGAGACAGTCATTGTCGAAGACCTCCACCCTCTTGAGGTCCGCTACGCGCACCGGCCACGTCTCACAGCCATACAGCAAGATGGATCGCACAACAGCTTGGTAGACGCGGCTCTTTGTACGCAGGGCGATCTCCCGCCTTGACCAGAGACACTTCTGGAGGCGGTTGAAGGCGGCCCTCGCAAGGTTGATGCGACGCCCGATCTCATCGCCACCCTGGCCGTTCGGGACAAAAGACGAGCCCAGATAGATGAAGTGGTCCACCATCTCCAGGGGTGTTCCGTCGAGCAGGATGGGTTGTTGGGCCTCTGGAGGCAACAGCGCCGTCATCACCTTCGTCTTTGCAGCATTGATGCGCATGCCAACCGCGCACGCGCTGGTATGCACTCGGCTGACGGCCGCCTGCACCTCCTCGATGCTGTCACCAAGAAGGACAATGTCGTCAGCGTACACCAGGTCGGTCACGGCCAGGTCGCGGCCCACCCGAACCCCAGTGAAGCCTTGAAGGGCGCACATCAGAATCCAGTCGATAGCGTAGTTGAAGAGCGTCGGGGAGAGCGCGCATCCCTGTCGCACACCAGTGCGGACCTCAAACGCCCCGGTCTCAGCACCGTAAGCACGAACACGTGTCCTCGTCTCCCGGTAGTAGGCCTGAATCAGACGCAGCAGCTTTGGCGGAATGCCATCGTCCCGCATGATAGTCCACAGAGCGCTGCGGTCCACCGAGTCGAAGGCCGCTGCAAAATCGATGAAACAGAGCACCGTCGGTTGTTGGTAAGACCAGCGCATCTCCAGTATCCGGCGTAGACAAAAGGACCCTGCCCTTAAAAAACAAATCCCAATGAATCTTGATACTCAAAAAAGAAAAAGCATTACTAGACACAAAACTTATATAAAAACAACAATAAATTGTCGAAAAGAAAAAGATATTACCAGCAATAAATAAATAAAATTTAGTTGGCAATAAATGACCCACCAAGGTTGATATGTCATAAAGCAACCAACCAACAACTGTTATAGCTCCTTGCTCTATTGGTTGGGGTTTACTTCCTAATCTTTTATTTGAAGTCGTGTGGAATGCCAACATCTTGATTATATCATTATTTTTGCTTCGAGTTACATGTGCTATTCATTTTAGTTGTTGCTGCTGTTGAAAGTTCTGAAGCAATTTGGTTTTTATCTGGTACAGTTCTTCATTTGTGATTCTGTAGCGCCAGTCCATAATGTTCAAAGAAGTGTGATCTTCGCTCGTTGAAAGCTATTCTTAACCATTGATTTTAAAAAGTGGTTTTATACAGTTGCCAGTTTGAATATTTCTGAATGGATTTTGCACCGTTCATGGCATCCATATGAAAGTCCTGATCTGACGAGGCTATTTAATAACATATACAAATATATGATGATCTACATTCTTCATTTGTTGGAAGCCAGTTTTAATCGTTGATATGAGAAAGCGGTTTTATACAGCTTATAGTTTAAATATTCCTGAATGTATTTGGTGCCACGCAATATAACTCAGGTTGACACACTGTAGCAATTTAAAGTCTGCATCCAAAATTATAATAGGCTGAATTAACGTTGGTGCGGACTTCTGGCTACATCACAATGAAACATTGGTTCCCATACAAATACTGAAGTTAAGCAATGTCATTTCTAGTCAGTAACTAGGTGGGTGAATGATTGGACAAGTGTTGTAAACTTGGATGTGTAATGGTTAATTGTTTGGAATTGTTAATCAGAGAGCTAAGTTCCAATTCCCATTGGGTTCCTTATATTCACTTACCTACAACTATCCTTTGGAAAAGTATGAATCCATGTCATCTTTCCTCAGCTATGGGTTAATTAGTAAAACTTGTGCCACTAAACCATTATTATCTCCTGACAAAAATTCTTAGAATCTAAAAAATTATTCCTGGAATGGGTTGCAAAAGGGTTGATAAACTGTAGAAAACAATCAATCATGTAACTTTGGTGTTAGGCAATATTTTGGAAAAGTCATTTGGTTTTTACATTGGCCTGATTTTTAGGTATTTTTTAAAATTTTTTTATTTGACTGGAACTATAATGCTAAGTTCTTTTATATATATATATATATATATATATATATATACAAAATTCTGTATGTCAAAGCAACACCAATTTTTGTACAAAGTAAAACACAAAAATGTAATTCACACTTAATGGATTGTAAAATTAACAGGCTAAACAAAATCCAACCTTGAGGAATATTTGTTAATGTTTTAGATTTGTCTTCTTTTGTTTTCTCTTTTAATTATTTACTTATTGTATCTGATCATTTTTATCTTCATATTTTTCAGGTTATTATGGAGTCTGCATCAACATCACAAAGGGAGAGAATTCTTGTAACGTCAGCCATTTTGCTCTTAATTGTGGCCATTTTAATACGGTCGTTTTATGCCGAGAACTTTATAAGATTTTGAGGAAGTAAAAATGTCATAAACACACTCAAAGGACTTAAAAATAAAATGTACATTTTATTTTTATGTACATTATCTTTTTTCTCTTTTAATAAATATTTATAAAAAACAAATGTAATTTCTAAAAAACATTTTTTTTAATTTCAGAGTCCTTACTTAACACACATCAAAAGTGCTCCTGCAGTTACCACTTCGTTTTTATATTAATTCTCAACATCCAGTGTCAATTATAACAATTGAAAAGAAAATTGATATTGTAGGCTTACAAAAATCAATAGCACTACTTAACCCATTAGGGCCCAAATATTTTTTCTTTAATTTTTTACTAAAATCTTAAATTTGTACAAATTTATTTAATACTAAACATAAAAAACTTTCATTGCATTATTCTAAAAAAAAAAAATTTTTTGTCCTTATTTTAGGACCAAACTTACAGAGCATGGTATATTTTAGCCAAATTACTTTCATACATTTTCTTGGCTTTATAGGACAGTTAGAGCATTCATATATACTATATGAGTTAAATATAAGTAATACTTACCAAAAAAAGTTTTTGCTTGAATGATAGAGGAAACTAAATGTATTCTTCTAAAATTTTCACTCTCTACTGAAAACTGAGACATCAGTGTTGCCAATCAGACAGTAGGTGATATATTTGAAAGACACCTCATTCTTTATGACTAACCAAAGATATAACTGAAAACTGCTGAAATATGGTAAATTATCCATTTGGTCCTAAAAATAAAACCATGGACATTAATGGGTTAAATTGACTGGTGTGTTCATAAAAAAGACAAGAATTGAAAAAAATATTGATTTTTTTTATATATAATATAAATACTGTACCAAATTGATCCCTGACTTCTTAAAGAGCCATCTGTAGTTTTTTATGTTTGAAACTTTGCTTTTGTCAATTATAAGTGTTGGGATACAAAATGTGCTTATCTCCCATTGGTCAAGGTAAGTCGCCTGGTCACATGAGAATTGCTTTGTAACGACGTCACTCCAGATAGTAACCCAAATGCTAGTCATTAGACAGCAAACAGAAACCAAATGAGAAGGTCGTTCCCTTCTGCTTGGGTCTTTGGCCTAGGCAGACTAGACTTAATCTGCCTACGTCAGAAGCTTACAGAAACGGACAAAGCTGACCATCTCCTACTGGGACAAACAGCTACAAAGCTCATGGCAACATTCCGCTGGAACATAAATGAATCATGTCATGTCCCACTGGGACAAACTGCTACAAACTTCACAGCCACATTCCAATGGAACATGGATAAATCCTGCTGCATCTCTCTCAGACAAACAGCTTACAACGAAGCCATCTTGCTGGGATATAGAAATTAATTTAAATCCAGAGTCATAACAATAGCTTCCCAGATCAGAAGTAACTAACTTCTTTTCCTTTTGTTCCTTCTTATACTTTGCTTTGCGTTAGATATACGTGATATGTATTTCTCCACATGTGGACACTTGTATATATGTATAATTCTGTGTGTGTTATACTGACTACCGGGCACGGGTCCGGGCCGATCCATGCAATCATAGTGAAAATCCGGGCAAGGAAAAATGTCTTCGTCAGAAATCAAACTAAACAATTCACGAAGAAAGAAAGAAAAATGAAGAAAACATCCGAATGAACGCAGTAAAAACCGGTTTATTTATTGATTTTGGGAGAAAAGACTGGTTATACTCAGAAAGTCCAAACCCGATTTCCTGCTTTCGTTCACATTCTGTGCCTAATTTCCATTGGAATAGTAAAAAAAATCTGCAAGAATCAGTTTCTGGAAATGGATGACATCATCACATTGTCAACTAATAAATCCGGGCAATTTTCTCTGTGCCATCTTTTTTTTTTTAGCATCATCTACGGCCCTGTGTTATAGTATATAAAAGTCTCTGAGAACAAGGTTCATTCATTCATTTCCCCTTTCTTCCCTTCCAATTACACTAGTAACCAACACGGGATTTATTTAACCAACATATGTGGGAAGGTATTTTTACAACACCATACTACTTCTGTCTTTTTCTCAATTCATAATATGCAATTATCAAAGTTTCAAACTCAAAATTTAAGTTAAAAAAAGTAAAAAAAAAAAAAGAAATGCAATAAAATTATGACATTATTTAATTAGATTTAATTGCTTTCATAAATAATATAAATTAAGACCATTATAGTCTGAAGAGAACATTTTATTTCAATTATGAATTTTTTAAAGGATTGTTTTCATGCTTTTTTAATATAATTCATAAAGTTTCAAAAATATTTTTTAAATATTTCAAAGACTTGTAGATATTAGGTAAAGTTATTAAGTGAAGACTGTCTTTTCTAATATTAAAAGTAATACTTGTGTAAATCAGATTACTTTTACATTAAATTTGCTAATTTTCCAAAAATAGTGTCACAGATGTATATTTTTGAAAGATTTTTAAAACTGAAAATGAACTTTTGTTTACAAATGTGTCAATCACTGAAAAATGGCCGAAAACTTGAAAATTAAAAAAAAAAAAAAAAAAATCTTATAGATTCCAATCAATATAATTTCTGTTTGAAATATACCAGAGTATTTTGCTTACTGGAAATAGTAAATTTAATCATTTAGCTTTCAATTAAAACTAAAATAAAACTTTCAAGAAATCTTTTTCATTCTTAAAAATTCAGTTTAAAAGTTAGTTATCAAAAATGAATGAAGGTACAATATATATATATGTATGTATTTCTCTCCTGTCAAGCTCATAGAAATAGAGACAATAGTGAGGTATCATGGGATAGTCTATTAGAGACAATAGAATGGCAGTGTTGACTCAGTTCATTCCCTTTACTACCAGCTATGAAAGCTCTTTAACAGTGCCTTACTATTTTATTTCATCACAATTATATTGAGTAGTGAAGAAATATATATATATCTTCTCTATTCTTTTATGTGCCATTTCCTTTCAGGACATAGGTGATCATGGCTTTCCACATCTCCCTAACCCTGGTGGCTCTTAGCACACTTTCTCCTGTTGCACCATGCAACCCTTGTTCTATCATCCACCTGATTAGGTCCTTCAAATATGTTATCTGCTGCTTTCCCGTCTCTTTTTCTCTCTATCTGGCCTGTTAGTATCAGGTTCTCTAAGCTTTCCTTCCTCACTGCATGTCCTAGGAACTTTAGTTGTCTCGTTCTGATGCTCAGTATTAATTTCCAGCCTTTCCAAAACCTAGTCATTGCTCACATGCTCAGTCCATGATATCTGCAGCATCCTTCTGTAGAACCACAGCTGCTTCAAGTTTTTCCTTCATCTTCGAAGATATTGTCCAACATTTACTGCCATATTGAAGAACCGACATCACATAGCAAGCCAATACTCTTCTCTTTGTTTCTAGCGAAATTTTCCTGTATCTTAATACTTTACTTAACTTCTGGAATGCTTCCTTCACCATGCCAATTTGTCTTCGGATCTCACTCTCTATTATAATAAAGATTAATAAATTTGTCCATATTTTCGTAGTAGCAATTTTCAGCTTACCCTGTAACTTCCATTAGACTGTTATGTCAATCAATTTTAAAACCAACTGAATCTGTTCAATTCTCCAGGGAAGGGAATAAAAAAATTTAAATAAAAAGCAAAGATGAAATTTGAAATAAAGACAAATGCCAAATTTTAAGATTTATATGCAAAAATATACAAATCTTTATTTATGAATATACATTACATGAAAAAAGAAAATTGAAATCTAGGAAAGAAAAAACGTTTTAATCATGAGAACAGTTAACCAAAGAAAAAAAATTTTTTTTAAAGAACTGAAATAATTTTTTTGATTGAGGACAAAAAAAAAAAATAATGAATAAATAAAATAATGGAACTGAGTAGGAAAAAAATTCCCACATGAAATTAAGTAAAAAGATGAGGAAAAAGATTTGGTAAGTTTAAAAATGTAAAAGAAAAAAAAAAATCATTTTTTCGGTGCTATGTCAATACCATTAATTAATTAGATAAAAAATAAAATTATTAGATTTGAATGTTTAAAAAAATAAACTATCAAATTCAATTCCTAGCTAGCATTAGGAGTATTAATGGTGTTTGAAATAATTCTTTATATTTTGGATTTTAATCAAACACTTTACTGGAAAAAATGCATTTGTGCTTACTTCATTAAAGAGTCAAAAATGACTATTATCAGGTATGAATTGAACCTTAGGCTCCAAAAGAATAATTTTCTTTTTAAATTCAAATCCTTAAGAGTAATTTTTTCATCCATTTGTGTTAATGTAATTAAAGTCATAAGATTTAAATCAAATACTATGCTAAAAAATTCATTCTTTCCAAATTACTCAGGCATGTGTGTTAGTATCATTAAAAGGGTTTCAAATTAGTGTGTGTGTGTGTGTATATATATATATATATATATATAAAAAAAACATAGAATACTCAGTATATAAGTCAAGTAAATTCCAATAGAGACGAACTCAAAAGAACTCAATGTTAAATTTATTTATTTAATTTAACAGAGTAATATAATTTAGAAATTTTTTTAAATATTCTACTATTTCATGGGTAGTATGTATTTCGCATGCTGCTGCTCATCAGACCCAAATGATACAACAGTTAATATTAAAAAAATAATTTCTGGATTTTTAAAAATATTAACATATCTGTATCATTTCGAAATACGTATTACCCATGAAATTGTAGAATATCTAAAAATTTTTCTAAAAATATATATATGGGACTTGGTTGATAATTAACTAGCTAGCAAAAAATAATGAAAAATAAAAATATTTTTTCATGCACACTGTCAATATCTAAAACAATAAGGGACATTATTGGATAATAACCTCATAATTGATCTGAATAAAACAAATTGTGCAAGTATCTTTAAAGGATTAAAAAAAATTATTCAACCTTAAACTAGTAATAATAACATACACACGCGTTTGTGTCTGTATATGTGTGTGATATCTGTTATATATGTATCATATATAGTGTGATTAAGTATATTTTTAATGATAAAAATGTAAGAGAAATGTACATATGTAACCTTTGGAAATACTAGCAAGTGACAACGAATCTATATGTGATAAATTTTAATACAAATTTGATGTAGATGTGTTATTTACATGTATTTTGTTTTGTTTTTTTTTTTAAAAAAAACTCTGGGAGGGAATGTACATGAAATATGTCTATAAAAAAACAGGGTCTGAAAGGAAAAAAAATTCTTATCAAGAGCTGTTTTCCTTTACCTCAAATTTTGCACACGTCTCTTACCAACAGAAATTGGTTTAGAATTAAAATACTGTGTTATTGCAACTGCACATGTTATCAATGATACAATGTGTTCTATTAAATTAATGATATGATATATTCTATTTAAATTAAAATTTAAATAAAAAGAAAATGCTTTTAATGCAAGGAATAGAAATATAATCTGGGTCACCTCTGAAGGAGAAAAAATAAGGGTTCAGATATTTCGAAGAAATGACTGTCTTTTCTTTCTTAAATAAAGTGAAATTTGTATAATGCTAAATGCAATTTTTTCAAGTCCTTCAGCAAATTTACCCATGCATACACACATGCAAAAAAAAAAAAAAATCACACACCTCTTAAAGGTTTATATATACATTGGATACTGTGCAGTATGTCCCTCCCACCCCCGATTAAGAAATGTATACACATTCTTACTGGCAACTATGGTTTTGGAAGGTGTTTAAAACACTTTTTCAACAAAGCTATTAGAAAGCATTAGATGCTTCTGTTCAAATGCGGTTTGATCTCTTTTTTGTATTTTTTATACATTTTAGTAAATAAAATATCTTGTAAATTGATAAAATGTCCAGATATTTTTTTTTTCATTTTAAGTTGGATCAACTGCAAGAACAATGTTTGTTGATATTATTGCTTCCAATCAAGTAGTTGCTATAGAAAAAAAAAAAAAAAAAAAAAATCACATTTTTTTATGTGGGACAACCAGTCTATGTAAGTTAAATATAATCTGGCCAATTCAATGTCATCAGATTTAAAAGGAAAAAAAAAAAAAAAAAAACTGTATCAACTGTGTTGTGATATGTGAACAAAAGCTATTAAAATATTATAATCCTTTTTTTTTAAAATCTGTTTTGAACTTTGATGATTATTTACCAACAAAATTATATTTACTTCAGTCTGTCTGTAGATATGTTTAATGTTTTTTTGATCACATTTCATTCTGTGTGGTTCACATTTTTTTTTTTTTTAAAGGCTAGCAAAATCCAAAGTTCCGTTCTCTTGGTGTAGGTGTTATTGGCCGAAACTCAAAGATGGATTCGTCTGTGGAACTTTCGTAGATGCTAGGAGATGTGGAGCAGCAGGGTGTGGGTGGAGTCTGTGGTGGTCGAGGAGGAACTGTGTACAGGTCGTCATCTTCAGCCTGGTAAGGGAGTTTCACTTTGGTGCTTGTTTTTCTGGTACGGTGGTTTGTGGTGGAACCTTTTTTCTTTCGGGTAATCCGAAAATCGGAGGCACATTTGCCCTCTCCAGCCAGGATCATGTCAAGTCTCCTACGACGAGCATTAATGAACCAGTTGCTGACTTGTTTTACTGTAATTCCCATATCAGCAGCCATTTCTTGTTTGGTCATTTCTGAGGGGTATGCATTATATCGATTCAGCTCTAACCAAGCCAGCATTTTCATGACACAGTGCTTTGGCAAGTTGCCACGCCTTTTACGAAATGTTGTGCTTTTACCTTTTAATTGGTTTCTGGGAACACGAGAAACTGGCCGAGTTTTGGCATAAATTGTAGGAGAGGCATCACTGCTTGAATCCAAATTCATAGTCGATTCACTGCTATCTTTTGGTGATAAGGCGGTAATTTCAGGGCTACTGCTGTGATCAATGCTGTGATCTTCATAGTTATTGGAAAGTTCCATTCCAATGGGGTCAACATTTTCATTTCCGACGTGATGAGAGATGGTATTCCAAGCTGGGTAACTCATTTCGGAATCAAAATATCCTGAGGGGAAAAAAAAAAAAAATTGAAGTTATTTAAAATTTCTGCTAAAATTAATTGTTTGTTGTAAATATTTCAAGACAATCAAAGTAGAACTCAATACTCGACCTTATCTGGTCGGATAATTAAAAAACAAAAAAATTCACACAATTCTCTTTGAGGAATATGTAATTTTTCATCATCAGTAACAAAGAATAGACTAACAAAAATTAAAAATTCAATTAGTAAATTGTTTAAATATTTTTAGTTTTTAGAGTCATTTACCCTCAAATTAAAGGGCACTTTTTTTTTATTTAAAATGAATGAATGTTAAAAAAAAATGAAAAAAAAAATGCTTCTTTTTCTCTCAATAGCTAAACAGTGTATTGTTATATAATTGGTGCCTGAAAAAAAATAATGGAATAGTTCCTGTATCTCTTCACAGTTTTGAAGTCAGTTTTCCTCTTGGCCAATCAAATAGTTTTTATTCCATCTTGTTGCTTTTAAAATTTCATACTAAACATTTTGGGTCGATACATTCTTTGTTATTTAAATTTACTCCACCACAATGTTGTTTTATCCTAATATCACTCTTCTGCTTAATTTGGGTTTACAAGTGTTTGAAGATGAATATCTGCTGCTGCTATTACTATTACTACTACTACTACTACTACTACTACTACTACTACTAATAATAATAATAATAATAATAATAATTCTAATGTTGTAGAAGAGGCTTTATTTTATTTTTTTAAGGTCAAAATCCACGCGTTTTTCTGACCGGGGAGGAGTAACATTTTGATCCCGTCGAGTGTGTGTGTGTGTGTGTGTGTGTGTGTATTTTTAAACATTGCATGATCACTGTCAGTTTCATGCCTCAAACAATCAGCAGACCATTTATGCTTTTACGCCGAGTACATCTGTTCTAGATTTTATTGCGCTGTGTACTCCATGAATATAGCAAACAAAATTTAAGCAAATAGTAAATTATATAATAAAAATTTTGCGATATAACACCATTTTCATGAATCAGATTTATGTTTAGAGATTTTTAATTTAAATTATACATTTTTTTTTCTTTAGTCATTGTGTCGGCCAAACAATAGTTTTTTTCACTCATTCAATGATAAAGCCAGAAAGTGGGGCATAAAAAAGGATTTTTACAAAGTGTTTTTACAACAGCTGTTACTTTCAAAACATTTTTTTTTTTTTTGCTACGGGCTTCTAATACCCCCTTTTCTTTGTAAATCCTATGAACAATTCCTTTTACTTTTTTTTTTTTAGTCTTGTTTCATCCTTTTTAAAACTAAATCATTTACCATGCAACAAATGGTTGTATCTTATTTTTTTTTAACGTAAATGACAACGAAGTTTTGTTTAGCTAGGCCCACACTGCACGTCAAGCGTTGAGACTGGGTCGTTCAATTTACATTGGCCGACCTCATCGTTGAAATAAAAACCGAAAACATTTCCCAAAAATGAGACCTGAGGTCGATGTTCGAGCCCAGGTTGGGGAAAAACAAAAAAACAATCAAAAAACACGTTTTCTGGCTTCATGATAAGGCAAAAAAAAAAATATTTAAATCACATGATTGAAAAGTATTTTCGAATTTGAGACGCTAAGATAGCTTCAAAGCGCGCGAATTCACAACAACCGTAAAAATTTAGAACGCTAAACTAAGAAGAGAGATAGCTACACAATCTTCCTCTCTCTCACCTTATTTTTTGTTACTTTGTTTCACAATAATCTTAAGTAAATAAATGTTGAGAATGACTCTCTGGAGACCATGCCTCGTGTATGTTCCTTTTCGTTTGAGTTATAAAAAAAAAATAATCTTTCTTTACAATTTGGCAGACTAACATTTTCTCATGTCATTTAAGATTAAAAAGCATCAAAACTTAAACCATTTTTATTCTTTAGCTTACATTTAATCAACTATTTGTTGGTCATAAAACGAAACCTGGAAAAAAAAAAAATCAAGAAAAACTTACCTACAAAAATCCTATGAACAAAATCAAAGAACGAAAAAAAAAAACTAGTATAAAAGCACGAAAAAGGTTGAAAAAGCTGTGTACAGACAAGTGTTAAAAACCTTACAAAAAAACTAAAAAAAAAAAAAGAAGCCCTTTGACCACAACAGTTATTCACATACACGCACTTAAAAGATAATGTCCATTCATACTTAACTTTTTCGCGCTACGCAATCTTCTTTTTTTTCCTAAGCAATATGTTTTTCTTTAGCTTCTTAACGTGGATTAGTTTTTAATTTCTTTTTTTGTTAAAAATAATAATGAAGATACTTAGAGAAAATCGAACCCAACACTGACTACGAGACTAAAAAACCCTCCGTTTTTAACTTTTTACCGACATGTACCTCTGGACTGGAGCCTATGAATGTACGCTCCGATAAAACATGTTTGTTTTAACAGTTTCCTAACAAGATTGTGCAAATGGATTGAGAAAGGTACACAAGAGCCAGTCTTTGAGAGCTAATCTCACGAGCCAACAGTTAGTAACTCACAAGATGTGCCGCATGGCATTCCCTTATGCAAGAGAACTAAAAACTAGAGAGCCGTAAGAAAAAAACAAAAAACATTCATTCCATATGACGATGAAATGATTTGTGAAGGTTCCGCTTCATTGCAAACGAGGAGGAAGGAGACAAATGTTTGACAACAGTTTCTCATTTGGTACCATATACTTTGTTAGTTCTTTCTTGGGAAATCAATCCTAGCTTTTCACCCTATCTCACCTTCCTCTCATATAAACACAAGAGAGAGGGAGACTGAGGAGTGCACCTGTTTTTGCTATTTGTCAACAGAAAACAATAGTATTTATTTATTTAAAGGCAACTACACTGCTACTATTTTTGTCTGAGAAAAGTCCATCGCCACAAAAAATTACAATTGTATGCACAATAAAACCGACATTTTTTTTTTCAGAAAAAAACAAAAAAAACAATGGAAAACTAGAGTAAACAAAAATATATTTATTGTTTAAATTTGTTTTTGAAAAGTTTTAAGGGAGAGAAAGAAAGTGTTACCTCGTCTGCATATAATCTCCCTTATTTCACGAATAAACACAGAGACTTAAGTGGAAGAATTTGTTGCGAAGAGATGATGGGCATTTTTTTTTTTTTTTTTACGTGAAAAAATAGAAATGGAAAATAATCTCAACAAAAAACAAATAAATAAAGTTCAACAAAAAGACATTTAATTCATGCCATCTGATCATATGATAAAACTCCCACATTTGAATCTGGACATTTTTTTCATTGTTTTATTTTTTTGTAAGGCAAGTCATTCAAAAAAAAAAAATAAAAGTTTCCGTTTTTTTTTTGTTTTTTTTTTCTGTAGCCTTTTTTCACCCACCGCTTTTATAATTTTTTAATTATTTCAATTTCATCACTTGACGATGACACAAAAAAAGAGAATAGTGTTGTAAATACATCACAAAACAATTATTTACCGAAGCAAACAAGCAACTATATTTTACGCAAGCACACACACACAAAAAAAGACACGGGCTTAATATTCAGAGTGAATATGATTAAGATAAGAATTACTCCTTTTTTTTCTTTAAAAAACTGTTAAAGTTCTTTAACAGATAGATAAGCAAAAAAACATTAACCAATATACCAAAAATTCCTTTGTGATTGTAGAAAGAAAGCCTAGTTAGTAGTTGAACGTTTTTAAATGAAATCAGTCACCGTTCGTCGTTCAGCAAGACTAAAAAGAGCGACACATTTTGCAGAATTAATTGCGAAAATATACCGATTTTTAGTTTTTTTACCATGCTTCATAGCAGAAGACAAAAGCAAAAATTCTAATTTATTATTTCGTAAAAGAAAAAAATAATTAAAAAGAAAATTATCAAAAAATCATGAATTTTTTTTGTAAAACACATAACAAAAATAAAAAAATAAAAAGAACTTTAAAGCTAGAAAATTATTTTTTGATTAACTTCAAACAAATTAAATAGCTTTGAGAAGACCCCATGTGTTTAAGAGCTTTTTTTTCCCCTTTTGTTACTCAACAACTTTATTGATCTTCTCTGAATAAATCAAGAAAACTTACTGCTTACAAAAACAAATAAAGGCGTATTTCTAATATGAGGCTCGGTAAATAACGCTTCTTTTAGTATAAGTAATAATAGTTGAAGCGTTGTACTAGCAAAGGTTTGACATTGAGTAGTGGAGTTTTTACTTCAGGCAGGTGCTTTGTGTCGACCGAGGAAATATAACATATTTTTAACTTTTTGAATTCTTTTTTACATTAATTACTAAACAATAGAATTAAGAGAAAAATATTTTTCATTTTTTTTTTTTAATAAAGTTTAATAAAATTAGGCTAAACTTGAAAACTGTTCAACGTTTCATTATCTGTAAAAGCAAAACAGGTCAAAGGTTATTTCTCTAGTTACTTTTTTTTTTAGTTACTCCACAGAACTTAACCTCCCCCCCCCCAAGTATTATTACTGACTGACAATAAACAATAGAATTAAATAGCGTGTGTGAATAAACTCAGTATTAGCAATAAATGTGTCAAAATTTCTCGAATGTCAAAATATGGGTTAAGAAAACAAAACAAAATAAAGGGACACAAAAAATCTCAGCCTAATTCTGGTACAAGGATGTGAAAGGAGGGAGACGAGTAAGAATTCAAATTTTTAATCGTGCGTGAAAAAAAAAAAAAAAAAAAAGGAAAAGAAAAAGTAAAACCTACTTTGAGAGACAATTTTTCAGTAGAATAATAAATAATTTGATAATATCATTTTGGAAGTAAAAAGAAAAAGAAAAAAAAATCCTTTTTTTTTTTAGACAAATTTTTGAAAGATAACTTCACATTTTGAACTAAGAGATTGTTAAATTTTGAAAAAATATGTAACTAAATTAAAAAATTAAATTGATTTTTCAGCGAATTAGTGGCGGTACCTCAAAAAAAGTAGATCATTAAGTCCGTAGCTTGAAATGAAGTTATTGATTATTGATCGGAAATGTTCACTGTCTGTCCGAGGCATAAAAAAAACTCATAAACTGGATTGGAACATTAAGTTAACAATAACATTACAATTAAAAGACGAAGGTGAAAAACTAATGCTTTTTTTTTAGTTTTTACAATCATCGTTTGATTGCAAACAAAGTATGAAAAACTTATACAAGCGGCAACGATGTTAATGACTATCTGTGTATCACTGTAACTAAGTATGCATTGCATGTTATAGTCAGATGCTGCAGCTGTACATAAGGCCATAAGTGATGCAACCAATGAATGTCAAACTGCAAGACGTTGCTTGAATGTTAACCATCATTCGACAAACGATTTTTTAGTTGTAATCACCTACAGGCGTACACAGAGATACAGGCACACAGACAAAATTTTTATTAGGACTATTTTAGTAGTAGATTATTCGATATGTAAGCCGGTAGACATTTAACTGCACTGTTTAGAAAGCGAAGTACCCACGTGTGTAAATAGATAGAATGAAATTGACACACACGTGTGTGTGTGTGTGTGTGTGTGTGTGTGTGTGTGTGAGGTGGATGGGGGTTCTGGCAAGCTGTGCAGGTGTCGTCTATAATGGCAGGCCCCAGGCCAGATTATAGTAGTAATCGCCTTTGTTGGAAACAGCTTGTGTAACAGAAACTAACATTTATTGTTTGTTTCTATGACGAAAACCGCTATAAGGAGAATCATTTTTTTTTTAAGCTGATTATTTTTCTCCCAAATTTTATATACAGAAAATAATTTTTCGAGAGTTAAAAAAAAAAAAAGGCTCAGCTATTTTCATTTCAAAGAAAACTAAATTAACGAGAATAAGAAATTATTTAATTTAAGTAAAATTTACTTAGTAAATTTCTTACGCACATAATTTACTTAGTAAATTTATGTGCGTGAAAAACTCACATGTGCCGTCAATAACACATCAGTGGATATGTAACGTACAAATACAGTAGCTAGTATATTTCTTCTTTTTTCTGATAAAGAATGAGAACTAGAGAATTAGACATTGATAATGTGGTACACATATAAATAGGAGGGAATTAGATAGAGAGAATTAGATGGATAGAGAGAAGGATAGATGGCAAAGAAAATGAGATGAGATAAATAGATAGATAGAAAGAAATAAAGAGAATGGGATAGAGAGAACGAGATAGATAGGATAGAGATATCATAAAAGAGGATAAGAGAGAGAATGGGATAGAGATAATGAGATAGAGATAAGAGAGATAGATAGATAATGAGATAGAGATAAAAAAAAAGAGGATAAGAGAGAGAGATAGATAATGAGATAGAGATAAAAAAAGAGGATAAGAGAGAGAGATAGATAATGAGATAGAGATTAAAAAAAGAGGATAAGAGAGAGAGATAGATAATGAGATAGAGATAAAAAAAAGAGGATAAGAGAGAGAGATAGATAATGAGATAGAGATAAAAAAAGAGGATGAGAGAGAGAGAGATGATGGGATAGAGATAAAAAAAGAGGATGAGAGAGAGAGATGATGGGATAGAATCTATCTATCTATCTATAGATAGATAGATAAAAAAAAAAGAGGATGAGAGAGAGAGATGATGGGATAGAATCTATCTATCTATCTATAGATAGATAGATAAAAAAAAAAAGAGGATGAGAGAGATAGACAAAGACAAAAGAATGAGATGAAGAGAATGAGGAAAATAGAAGAAAAAAAAATGAAGCTTTGTTCAACTAAATAACACGTCGTTTCATTTTTTTAAAGATGTTTCAACTGAAATAGAAATCTGTTGCAGAGCTTTATTTTTCACTTAAACTCACTGCACTAAAAATGTTTATGCACTTGAAAAATCGGCAACACTCAGAATTCTACACAGCCAGATAATCATTATCAAATGACTAGTTCGAACCTATCATAATTTAAATTTTAAACAAGATTTTCTTTTCCTTGTTTTTCTCATGTTTCATGAGTGGTGAACTTTATCTAAAACACATGAGTGATGATAAAAATTATGACAGTTCTGCTATCAATGACTTGCGCCTTTAAGAGAGAAAAAGAAAAGAAGCTATCAATCAATATTGAAATCAAGAATTGAGATAATAGAAAAAAAGGGAGAAGCTACTTCGTTTTTCTTAGAAAATAGGTTTCATTTCTTTAGAAAGAAATTTGAAAAGCGAAAAACGAAAGTAAAAAAAATAAATAAAAAAAACGGTAACAGATTCATTTTCTGAGAGAAAAAAAATAAAAAATTTAACCCAAAGTCAGCACACTGTAAGGATCGAACTGGTTACTATCGACCCACAAATTCACCTCGATGTCAGACGCATCACAAAGAGCAAAAAGGTAAAAAGAAAAACAATGAAGCGAAATTGGTTGTCATTGTCAGTTTTAGTAAATAAATGTCAGTGACAAGTTTATAAAAGATGACACAAAAAAGATGAAATGTCCTGGCTTAAACATAAACAAGATTCTTTTTTTTTTATTTATTTAAAAAAAGTGCAACTTGATTAAAATAAATGCAATCATGAAAAAACGATTATTAAACGAAGGAATGAAGAAGTCACGGTTTACTTTTAAAATTAAAATTTACCTCTAATTTTTTTTAAAAATTTGCCAAGAAAATTTACGTTATATAATTCTCTTGGCAATTTAAAAAAAAAAAGTTGGCAGTGAATTTTATTATCATTTTTAATTCTATTTAAATTAATTTCTCCACGTGAAAGAAATGGAAAACAAGTAAAAATAAAAAGAATGTCTCAAAGAGGGCAAAAAAACAAAAATAAATAAATAAATAAATAAAAAAAGAAGTAAAAAAAAATGGGGAAAGGATGATGAGTATTTTTCAATTTCATCATAAATACTTTGTTTACCTATATAGACCTGAAAATGACATTATTGTCACGTCAACTAACAAACAAGAGATAGGGGAAAAAGAGAGAGAGAGAGAGAGAAAGAAACAGAAACAAAGAAAAATGCTACGTACTAACAAGATTTATTGAAACCCACGTGGGAAGAAAAGAAAACAAGAGTTAGAGGGGTAGTAGTTGAGGACCCATGTATTAGTCGAGTAGAGGGGAGGGAAGTAGTCTTAACTACTAGTAAGTAGAACACACTAGAGACTATATAGCTAGAGAGTAACTAACAAGACAAAGGAAAATTGAACACTCAACGTACTTTAAAATGGGAGTAGTTACAGTGAAGCCGACTATGACAGTCAAAAGGTCGACAATAACTTTTTTTTTACGAACATTGTACAAAAAAAAAATGTAACATGTGAAAAATATCTTTGCAGTTGGCTGTAAATGGTGAAAATGTCAAGAGCAGAAACAGTAATAATATTTGGTACATTTTTATACGCTAATTAAATGATTTAGATTATATAATAAAAAAAAGTCTTAAAGACTAAGTATGAAATTTTTCTTTGTCTTAGTTTGAAATGTCAAACTAAGAGAGAACTGGTGTTTCCTTCGCTCCATTTCACTTATAAACAAAGAAACTATTATTAAGAAAATTTATTGTTTTAAAGAAAAGAAAAAAAAAACAATTTGTGAAAATAACATACTGTCTTAAAAACCTTAAAGAAAAAAATCTCGTATTAAAAAAAATTTTTTTTTCGAAATCCTGATTTTACTTAAGAGAGAATAAGAAAGGATTATTAGACGTCTAGTAAAATTGAGTTCTTTTACAGCAACAAATGTCCGTTTCTAGAGAAAGGGATTTCCGATTCTCTAAGAGAGTGAGTGGGCCGATGAGGATTGTTCTTAAAACTTTACCCTTAATTATGAGACAAAGAAAATTAACCCAGATGAGGGGAGAGAGAGAGAGAGAGAGCGAGAGAGATGAACTTTGACAATTGATTTCATTAAACTTTACTTAACACAAGGTACAGATTTTTTTTTCAATATTCTCATAAAAGAAAACAGGATTTTTTTTTCTTTTCCAACAAAAAAAGATATCCCCTAAATTAAAAAAAAAGGCTAATAATCGGTTATTTTTTTAAAAATTGAAGTTAAAATAATTATTGCACTGGGTGAGGCAGCTATGAAAAATATGTTGAAATATATTTTTATGAAATTTGAAATATAATATTTTTTATAATATATTTTGACTTCTCCGGAAAAAAAAAAATAATATAAGAACGATTTTCAATAATTAAGAATTATAAAAATAACATTAACAATTAAAATGAGTGTCCAAGTTCTTTTCTTAACAAAAGAGAATTTGAATTTTGAACTATGGCAAAAAATCAAACAAAACTACAAAAAAGTGATGTTCCATTGTATAAGTTAAAATGCCATACATACATACATACATACATTTACATATATACACACAAACACTTACACACATATACACGCAGTAAATGTACGCACACAATGGTCGGAGATCGGAAAAACAAAGCCATGTGTAAGTGATTTGTGTTCGTGTGTGCGCTCAAAAGACAAGTGTTGCGCATATGGCTAATAAGAAGCAGAACAATCGGCCTTTTTTTTTATCCCAACAAATAACATTACTGAATAAGCAGACAAAGCCCAATAGATTTTTCTAGCATACAAAACTGACTACAAAAAACACGAGGTACCAAAAAAAAATTAAAAATTAAATTCCACCACCAGAAGCGAAAGAACGTCTTTTATTTTATTTTTTTTTTTTTTTACCTAAGTCCTAAAAAAGTCGTTACCCCACCAACGAACAAATATCGAGAAGAAATGAACAAAGAATAACATTTAGAAGAAACGAACAAAGCCTAAAGTAATTTTATAAGATTTTACAAGCATACGAAAACCAATTTGGTATGATTATTTGTTTTTGTGAGGTAGGACAACAGGTTTGAAATTAAATATTTTTTTGTCCAGGCTTGTTTGTTTCAGTGCCTAAAAAGTTTTAGTTAGAAAACTCAAAATTAAATTCAAAGCATTTTGAAACAAAATAAAGTATAACAATATATATATATAAAGTTTATTTGAAATTTAAATAAGGAATAAATTAAAATAAAGACTAATTCTTTGAGCATTTTTTTTTAAATGTCAAAAATTCATGTGGCCCGTACGCGCGCGCGTCTTCGCTTGTGACAAACAAAGACGGTAGTTAATGACAATAATAATTTTAATTATCTTCTAAAAACATTTAAACCTCGTACGAAATATTAATTTACCACCTTTTAATTTATTCAACTTAAAGTTCTTAAAAATCGAAACTGAATTTTTGGGTTAATTTCTTTGTAAGAGTTAAGTTAGAATAAGAGAAGAGAAAGTAAAAATTCTACACAAAGAACGAGTAATTTTTAATAATTTTTCTTTTCTGATTTAAGTTTCTAGAATTTTGGGGGATTTATTTTAAATTTAAAACTTTAAAGTAAAATAGACATTTTTTCAGGGAATTTAGTTTGAAAAAAATTCAATAAGTTGTCTTTTAGTTTTTCCCTCTCTCTCTCTCTTTTTTAATGAAAAAACAAACTAAATTGAGATTTTCATTAAATTTATTAAACAATTTCAGTTCAAAAATAAATAATGACATTTATTTATTCATTATCATCAAACTAATCTTTTTTTTTTAAGATTAGTTATCATTTTTTTATTTGGCCTCATATCGCGAGCACACACGCTTGTGTACGTGTGTTCGTTTTATGAACAAGCAGTGAAACCAGATGGTTACTTTCAAGTCTGTCTGAGATGATAGAAAAACAAAAACAAAACCTTTGCCCCCAAAATAAGGAAAGTCCGGAGGTTAAAAACATATTTAAAAAAAAAATTCAATAAAAAATTATAAATATGAAATAAATTTAATCCTGACATTTGACAAAGAATACAAAGACCAGATTTGCATGAATCATGTATATTTTTGGTTTGGACCAAAAAATTATACACGATGTCTCAAAAATAAAATTAATTAAAAAAAATTCAAAGTTTATGTCTGCTATAAGAAGGCTATAATTATTATTAATTCAAATAATGATTATATGGTATATATGTATATACTACGATGAAATATTTTTTCTTTCAGTAAAAAAGCGTTAAATTTAAAAAAAAAAAATCAGTCATAATTCATGTGAGTGTGATTTCTTCTTCACAAATCTTTTGAAACAAAAGTACAAAAAAAAAAGCTTCGGTTGTTTTTATTAGGGCAATTTTTTTATATACTGTAAGGAAGTTTATATATTATTAATATTGATTTCTTTTTTTTAACGAAACGTGTTGATCTGTCAAAAGAAAAAAAAAATCAAAAAACAACGAACGAAATATGAATGAAAGAAAAAAGTAATGTCAAATTTTTGTATGCCAATTTTCCATGTGTCATTTTTTTTTCGAAACAAAGAAAACATACTGAACCTAATTTATATATATATATATATATATATATATATACTTTAAATTCTAAAGAGAATATAAATATTTTATACTAAAGTTACGTTAAGAAATAATTAACAAAAAAGAATTATTTAATAAACGTCTGACGAAGCCATGTGGCTTACTTTTCTTATCTAGCAAACAATAACAGTTAACACTAAAAACCTAAAAACCAGCATTCAACATTTACAGACGAAAACCAAGCGAATAAACGTGTAAATAAAGACCAAAAGCAGCAAAAAACTCGATATATTACCAAAGACGCAAATGAAAATAACGTACGTTTCGTTTTACAAAATAATGACAAGAAAAGAGAGCAATTAATGAACGTATGAAGAAACGTGTGTGCGTGATAATGGGGACATGACATCCAACAGTTAGCAGATCAACAATTTAAACCTTTTTTTTTTTTAAAGGTACATATGAAGTTTGGTGACTAAAATATATTGTAGGAAGATCCTGGAAGGGGTTCTTAAACAAAACCGTTCATAATAATATTGATTCATATCAAAGCGATAAGCTTTTTCATCGGTTTGTGAGTTAACCGTAAGTGCCTAACTGTCAGTGTCAACTGAAAAAAAAAAGCATGTGGTCTCAGGGGGAAACATTTTTTTTTTTACACACATGTGACTGGGTAAGTTAGAGTTTGTTTTTTTTTTGACATTTGTTTCGTTTTAAATTCAATTCATTCTACCTATCTATCTAATTTAAAATAAAGGATAAGCGAACAAAGATATGATCAAACTGAGATAGACAGAAATTACTAAGAACAGGTAAAGACTTGAGACAGACATATAGACAGATGTGTATTTATGTTTGTTTTTTTTTAGTATTTGTATGTGGGGTGAGACAGAAAGAAAGAGACAGAGATAAGAGAGCTAGATAAACTTTTTTTTTTTTTTTTTTTTACAACCTGACTGGCATTTTATATCCGAAGACGATCAGAAGCATATCATTTTCTTTTAAATTTAAAAAAAAAACAAAAACAAAAACAAAACGAACTCATTTGTCACTTGTGAAAATGTTCATTCTCTCTAAACTTTAAAAACAGCCTAAGATTTCTTCATATATTTTAAAAGCAGACAAAAAAGTAATTATAAAAAAAAGAAAATATACAGTCCCGAGGAATGTTAATTTTACTTAGAAGCAGGGATATTTGTATTGAGAGAAACCTTACGCTTAAATGCGAGAATTTAAAAAATATATATATATAAATTCTAATTTAAAAAATAATTAACTTATCATTACTTACCATCTTCATAACTTGCTCCATATCGTAGAAATAATAATGCTTGTGCTATATTCATTGTCTCGTTATCCATCACGCATACGGTGATATTTATTATATATATATGTATATGTATATATATATTATATATATATATTATATATATATATATATAATATATATATTATTTTCTTTTTTTTCCGTCAGAATCAGAAAAGGAAAAAAAAAAAGTCAAGCAAAGTTATTTTTTTTCTCTTCGGTCGTCACTTCTATTCTTTTTTCTGACAACAAAGAAAGGTTGTGTGTTTTTTTTTCCCTGACAAAGTGTGAAATAGCTCCAGAATCACCGTCGTGGGTCGGCGGTTGGAGAAAAAAAAAAAAAGTCTCAATGAAGCAAGCGTGGCAAATTTTAATTTTAAAGCCTAAATTTGCCAAGGGGTCTTTTCTCTCTCTCTATTTTTTTCCCCCTTTTTTTTTATACAAAGTGATGTAAACAGAACGGAAAGGACAAATTGACAACAGTTCTGACTTTTATTTTATATATATCGCCAAGCTCCGCCCCTTTCTTCGCTTCAACAATGTTCCTCGATTCTGATTGGCTAATTTATACAGATAGCAAAAAAAGTAAATAAAAAAAACTTCTGTGGGTGCAGTATTTTAAGGCAAATAACCCCTAAAATAAAACTTTAAAAAAATTAAAAAAAAAAAAGTTAGACTTTGAACTTTTTTCATAAATAAAAATTCCGCTATATCATCTATCTCCAACCAAGAACTGATTTTATTGTAAACAAAACCGAATATATGTTTCAAAATGCGAGCGAGACAGAAACGAAGTAAAGAGCTGACATTTCAAACAACACTGAACACATAAAGTTTGACAAGTAATGTGTTTGTGTAGTCATTTTCTTCAAACATATTTTGGCAGCATTTTTTTAATGGAATAATTCATTCTTTTCTTGTAATGAACAAAAATACTGTTTTTGTTTTTAAATGCTCACACACACACACACACACACACACACATATATATAATATATATATATATATATATATTTTAAAATCTATTTTTAAACATTTTTTTACCGATTTATTTTTCATTTTTGTAATGGAATTCACATTTTTTGACACTCCTGGACGTGTTACACGTACATACGCTTTTACATGCACATTCATGTTTGCGCACGCACACACACACACACACAGAATAGAAAAGAGAAATATACTTGAGAAAGAGAGATGGAGAGAAAGAGATAGGTAAGTTCAGTTATTTCCTCGAACACGTGAGAATTTTTATTTGCATCGTTTTCTACACTACAACTTTCTTTCACATTTACAATATTCCCTTGTAAAAGTTTTTTGTAAGTTTTGCTTTAACTTGTTAAATAATTTAATTACCCCCAAAGGAAAAAAGAGAAATTAAATAAAGATTACAAAACAAATTTTATCGATACATTTACTTTTTTTTATCCCAGTTTCAAATATTCGTTTAACTGAACAACAACGAATTCGACAAACTGTCTCCGAACAACTGTCAATTTAAAAGAGCTTTTAATTCTAGTTTTTACTTATAAATGTCATATTGCTTATTTTAATAAAAACAAACTAAGTCACCTTCTAGGTTTTAAAACAACAGAATGAAACTTAAGCGAAATATCAATAAATTTGATTTGACATTACTATGTGTTGGATGGATAGAAAGAAAAGCATTCCTCTTATGCCTCGCTTGTCAAAAACTAAAAACACACACAGGCAACAATCCTAAAGTGTCAAATTTAGATCGAATTTTCAACAAGTTCACTGACAAATTGTTTTGACATTAAATGCATTTACGCGAAAACAGATGTATATATTTTGAAATTCACCAATCAGGCTGTATGTAAAGCCTGCGTGTACAGTACACCTTCAAACATACATACAATGTTACAATGTAACGTGCTAGTTTACAATACATGTGCTTATCTGCGTTTTTATGATACACATTGACTATACATTCGGACACCAATTAGTTCGTATATGAACGTTGAAAATAGCAAAGCATTTTTATTGTTCAAGATAATGGCTTTCCTTGTCAATGCACTTAATTCAGAGGTGAATATTAACCGCGTAGATCAGATACACAGATACAGTTAAATTTTCACTACACGATAAGCTACTGACTTATTGATCTAATCTCGTATCTGTGTGTGCGCGCGCATACACACGTGCTTTTTCTTAGATTGTAAAGTTCTTTTATGTTTTATCATAAAATAAAACGTATGACGTGTGTGGATATACGTATAAATGTATTGTAAAAACATAACGAAAGTATATATGTATTAAACAACTGCATATATATATAAATATATGAATGCAGATAAAATTTAGAAGGGAAATAGCCATTTTCTAAATGTCAGTTTAAAACATACACTCTCAACCCCGTTTAATCAATTCAATATATATATATATATATATATATATATATATATATATATATATATATGTATGTATATATATATATATATATGCGTGTGTGTGTGTGTAAATTCAGATAAAATTTAGAAGGGAAATACCCATTTTCTACATGTCAGTAGAAGACATGCATTGTTGACCCCGTTTAATCAATATATATATATATATATATATATATATATATATATACAAGTATTGTTGGAATAATATTCCTTGTCCAAAGAAACACTATTTTTAAAAAAGTGCTCAATACAAGAGTAGAGCTAATAATATTATTTATTCATAAATTATAACATGGAGATGATACAATATCACTACAAAAGTAGCCATTTTGTTTCAACACTTTTGTATCTTTTCAAGTGATGTGATAGTTCTTAAATCTTAAATTTAAGAACTATCACATCACTTGACAAGACACAAAAGTGTTGAAACAAAATTGATACTTTTGTAGTGATATTGTAACATATCCATGTTATAATTTATGAATAAATAATATATATATATATATATATATATATATATATATATATATATATATAGGAAAGAATATTAATAAAAAGTTTTGAATTTAAAAATGTACTTTTTTTGAACAGTATTTGTTTATTTTTATTATATTTTATATTTCAGACCGCCCTCGGTCCTTCATCAGAAACAAGTGATTTTTAAATTTGAATTAGAAACGTATTTCACGATAGCGTCCGAGTATTTTTTGTTTACATCACGTGGTGTGTTTGTTCACAACATGCAGCACGTCCGTAGAGAAAGTCTGTTTGTTTTGTCTGTCTGTTTGTTTATTATACAGTTGCATATATATATATATATATATATATATATATATATATATATATATATATGCAACTGTATAATAATACAGATACATTCTTATTATGAAATGGTTTTGCATTAGATGACTTGAAGGTATATTTTCTATATTTCATGTGAAAATTTGAATACATAAACTGTCCGATATCTGATTATTTTATTTATTTATTTATTTATTTTTTCATGCTATTACAGGTCAATCAGTTAGTTGAGTGTCATACGTGATACACGCTTTGGGCGATTATGTCTCAAAAGAGACATGATTGACCGGGCAGTAGATTATCCCGCAGTATGTTGCCATTGCTTTCTGCGGTAGCTTGGTCGTCAGCGAAGGCTAGAGAATCCAATCTGTCCTATTATTTAACCCATAACTAGATGGAAGAGACGGATTAATACCTTTTCCAATGGCATTTGTGCATAAAGTGAATGCGAGGAATTCAACTGGAATTCGAACTCGGTTCCCCGATTTATCGTTCCGAGGAAACTTACTAAAAAGTAAACAAAAGATCCGTAACAAAAAACTTTCATCCAAACTTGTATGAACGAAAGATCACTACCCAAATACCTAATTCAAACATCTACGTATATACGAACACACACACACACACACACACACACACACACACACACACACATAATATAAAATATAGACACATAATATATAATATAGACACACACACACACGCACACACACACACACACACATAATTTAAAACGTTATTATTTGGCGGCTATACGTGACTGAGTAGGTGTCCTTGGTTTTAAATAGTGAAACTAACATCTACCGGCCTAGAGACTGAGATGAGAAGTATTAATTAGAATTTCTCCATCTCAAGGACGGTAGAAAATGTGCGTTCGAACAGCAACATTTGTGAATTGTGAGAATTGTTCGTTAAAACTGATAACTATTCAACGCTTCTAATATATATATATATATATATATATATATATATATATATATATATACACTACCGGTCATAATGATTAGGCCAAGTCAGTTTTTTAAAAGAAAATGATGTATTTTATACTATTTTTAGTATTTTTTTTATTTTAATCATATCACCTCGAGCAAGGCGGTATACGTAAGAGTGAAAAGATTGGAAAAGAGAAAGCCGGAAACCACATCCTAAACAGGGAACAAGGGATGAGCCTCTTAACCTGTTCAATAGACGTGGGTGGAATGTGAACCGGACGATAGTTTTGTCTATCTACTCCAATTGAAAAAAAAAAAAAAAAAGAAAAAAAAAGAAACGAGTGAAAAGATTCTAAAGTGGATAATTCTAAATAAAAATAGAAATCCACGTGGCAATAAATACTAAAAATAGTATGAAAATACATCATTTAAAAAAAAAATGGGGTGGCCTAATAATAATGGCCGGTAGTATATATATATATAAAAAGTTACAGGACAAATTTAACAACGTGCTCAATACATGTTTGAAGGGAAATGAAGCTTTAACATGTAGATTTTTAAGTTTGTACAAATCGCCCGAAAACCGTAAAGGTCGAAATCTCGATAGTGTAATCGTCTGATCTGCTCAACTTATATGAACCAGCAGTTTGTGAATTTATAAAAACAAGTAGATTTGATTCAAAAGGTATTCCGCCTGTCTGACACAACCTTACCACTTGGCCAGGTCTTGTATTTTTTGTTTTTGTTTCTTTATATCAGTTTTTGAATTGGTCGATAGCACATTTTCACTTTAATCATAATAAAAACTAAGTTAAAAAAAAAAATCTCCAGATAAAAGACTAAATAATTCATATATAGTTAAAAATCTATTAACTTGTGATTTTCATTCCAGATTAAGAGAAAAAAAAAAGATTTTTTTTTAAATCGTTTCAGCCCAGTACTGACAATGTTAATGTTGCACAGGGGTTTACAAGAGAGACAAGCGAAAAGAAAGCGAAACAAGATACAGTGGTTTCGGGGAAAGATTCTAAGGAAGATGAGAATTAAGGGGATAAAAGATAGCAATTGACGTTGCACTTAAACTCTTTGAGAGTGTAGCTATCAGAGAAGCAAGTGTACGGAAGGGAGTTCCAAAAGCAGGAAAAGAAACTGATAGAGTAGAAATGGCGGTTACACTTGGCAGTTTTCACTATAAAAAGTGGGGGCATGTTTGCCAGTAAAACTTCAATAAAAGGATCAACTTTATCATTCGAGCTACAGCGTTTGTAGGTCATGCATTGAAAGGCAAACCCTCGGCAAAAAAAATAGGAATAGTGAAAGTGTTTCTCGTTCTTTAATCAGTTATAAGTTAATGTAATGATATTTTAATGCCAGATTAAAACATGGTGGGGCTCTTACTATAGTGTAGGAAGTATAGAATAAAGGAAACAAAATATATATGTAAAAAAAAAAAAAAAAGAAGAGAGAAATACGATATAATTTTAAAGGTTACGTTCAAAATTCTAAAAAAAAATTTGATTGAAACCTATGATTGTCAAACAAGCTGCAGGAGGTGCTTGTTTCTTTTACTCCTAAATCTGGGACCAAAGTTGTTAATTTCTTTTAAAATATTTCGTTGTTTCATTCTCTTCCTCATCATCATCATCGTCGTCGTCGTCGTCTTTTTGACGTATCAGATCAGCAAAATACTAAAATACATTTTTGTCGTTTTTTTTTTTCATTATATTTTCGTTGATTTTTATGACAAACTTCAGATTGTTAATCTACAATCGTTCAGTTGGCAATTTGGGTCGAAAACTAAAGCGTGAAGGTTATGTAGAATAAATGGACAAGCGATGAAAATAAGATATGTAGAAATAAAAGGATCATAATTTACTTAACCCTCTAGGGCCATTCGTATCATATTTGATAGAGTATTTCCCTATAAGGAAACATTTGGTATTTCCCTATAAGGAAACATTTGGTATTCATTGACTGAGCAGTCAGTACTGCTTTCATTTGAAATTTATAAAATATTTCTCTTAAAAAATTTTTCAGGAAAATATTTCTTTCAAGGCTTGTTTTCATACTGTATCAAATATGATACGAATGGCCCTAGAGGGTTAATGAATGATTTTTTGTGACTGTTTCATAGAAAAAAAACACTTTTATATTATAAAAATATTCGAATATTACAAGGTTTTCTTGTTTATTCATTTTTAATATAGCTTACTTAAATTAAGACAGAGAGAGAGAGAGAGAGAGAGTAGTTTGAAGGTTTTTCTGAAAAACAAACAAACTGATAGGTTCCTTTATCGTCAAGAGCTGGTTGACTTGTGTAAAACATAATCAGTCAGTTAAAGTGCCATACGTGATACACGCTTGGGCGATCATGTCTCGAAAGAGACACGATTGACTGGGCAGAAGATTATCCCGCAGTAGGTTGGCATTGCTTTCTGCGGTAGACTGGTTGCCGACCAAGGCTATAGAACCCAATCTGTCCTGCTATTTAACCCATAACTGGAAGAAAGAGACGGATTAATACATTTCCCAAGGGTATTTGCGCGTAAGTGAATACAATGGATTCAACTGGAATTCGAACTCGGCTCCCCGGTTTCTCGTTCCGAACCGATATCCACTGTAAATATGAGCAAGTTCACAATTTAAAATCACACGCAAATGTTACGAAGCTATCTTTGAGACATATTGAACAAATTACGTTGACTCGTTTTGACAAACTATGATAGCACATGGCGAAGACAGATAGGAATATATTTCTGTTAGTGTTACTGTTAACGGAATATTTCATTTTTCTTTTTCAAAACTTTTCTAATGAACATTGAATTTATTTATCAAGAACGTCGTCCTTGTCGTATTTGCTGTTATAGTCGTCGTCGTCGTCGTCATCATCATCATCATCAACAACAACGATATCGCCCGGTTCACACTCCACCCACGTCTATTGAACAGGTTAAGAGGCTCATCCCTTGTTCCCTGTTTAGGATGTGGTTTCCGGTTTTCTCTTTTCCAATCTTTTCACTATTACATAGCCCCCTGCACATCAGTGGCATTACCGCCTTGCTCGGGGTGATACGATTAAAAAAAAAAAAAAAAAAAAAAATAATAATAATAATAATAATAATAATAATGATGATGATGATGATGATGATGATGAATCCATTAAGGAACTATTTTTTATTCTTTATCGAAGCAGTCTATCCGCTCGACAGGAAGTCGTCGTTTCCCAACTTTTAGAGAAAGCATGAACAAACTGCGGTCCGTTTAGCTTTCAGAATAGCACGCCTAACTTTATGAGAAAACTAACATTTATTAAAATTTGTTGTTTTCCTTCTCGCTTGTTCACTTACACTCACCCAGACATCGCCATATAGCAAAGGACAAGTAAGAACAACGTTTCTTGAATTTTGTAATCTTTCGTCGAAGGTAACGTTTACAGCATTTTTAGTGATTTTCTCTAAGAAAGATATTAACGTGTAAAACATCTTTTGCTCTAGAAACAAGAAACGTTCTTTTTTATTTCTCTTTAGAGTTTGAGTTTTGTTTAACGGCATATCAACACCTCTGTAGGTTATTTAATGCCAAAAAGGTGAGGTTCTAAGATATCTTTTTTAAATGTTCGGTTATATAGTGAGAAGATTGATTTAGTCAGATTTTAATGAAAATTTTTGTTTTTATTCTTTTTTTATTTTAGAAAACTGAAAATGTCTTCGAGTTTTCTATACGAGAATGTTTTGCTGAGAATAATTTTTTGTTTTTCCTTCGAAAATGTGTTATGGTAATAATTTTTTCTTCAAAAGTATATTGTTGGTAATATTTTTCCTTCAAAAATGTATATTTTTCTGTAAAAGTCTATTTTTATGGATATATTTCTATAAAAGTCTATTTTCATACTTTCATAGTATTTTGACCCCAGTTTGGCGGTTAACCATTTACCCATAGCTGGGACCCTAACAGGTGCTACCACTCCGGATCAGGGTGGACGTGGGAACAACAGCAATTAAGAGATGGTTTCATGCTCCTCACAACCTCCTAATCAGAGGTCTTGCTGCCAGATGCAGCTTACCTTCATGTCGAGGACCATTCTCTTTAGGGAAGGAAAAGGTTATTTCTTAAAAAAAAATACTTATATAGTGAAACGAATAAATTAGGAAAAATTAGATGCAGCAGCGATTGTTAATCGGATGGTTATTGACAATATTTACACCAAGAGTTTTCCTTTTCTTTTAATTAGAAAATGAATTTTTTCGTCAAAAAAATAATCAATTTTTCCGGATTTCTATACTTATGGCCTTCTGTATTGAAAATGGCTGCAGTAACTTCAACGATAAAATTACCTTAACATTTTTCAGTCGTGAAGCCCACCTTACGATGGGCCATATCTCATGCTTGAAAAAGATTTCCTATCCCTTTATAGGGGCCAAAAAATAAACTGTTTTAACCCTTTATTTAATCCATCATCTAACTTTTTGCAAGGGTCTCTGTCTATTTGAGTAGGTAATTCTGAGATTATGATTCCACGTGGACAAGACAGTTGATAAGATTTATTTGTTTTAGAATATTTTAATGGGTTTATTTTTCTTAGAATGACACGAAATGAAAATATTTGATTCTATCGGAAATTGATGTGGCATTTGTGGAAATGGATTGAAAACACGTCCAAATGTCACAAACATTTACCGAGAATTAGATAAGCAATTATTATCAATGAGTAGAAAAAAAAATCCCTTTATAAACTCATTCTCCCCCCCCCCCCCAGTGATTTGATATCCTGAAAATCTTATGGTGTTGGACAAATATTCTGTTCTAAGTCATTTTCTCCAAGGTGAAGCTGCTTGTACATTTTTGAAGAAGAATAAAAATAATCGTTTATTTGTTGTTTCGATAATCTCTAAACTCTTACCAAATAATATATTTCTCTTTATTTATGTGTTATGGTGAAACACACCTATTCCTCAGATAATGGACTCTCCCTCCTATTTTAATAAGAGTTAACGGGAAGTTCTATTGGAGTTCAGTAGAAGTACTAGGCAGTTGATATTAGTCGGCAGTTAGCCTAATACTAAGGAGACAGCTTTCAGTGGAAGATTACCAAGTTCCTAACATTTTGGGTACGTTAAGTCGATAAGCAACCGACATAGCACGATTATAACCTTCAGTGTAAAAACTACTCCACAATATTATGAGAATATAGAAAATAACAACAACAACCAAAAAAAAAAAAAAAATGTACGTTATAATGAAAATAATCAAAAGTCTCTCTCTCTCCCTATCTCTGTCTAACATCGCTTTATTGAAATAAAAGCTCAAATAATACAAACGTTATGCTATTTGTCAAGAATTGAAACATCATATAATAATTCTGCTTGTTCCTTCCTTAGTTACTTAGTTCCTCCGCCCTTTACTCTCTATACGAGCTTTTCCTTCCCCTCTAACTTTTTAAAAGCTACTCTCCTCAGCCTTTCTCTCACCTTTGCCAAACGGAAGGGTAGTAAAGAGTGAGAGTAGTAGTAGGAGGAGGAGGAGAGAGTCTATAGCATAGCTTAAGTTGGTGGTTGTAGCAGTGTGTGTGTGTGTGTGTGTGTGTGCACACACACACACACACTGTATAATCTAGTATAAATAGGTAGGTTTCTTGTCGTATCCCGCGACCTAATAACAATATTTCTGGCCTCTACACCCTTAGTCATTACTCAGTTGGTCTTTTCTGCTTACAATGGATACAGGAGCCTTTAAAGTAACTTTAATTATTTTTAAAGATAAATTTAATCCCTTCTAACATTTAAAAATTTTTGTCAAAGTTTTGTTTTGATTTGAGTTAGCAGCTAAAGAAACGTTACGACTGTTTTACAATGGAAACGTAATGATTGCATCACCCACATTTTTTCTGTGACAAACATTAATTTAGAAATTCTCGCAAAAATCAAATAATTGTCGGATTTTAATGATTATTTTTTAAAAATCTTGATAAAAATATTTTTTTACCTCTTTTACCGCCACTCCACGTAAATCCATGAAATCTTAAATTTTAGATTGATGGCTAACTTGTTTTATTAATTTAACGCAGGGCTCATTGGGGAATATAAATCATCTGTTTTTTATTTTATTTTAAGTTTGCAATCATTATCCGCAAATCTTCTCCGAAGAATATAAGATTATAGTAAAGTAGTATGGACATTACTTTTATAGATATTTTAATAAAATTACACTCTGTGTTATCGTTATTTTATTATCCAATACCTTTATGTTTGAATACTATCATTTGTAGTATGACAAAGTAAAATTTTTCCAGGAAATCATCATTATCCTTCCGTGGAAATTCCACGGGTTCCGCTAGTTATTATTAATGACATTATATATTTAAAGCGTTTCTTTAGTGACACGAAAAATTTAAGGGGTTTGTCAAATCTTTCCGTTCCAAGTTCTTTTCTCTAAGTCGTAGACTTTTATCAGGAGCGTTTGTTTCCAGTTACTCTCTGTATGCGCATGTGCATAAGGTGAAGCTGCCTTGTACAATACATTATAGTCTTCAGTATTGAAAATGGCTGAGATAGCTTCAACGATAAAATTACCTTGATTTTGTTTTTTGTCCTTCCTCAGTCATCTTTATTCTCAGTTTTCTTATTCTTTATCACGTTCGTTCCGTGTAACCCCTTGTGTTCTAGTAGCATCGTCGTCTTGGTTTGGGTGAAAAGATTTAAAAACAAAAGTAGTGTATTGAACAATAAATATAATAAACAAATTAAAACATTAAAAACAACCCTATATTCTGTATATTATTTTGGTTTACATGCTGTTTAAACAGAACACATGTTATTTTTTTAAACTTTTAATCCATTTATTTTGATTCATTTTGAAGAAATGAAAAAACAATCAAACAAATTTTTGGTACTACCTACAATACTGACGTTTTTTATTTCATGAAATTTCCCATCTGATCGTAAGTCTGGATATGTCGTTAAACAAGTCATTAAGAGATGTGTTGGAATATTTCTGTTTGTAGAGTAGGATTATGGAGGGGGAGAATTCTGATAATCGATCTTTTCCCTATTTGTTGAAGGTGAACATTTTTCTCAGTGACATGAAAAATCTTTAAGTTGTTTGAGAATCTTTCCGTTTCAAATTCTTTTCTCATAGTTGTAGACTTTTACCACGAGCGTTTGTTTACTCTCACATTCTCTGTATGTATGTATGTATGTATGTATGTGAGTGCATAAGGCGAAGCTGCCTTATACAATTACATTTTTTTTTAATAATAATAACTGAACGAGAAATACCAGTGAAAATTTCACGGATTCCAGTTTTAATTTTCTGGTGAATCTTCTAAATTTTTAAATTAATGATTGAATAAACTCACAAGTTCTTCGACAATAAAATATCCGTAGAAATTCCCCTATCACATCACTAAACATTTGAACTTAACCTTAACAAAGTATTGCAATATCAATATGAATGCTGGTCGTTATTTTAAAAATTGGATAAAATGAAAATATTTGAAATTGACAACTTTTTCCATCTCACTGAAACAGCCGTTAAACACTTCTATCTTCCCTTCATGTATTTTCTCAAGTAGCGTCTTTGTTTACTGTTTAAATCACTTCAGCCACTTTCTCACCGCCATATTGCTTTCTTGTACCTTTTCTATAAATACTTTCATGGTAATTGTCCAGATAACCTCTCCGCTATGGTACCTAGGGTGGTAACAAGTTCTCATCAATTTGCAGTTGAAGTGGCTAGATGTAACCGTACGCTCTATGCTAACAGTTTCATTTTTTGCACTTCTCGCTTGTGGAACTATTCTGGTTGCCTACTTTCTGGTTAATTTTTATCTTAATATCTTATTAAATCCAATGTCAATTATTATCTAATGTATTCCTGACTACTCTTCGATTTTAGTGGGTACCTCCACAAAATCGCTGAAAAAACAGTTTAGTATGAATAAAAAAGGCCCCAAACTTAATAAAAACGAACCTTTTCCATCAAAATGTTTGTTATTAAGAGGAAAGATCAAAGTATTTTTTAATTATTTTTTTTAATTTAAATTTTTTTTTGTATGTTAATTTCTGTGTGTAAATTAAAAGATCATGTGTTTCAGGATTTCTTCCCTTTACAGGAAAAAATGTGTACAATTATGTCAATTTGTGATCGCTATGCACTTATCTCGCATCTATCAAATCTGTCAATATATACGATGAAAAAGTCAGAAAGTTAAACTGTTTCAGGAGTAGTTTTATTCTAAATTTCATGCTATAAATAAGTAATACTTGTGAAAATCAGATTAACTTTGCTTAAAGATAAGGTGATTAAGAAATACTTTTTATTCTAAGTTTCATGCTACTTGTATTACTTTTGTAAATCAGATAAACTTTAAATTTGCCAATTTTCTAAAATAACATGTCACAGATGTATATTGTATTTTTGCAAGATTTTTAAAACCGAGAATTAACATTTGTTTACAAATGTGTCGGTTGCTGAAAAACAGCCAAAAACTGAAGATTAAACAAAAAATTGAAAGATTTGAGATTCCAATCAATATAATTTCTATTTGAAATACAGAGTTTTTTTTTTTTTGCATTACTGGAAATAGTAAATTTAACCATTTAATTTTCAATTAAAACTAAAATAAAAGTTTCAAGAAAACTTTTTTATTTTTAAAAATTCAATTTAAAAGTTAGTTATCGAAAATGAGCAGAGGTACCTACATTGCTCTCATTCTTTAATAATGTTTCAGTTTTCTAATGCTTTCACACACAGTAACCCCTTGTGTCTTAGTAGCTTTACTGGTTTCCTGGGGTGGGGGGAAATTCGATTAAAAATAAAATCACACAATCAAAACGGAACGGTCCATTACTCATGAAACAGGACACGTTAAACATCTTTCTTTCTTTCTTTCACTGAAACTAAAACGTGTCTTTTCTATTCTTTTCCAACCAATCAAAACAGAATAGTTCATTATTTATTGGCAGGGCGTAATGATCGTGCGAAATAATAAAGGAAGTGACAAGTACAATTATAATAGGGTAATTTGGTATTTTCGATTATACAGGGTGCGGCAGAAATACCTCCCACATAATGGTAAGACGAAGAGTGAAGACGCCATTGCCACTACTGTCTTACCATTATCTGGGAGGTACTTCTGCAGCACCTTGTGTTTTAATCACTTACCAAAGAAAATATATAGCTTCCTTTATGAGAATCTAGAAAAAAATATACATTATGTTTAGATAATGAAATCAACTGTCAAAATACATTTTTACCGCCCCCACCCCCTCTCTCTCTCTCTCTCTTATTACAAATTTTAGCGACTAAGAAATTTGTCAAATTATGATGCTACGTATGCAAGCCAGAACTTTTGGGAGAATTATTAATATGCTCTTTTCTCTACAATTCTCGAGATCACACACACACACTGTATTTATTCTTTGTATAAAATACAAAAAATTATGGCACAAGGCCTAGAAAGGGAGGGGGAGGTTGGTTCTCGCTTAACTATCCTATACCTAGCTAAACACTATCACGACCCATTCACTCGTTACAATTTGCACAGTCACCAAAAGAACCCATCCATCTACTCCCAATCCTTCGTACACCACAATGCCAGAAACTAACAAGGGCAACCTAAAAAATAGGGAGAATAACCCATGACAATAAAATTGTATTTATGTACAATACAATAAACTGTACAATATAATATAAAATATTTAATGAAAGAATGAAATGATGGGAGGGGAATGAACCCAAAAATCAACTTAACATACAACCAATTTTGAACTAAAATAATAGTCAATGTTAGTAAGAAATCACACACATATATATATATACGAACACTCACAAACACATATAATCAAATTCAATACTTGTGATCAATTTTAGTCTTGGAATTTGAAAAATAACCATAAATAAATGAAATTACAAAAAGGTCGAACCTTTTTCGTCTAGATTTGGTGAGTAATGCACAGTTTTTCCTCAATTTTACGGACACCTTGGGACGTTGGTTGGTAGCCACACGTTGTGATGGGCAGGGAGTTGGTAGTGGGGAAGCGCTAATTTGTTTGATTGACATGACAAAAGTTATCACAAGTGTCAACTGCCTACCCACTCAAGCCGAGCAAGCGGAACCAAGAATAAAATAAAATAAGATAAGATAAACAAATTAAAAACAAAAGAACAAAACAGAAACTATTTTATATTAAAAGAGAATTCAAGTCCTCGCCATGATGTTTGTTTTTACTTACTATTTCCTGGTGAACGTGTAGGAGGCATTTCCCAGTTTTTGGTGCTCACCGAAGTAAAAGATATAATTAAGACGCAACTTGCGATAATCATTGACCGGTCGCTGGAAAACTGAGTGAGAGGACCCGTGGTATGTGTATTAGGTACCACCACACAATTGCCGAGAAAACGGCATAGCATGATGCTAAAAAAGTTCAAACTTAATAAAAACAGTGTTTTATCATCAAAATGTTTGTGCTGTTATTAAGAGGAAAGATCAAATTTTGTTGTCATTATTTAAATTTTTTTTTAATCTTTAATCTTTTAATCTTTAATCTTTTCTAACACGTTCGAAATTACAGTTAAAATTTCCTTTTTCTTTTTGTTTTCCGTCAGCGATTCACGCCATGTTACGTAATGTGATTATTAAGAAAAACTTATGCAAGTCGTTTTTGGCGTTGAAAGACACATTAATTTTAAAATTCTTGCAAAAATCAACTACTTGTCTAATTTTAATAAAACTTTCAGGACTTATTCACAAATGAATGAAATATTATGTTTTCTAATACAGAAAATGGTTAAACCAAAGTGTAGAAGAGTAGTGACTATATAGGAGGATAGCAATAACAACAATTGGGACCTTGCCAGGTTTCAATGTTAGTCGGTACTTAAAATGCAACTACTATTGTTTCGTTTTTTTTGCTTCTGCCGTGAGAATGTGTTATAAACTATACTTCCTCGTTTATCTAGAGACATTGGAACAGAGTTTAAAAGTATATTTTCAGATAATTCAAAATTCCGATTAATTGAATATCTAAATTATTGAAAAATATATATTTTTTAAAATCATTTTCTAAAATAAAACTAGCTTTTATAATTAAATAACATTTTCAAATGCTTTGTTCAAGGTTTTGTCTAGTTTATTTTTTTATGAAAAATATTCGTCAATTTTTATATTTTTTCGGCTTGCCTTGCATTTTATTTTTTTTTTTACTTTTCTTTTCCCTGTATATTAAAAAAAAAAAAAAAACAAAAAACAAAAAATACAAAAAAACAAAACAAAAAAAAAACATACTAGTGAACCAATCTATTTAAGTCGTTCACCAAATGATTTTATATTGTTTCCCAGTTTATTTTAATGGAGTGTTGCACTATCATTATCAAAACTATTTCTTGATCATAGATTAATATTTTTAACGGTTAACTTACTCTTCCCTCGCTTTTGGCAATAACAATTTGTTTTTAATTATGATTTTTTAAACTTTTGAAAAATAAAGGGTGTCCATAAAGTTCGTACGCACTTTAAAAAATCTATAACTTTATTTGTATTTGCGATAGACAATTTGTAAAAAAAAAAAAAAAAGTATTATAAAGAAGTAAATCTAGATTTTTTAAGGTTTTATTGAAATTTCTACATGTCCTCCATCATTAGCAATACAAAAAAATAATACGATTTTTTGCAGTCCACTGATTTACAGTAATGCCTGAAATCACATGAGTTATTTTAGCTTTCAAATCTTCTAATGCACTAGGTTTGGTTGCATACACAATTGTTTTCACATGTCCCCATGAAAAAAATCTAATAGAGTCAAACCTGGCGAACGTGGACGCCAATAAAATGGTCCACCCCTTCCGATCCATCTGTTAGGAAATTCCTGATTTAGAAACTGTTTAACACGCAGAGCAAAGTGACAAGGAATTCAATCTTGTTGAAACACACACTCCACCCACATCTATTGAACAGGTGAAGAGGCTCATCCCTTGTTTCCTGTTTAGGACGTGGTTCCCGGCTTTCTTTTCTTTTTTTCCTCCCAATCTTCTTTCACTTTTTTTTCTTTTCTCTTGTTCTCAATTGGAGTAGATAGACTTAACTATCACCCGGTTCACACTCCACCCACGTCTATTGAACAAGTGAAGAGGCTCATCCCTTGTTTCCTGTTTAGGATGTGGTTCCCGGCTTTCCTTTTTTCTTTTTTTCCTATCATTCTACTCTTAAGTAGCCCCATGCACATCAGTGGCGTCACCGCCTTGCTTGGGGTGATATGATAAAAAACAAACAAAAAAAAAAACACTGTATTATCTTTCAAGTTTAATTGTTCAAGCTCATTTCATACAGATTATTTCTATCACAAATACAAATAAAGTTATAAATTTTTCAAAGTGCACACGGACTTTATGGATACCCTGTATATTATGAGATGTTAAAACAATATATTTTCGGATTACCTTACCTTTCAGTTAAAAGAATAATTTTGTGCGTGACAATATTCGAAATTTTGTATTTTCTTTTGTTATCGACTAGGAAGTGGCAGTAAGCTTCGGCCGGCGGAGACATTTATTTTTGTGAATTAGTTTGATAACGTAGCATACAAAATTACAAACGCCATTTTGAAATCTTCTTGCACTTATCCCATTTTTATGTGTCAATATTGTTTAAAACAGTGAGAATTAAGTTGACCTATGAAGTTGAAGATTTTGGGTCGTGAAAGGCAACAGAATAGCTTCAATCTAATTTCATTTTTGATTGAACAATATTGACACACCTACAAGCATATTTTTAAATTACCACTACCTAATTGTTTAAATAACCATAAATTCATCCTATATTTTCTAAATAAATCATTTTCACCATTTTTTAAAATATCACCTGAAGAAGAACAGTATTGCTCTGAAACATGGAAATTTTTCTGTAGTATAAACCATTGTAATAACAAAATTACAATATATTTTCTAAACATATGCTTTTAAATAGACAATGAATGTCTATTATGTTTAATCATGAGCCGTTCTAAACGTCGTATTTTGGCTTTAATTTCAGTTGAAAATAAAGACAAAAATTCTCCAACATTTGGATAATTTATTATTGATTTGCTTGTAAGCTTTCGGCTCACATTAGCCATCTTCAGAGAGGTTATTTAGACTCAAATACAATAACATCCACCATCACCGACGATTTTATTTTGTGTTGACATAAAACTCCGCTTGGCAACGGCAATAATAGTTACCAAAAATAATAAACGCAGTTCTTAAGTTTGCGATGCGGTTTTATGATGTCACACCGCTTGATCGCGCGAAATGACAACAAAACCATGTAGTCAAATGCAATGTAATGTGTTATGTCCGGATTTAAAGGTGATTTTATTGAGTGTTGGGTGTTTAGATTTGATGTACATGGCCTACAATATCTGCAGGTTCCTCTTACTGTGTGTATGAGTAAGGATCAGCGTATTGTTGACCAAAATCTGTCTGATATCACCTACATGTTTATGTTTTTCAAAGAAATGTTGTTTAATTGTACTCTGATCAGAAAGATGACATAAGTCTACGGGAGAGCGTGGTTGTAGTAAAACCAATATATGTACTGGGTTTTTTTTTATTAATACCAGAGATGCAATCTCTGAATGGGCATGTAAATTTTTTTTTTTTTTTGTAGAGAATTTAGTTTAGTGGTTGTAGGGTTATTAGAGACTATGAGGTCAATTGTTTTGAATATTGTTTTTATAATATATAATGAGTTTAATTTGATTATTACTTTCCACTGGGCTAACATTTCTACGTATGTTTTTGAGAAGGGAAAAAATGTTTTTTTAAAAAGAAAGAGCTAAGTACTCTTCCTAATGTTAAGTATAAGTTTATTTTTTGCTTCCATTCTCTCCAAAAGCTCATCGTTTCTCACATGTTCGGTCTATGGTATCCTCAGCATCCTTCTGTAGAACCACATTCCTGTTGTTTCGAGTCTATTTCAACTTTGAGGAGATTGTTCACCATGAATTTTGATAAATAAAAAAGTTTTCGTAAAGCTTTATTTTAGATTTAATTGAAAGTTAAATTATTAAATTTACTATTTCTAGTAAGCAAAATACTTTGTTATATTTCAAACAGAAATGATATTGATTGGAATTTTACAATTAAAACTTTTTCAATTTGTCGGCTATTTTTGAGCGATCGACTAATTTGTAAACAAAGGGTAATTCTCGGTTTTAAAAATTTTACAAAAATAAAACAGATCTATGACATGTCATTTTTGGAAAATAGGTAATTTTAAAGTTTATCTGACATAATTGACCAATTATGGAAGAGGAAGAAACCGTAAAACATATGGCCTTTAACGTAACAGAATTTACATACTTAAAAAAAATTTACATACTTAAAACAAAAACTTCAAATATACACACAAAATTTTTTTTAAAAATCTATTGGCTCTATGATTTGTATTAAAGTTTTAAATTTTCGATTAGAAAATATAGCTTTCACTTAATTTATATATTTAACGTTTGTTCTTTCCTTCTATAAATATAACTCCACAGAGTAACCCCACTATCTTGAGTGACTCTCGGGCCTTGTATTGGGTGAATATTAGTGAAAAAATATACATTAATAAGAAATATATATATATATATATATATATATATAATTACAGTCTGTAATAAGCAATAAATATGTAACAATGTCTCTCTCTGTTTGAAGGACTTTGGCTAGTTTGGAGCCTTTTAAAACTCTTCAATTTGAATCAGTACCATCACTTGATAAGACAAGTACTGTCGAAACAAAATAGCTACTTTTGTAGTGAGATTATATATATATATATATATATATATATATATATATATATATACTTACTAACTAGTTGTTTGTCAGAATCAAATTAGACTAGTACAAAGTTGTATTAAAATTCTCAATGCATATATAATGTAGAAGTTTTTAAATATTTTAAATTAATTTATATGAATAATTTTTTAAAATCCAGGACTACTTAAAATAAACCTAAGTTATCCAAATATAGTTTGTATTGTATCATATTTCACTTGTGCTTGAAACATTAACTGAAAAAAAACTTTTGAAACCAAGACTCCAGGGTGAACATTGAACTTCTGGAAGTTCAGAACGCTTTTTGGATCCTGTCATTGATTTTAATTAACCTTTTAGTAACCTGATGAATGCATGTTTTAAAATATGTTTCACTAGTGGAACAAAAGACGCTAATCCCAATGGGTTAAAACTCTACAATTCATCCCAGCTGGTGAACTCTACTGATGACTGAATGAAACAAAACTCCACAGATGGGGCCTGGATATTCTCCCAATTCCCAGCCATCTTTATCTATCCCTAGATTTTTCGAGGTCATCTAATTCATTAGTTTATTATAGTGGATCTTTAAGAATTTTAGATTGACTGACTAATGGATTCATTTTCAACTGCTTATCAACAATTTACAGGTTATTAAGAGTCAGAAAAATATTTTCGATTGTAAGAATTTCGGTGGGGTGTGCAGAAAATGTTTTTAGTGATTCTTCTTTTATGTACCGCGTCCTTACAGGACGTATGCGATCATAGCTCTTCACATCTTCCTATCCCTTGTAGGTCATAATAAGTTTGGTCTTGCTATTTGTCTCAAACCTCGTTCTGCCATCAATTTGCTCAAGCTCATCAAGTATGTCATGTACAAGTTTCTTTTTTGTTTTCATTCTCTCCAACACCTCATCGTTGCTCACATGCTCAGTCCAGGGTATCCGCAGCACCCTTTTGTAGGACCACATTTCTGTTTCAATTCCCTTTTGCAATTTTCAGGAGATTGTTTAGCATTAATATTGATAAAAAAGAATTCGTGAAGCTTTAATTTTAGATTTAATTAAAATCTAAATGATTAAATTTATTATTTCTAGTAAGCAAAATACTCTGTTATATTTAAAAAAAAGAAATGATATCGATTGGAATTTTACATTTAGAAACGTTTTCAATTTGTCGGCTATTTTTGAGCAAAAGTTAATTCTCGGTTTTAAAAATCTTACAGAAATAAAATATAGATCTATGACATGTTATTTTTTGGAAAATAAGCAGATTTAAAGTTTATCTGATTTACAAAAGTATTATAAGTAGCATGATATTTAGAATAAAAGTATTTCTTAATCACCTTACCTTTGAAATTAGTGATTGACTTGTGATAACAGCCAGATATAGAAATAAGCTAAGTATAGTTGACCAGAAATGACATAATTATCCAATGTTTTTCCTGTAAGAGCAAGAATCTGTAAACACATTACTTTTAATGTAACATTGAAATTACCATAAAAAAAACGTTAATTAATTTTTTTTTAATCATTTCACCCCAACCAAGGCATTTCACTGCCACTGTTGGGCAGGGGATACATAGGGCAAAGTGATGAGAAAGAGTGGTTAGGGGGTTACATAGGGCAAAGTGATGAGAAAGAGGGGTTAGGGGGTTACATAGGGCAAAGTGATGAGAAAGAGTGGTTAGGGGGTTACATAGGGCAAAGTGATGAGAAAGAGTGGTTAGGGGGTTACATAGGGCAAAGTGATGAGAAAGAGTGGTTAGGGGGTTACATAGGGCAAAGTGATGAGAAAGAGGGGTTAGATATAGGAAATGTCAGAAGGAGGGTGATGGACGGGTAAGGATACCGAGGATGAGGGTTGCGTAGATGGGAAGAGTCTTTGAGATAATGGGTGAGATAATGGGTGTTAGGAGGTGTCTATTGACCTTACATTTAAACTCCTGGAGATTGTAGCTGTTGGAAAAGCAAGTGTATGGAAGGGAATTTCACAGGCGGGAAGTGCGAGAAAAGAAGCTGTTGGATTAGAAATTGCGGTTACATCTGATCTGTTTCACTGTAAAAGGATGGGACCTAGTTGCTAATCTAGTATCTCGTGCAAATTCATACCTAGGGGGCACCAGTGATGTAAGTTCATCAGAGCAGAAGCCTTGAAAGTATTTATAGTAGAGGCACAGGGAAGCTACGTCATGCCGGTGAGAGAATGACTGCCAAGTCGGTATCGATCACATTACAGATTCTCCATTGTATTTTGTCAAGAACCCCGAGGAGAATAGCAGGGGTAACTGACCAGATGTGGCAACAGTATTCAATACACTGTCGGATGGTTGATTCATAAATGTGCAGGATAAATTCAGACGGGAAAAACTTCCGGGCCCTGCACAGAGATCCTTCTTTCATAGCAGCGGATTTAGCAATGGATTCGATATAGTCATTCCACTTGAGGTCCACTAAGAGTGTGAGACCAAGGAGGCGTAGTGTTTTACTCTCTGGGAGGCAAGCCTGTTCCATGCTAATGGGAGGTAGGTGCGATCGTCTATGGTGGTTAATTGATAGCAGCTTCGTTTTGGAAGCATTAAAATTTACGAGCCATTTCCTACCCCAGTCTACTACGGATTAGAAGTCCTTCCCAAGCTCAGCAGCGAGGTTCGCTTTGTCGCCCACACCAGGTTTTTGATCGAGGCGAGAGTAAACTGTGGTTTCATCGGCGTACATGCCTACTTGGGATCTTATGTCATCGGGGAGATCATTAATGTAGATCAGAAAAAGCGTAGGACCTAAGATAGATCCTTAAGGGATACCCGCGTTCGTAGGGTAATTTTGTGAGGCATGTCCGTTTAATAACACCCTCAATATGCGGTTAGAGAGGAATTACTGGATTAGGTCAAACAAACGTCCAGTTATACCATAGCTACGCAGTTTGCGTAGGAGGCCAGCATGCCAGATTCTGTCGAACGCTTTGGAGATATCCCCGGCAACGGTTCGAGCTTCGTCATTCTTGTTGAGAGCCTGATATATATACTCGGTGATGATCGTTAGCATATCACTAGTAGACCTGGTGAAGCGGAAACCATAGTTTGTCCGAGAGGAGCCTGTGGGCTGTGAGATGCTGAACCACCTCGGCGTTGATGATGGCTTCAAACACTTTGCCAAAGATCGGAAGAAGGTTAATAGGGCGGTAATTGGCTCTAAGTAGGTATAATTGTAGTTCTTAGTCTCAGCCATGATACCATTTACTCAGAGGACTCATTTAGCCTTCAAAATTCAGTTTATGATGAAAAATAAAAAAACTTATTTAATATCAATAGCAGGAAATCAAAATTTGACTTACATGTATTCATTTTTCTTTCAGTCTACGGTTTCGCTTTAACTGGAAACAACTATTGCTTTTTAGTCTTTCGTGCCAACGTCCAAAGAGTCTGAGCTCCAGGACCATGGATTAGTTTTAAAGCTTTCGTTACACCCGAGCAACGCCGGGCTATACTGCTAGTCAAAAATAATTTCAATCATTTGCATGTAAGTCCCGAAAGTTTCATTAAATCCGACAATTATTTGATTATGGCAAGAATTTTCAAAATAATATTTGTCACTGGGAAAAAAAGTGAGTTCTGTAATATTACGTTTTCCACTGGAAACTCTTGTAACGATTTGGCTACTAGCTGGCGGTAGCCAAACAGGTTTTTTTTTAAACATATTAAAAGGGATTAAAAAAATAATTACAAAAAACTTTTATCTTTCCTCATTATAATAACATAAGCATTTTCATGGAAATTTTTTTTTTTTAATCATATCACCCCAAGCAAGGCGATAACGCCACTGATGCGCAGGTGGCTACGTAAGAGTAAAAAGATTGGAAAAGAGAAAGCCGGAAACCGCATCCTAAGCAGGAAACAAGGGATGAGCCTCTTCATCTGTTCAATAGATGTGGGTGGAGTGTGAACCGGGCAATAGTTTAGTCTATCTACTCCAATTGAAAAAATAAAATAAAATAAAATAAAAGAGAGCGAAAAATTGGAAAAGAGAAAACCGCATCCTAAACAGGAAACAAGGGATGAACCTCTTCACCTGTTCAATAGATGTGCTTTGTTTTGGTAAAGTTTAGGACTTTTTTCTTTATACTATGCTTTTTCTTCTTCTAATAATAATAATAATAATAATAAAGAAAAAGAAGAAAAATAATAATAAGAAGAAGGTTCTGCAGGTAAGATGTGCGAGAAAACAAACTATTACAATATATCAAAGATTCAAATATGAATGGAACAGCCGGGAAAAAGATGGAAAAAAATGAATAAATAATAATAACTGAATGTTACTGAGAAAGAAATAAAGATTTAAAAGAAGAAAGAGAGATGGGAAGCTAGAAGTATTTAATATCTATCAATACATCGTATATACTGGACTATTCCGTTTTGTTTGCATGGAAAGAAGAGAGAGAAACACTACTCAGTGAAAATAGAAATAAAGTGAGACAGAGAGAAAGATGGGAAGATAGAAGTATTTAATATCTTTAACTTTTTAAAAGTTTTGCTAAGTACGCCGTGATATTTTCATTTGCTCTTAGATGTGCCGTCGTTTAAAACAGTTGAAGAACTCTGCTTTAAAGTATTTTTTAATAATCAATCTGTGTCAATATGTTTTTTTTTTACGTCATATCAACCGCAATACGTTATTTAAAGCCGACAACATATTGAGGATATGTACGATGGGTTATCCGGTTCGTTCTAAAGTAGATTTCAGCTCTATATCTCTAACGTTTGTTCTTCCCTATATATATATATATATATATAACTCCACAGAGCAACCCCACTATCTTGAGTGTCTCCTGGGCCTTGTATTGGGTGATTAGTGAAAAAAAATATACAGTAATATATATATATTTTTTTTATAAGCGTTTCACCCCGAGCAAGGCATGTCACTGCCACTACTGTGCAGGGGGCTACGTAGAGTGGAGAAAGGCTGATTAAATATAGGAAATGACAGAGGGTGGGTGATAGGCGGGTAAGGATACCGAGAATGAGGGTTGGGTAGATGAGTGTTGTGAGAATAGTTGGGAGTTAGTGTGATAGGAGGTGTCTATTGACCCTACATTTAAACACCTGGAGATTGTAACTGTCGGGAAAGCAGACTTGTGGAAGGGAGTTCCACAGGCGGGAAGCGCGAGAAAAGAAGCTGTTGGAGTAGAATTTACGGTTACATCTTATTTGTTTAACTGTAAAAGGGTGGGACCTAGTTGCTAATCTAGTATCTCGTGTAAATTCGTGCTTAGGCGGCACCAGTGATCTAAGCTCATCGGAGATATATATAGTCATCCGCAGACAGATCCGCTTCGCTGCATCATAGCTCATCAGTAGTACGGCCAGACTCCGATTGCTTTTTAACCCAGGATTGAAACCCTAATAATATTAATAATATCTATATATATATATATATATATATTATTGGTAGTAGTAATAGTAGTAGTAGTCTGTGATAACCAATAAAAATGTGACAGTTTTATCCTGATTGAGAGAGTTTTTCTAGTTTTGAACATTTTAAAACTCTTCAATTTGAAATAAGCACCATCAGTTGTTAAGTCACGTGTAGGGTCGAAACAAAATAGCTACTTTTGTAGTGATATTATAATAGCTTTATATATACACTTACTAACTAGTTATTTGTCAGAATCTAATTGGACCAGTACACAGTTATATTAAAAAAAATGCTCAATACATGTACAATGTAAAGCTTTTAAATATTTTAAATTAATTTATATGACTAATTTTAAAAAGCAGGAACTACTTAAAAATAAGCCTATGTTATCCAAATGTAGGTTGCATTGTATCATTTTACTTATGCGTGTAACATTCGCTGAAATAACTTCGAAGCCATGACTCCAGGTTGACCATTGAATTCCTCGATGTTCAGAACGCTTTTCAAAACATGTCATTGGTTCAACTTAACCTGTTAGTAACCGAATGAATGCATGTTTTTAAATATGTTTCACTACTGGAACAAAAGGCACTAATCCATAAGGGGTAAAACTCTGCAAACATTAATTGATCCCAGGTAGTCAACCTACTGACGACAGAATGAAAAAAAAGATTCCACAGATCTGGACTGAATATTCTCCCAATTCTCAGCCATTTTTATCTATTTCTAGATTTCCCGAGGTCATCTAATTCATTAATTTATTATGGTGGAGCCTTAAGAATTTTAGATTGACAAATTGATTCGTTTTTTCTACAGCTTATCGACAATTTACAGGTTATTTAAAGCCAGAAAAATATTTTTAGATTGTAAGAATTTTGGTGGGGGTTCAAAAAATAATGATTTAGGTATTCTTTTATGTACGTGTCCTTTCAGGATGTAGGTGATCATAGCTCTTCACATTTTCCTATTCCTTGTAGGTCATAAAAAGTTTGGTCTTGTTATTTGTCGTAAACCCAGTTCGGCTATCAATTTGCTCAAGTTCATCAAGTATGTCATGCACTGTTTTCCTCTGTCCCTCTTTCTTTCGGTCCACCCTGTGAGTATCAGCTTCTTCAAGCCTTCTTTCCTCATTACACGTCCCAGAAATTTCAACTGCCTTTTCCTGATGTTAAGTAGAAGTTTCTTTTTTGTTTCCATTCTCTCCTAAACCTCGTCATTGCTCGGTACATGGTATACTCAGCATCCTTCTGTAGAACCACAATTCTGTTGTTTCGGGGTTGTTTTTTTTCAGTTTTGACGAGATTGTTCAGCAAGACTTTTGATATGACTCAAAACGAAACATGCCATATTGACACAGATTGATTATCAAAAAATACGTTAAAGCAGAGTTTCTTCTCCTTTTTAACCTACGGCACATCTAGGAGCAAATGAAAATTCCGCCACACGCTTTGCAAAATTCTTAAAGAACTGAAGATATTAAAGACTTCTATCTTCACCTCTTTCGATTTTCACTGAGCAGTGTTTCTCTCTCTTCTTTCCATACAAACAAAACGGAATAATCTAGTATTTACGAAGTATTGATAGATATTAAATACTTCTAGCTTCCCATCTCTCCTCTTTTAAATCTTTCTTTCTTTATTTCTTTCTCAGTAACATTCAGTTATTATTTATTAATTTTTTTCCATCTTTTTCCCGGCTGTCCCATTCATATTTGAATCTTTAAGTTCTATTGTAATAGTTTGTTTTCTCGAACTTCTCACCAGCAGAACTCGCTTCCGATTCCTTGCTTCCCTGTCACCTTTTTTTTTTATTTGTGCCTTGTCTTTTAAATAGGTATCTTCACTAAATCGCTGAAAACAGCATAGTATGATGGAAAAAGGAATCTGTGAGTATCAGTTTCTCCAAGCCTTCTTTTTTCATTTCATGTCCCAGAAATTTCAACCGCCTCTTCCTAATCTTATTATAAGTTTCCTTTTTGTTTTCATTTTCTCCAAAACCTCATCGTTGCCCACATGCTCAGTCCAGGGTATCCTCAGCACCCTTTTGTAGAACCACATGTTGTTTCGGGTCTCTTTTTCAACTTTGAGGAGATTGTTCAGCATGAATTTTGATGAATAAAAGTATTCGTGAAGCTTTAATTTTAGCTTTAATTAAAAGCTATATGGTTAAATTTACTATTTCTAGTAAGCAAAATACTTTGTTATATTTCAAACGGAAATGATATTGATTGGAATTTTAGATTTAGAAACTTTTTCAATTTGTCGACTATTTTTGAGCGATCGACTAATTTGTAAACAAAAGTTAATTCTCGTTTTTAAAAATCTTATAAAAATAAAATACAGAACTGTAACAAGTTATTTTTGGAAAATTGTCAAATTTAAAGTTTATCTGATTTACAAAAGTATTATAAGTAGCATGATATTTAGAATAAAAGTATTTCTTAATCACCTTACATTTGAAATTAGTGATTGACTTGTGATAATAGCCAGATATAGAAATAAGCAAAGTATAGTTGACCAGAAATGACATAATTGACTAATTTTTTCTTGTATCAGGAAGAAACCGTAAAACGCATGACCTTTAACGTAACATAGAATTTACCATACTTAAAAACCCTTTAAATACACAAAAAAATGAAAATTATTTTAAATATCTATTGCCTCTATGATTTGTATTAAAATTTTAAATTTTCGATTAGTAAATATAGCTTTCACTTAATAACTTAATAGCCTAACCGAGATTTCCGAGAATTTTAATATTTTTAAAATTTTCAAGAATTTAAGATTTTTTAAAACTTTATAAATTTTAAAATAAAAAAAAGAAAACAATTCTTGTAAACATTTGTCAAATTTTTTCTTTAAATTATAATGGTCTTATATATATATATATTAAACGCAATTAAAGCTTATCTAATTAAATAATGTTATAGCTTTATTGAAATTTTTATTTTACTATACAGAGCAGACTTTTGCAAAATCGGACAATCTAGGAAAAAAAAATTAATGGTTTGCATTACCCAAAGAGTAATTAATAAAACAAATTTTCGAAACAAAATATAATTTCTTGAAATTTCAAGAGTTTATTTGGAGGTGGGTGGGGATAACAGTTGTAAGAAAATATATTTTTTACGGAGATTTTCTAAAAATAATAATTTCAAAAATAATTTCATTCATTTTTATATAAGTTCTGAAAGTTTCATTAAATCCGACAATTTGATTTTTGCAAGAATTTTCAAATTAATGTGTTTGTCGCTGGGAAAAAAGTGAGTTATGTAATATTACGTTTTCCATTGTAATAGAAAGATGGGAAGATAGAAGTATTTAATATCTATCAATACCTCGTAAATTCTGGACTATTCCGTTTTGTTTGCATGAAAAGAAGAGAAAGACACTAAGTGAAAATTGAAGAAAGAAGACAAGAAAGAAGGCAAGAAAGAAGACAAGAAAGAAGACAAGAAAGAAGGCAAGAAAGAAGGCAAGAAAGAAGGCAAGAAAGAAGGCAAGAAAGAAGGCAAGAAAGAAGGCAAGAAAGAAGGCAAGAAAGAAGGCAAGAAAGAAGGCAAGAAAGAAGGCAAGAAAGAAAGGCAAGAAAGAAGGCAAGAAAGAAGGCAAGAAAGAAGGCAAGAAAGAAGGCAAGAAAGAAGACAAGAAAGAAGGCAAGAAAGAAGGCAAGAAAGAAGGACAAGAAAGAAGGCAAGAAAGAAGACAAGAAAGAAGACAAGAAAGAAGACAAGAAAGAAGGCAAGAAAGAAGGCAAGAAAGCATTGGAAAGGATGAATCAGTTTAAGAAATTCAATAAGAACAGATACTAAACTTTGAACTGACCATTTATTTACTACAAAATGTGTCATGAGAAGGCTAAAAGGGAGGGAGAAAGGCAGTATTCGCCATTCTCCATAAATAAATATAATCTCACTTAACTCAGCGTCTTTGACTCCATGATCATATTACCCACTTTTTATTACAGCATTAATTTGTCTCCGTGCGACGATAAATTAGACACTCAGCCAGTTTAAGTCCTGGGTATGGCGGTAAACTCTATCCGGCAGCAAGGCCTTTGATTGGGAGGAATCACCTCTTAATTGCAGTTGTTCATAGGTCCACCCTAACCCGGAATGGTAGCACCTGTTAGGGTACCAGCTATGGGCAAATAGTTTATCCACAAATCCTAAACATCATGAAACTATAAAAATAGACTTTTATAGAAATATATACATAAAAATAAATTTTTATAGAAAGATATACATTTTTGAAGGAAAAATATAACCAACAATACATTTTAAAGTGAAAAAAATATTGCCATAATACATTTTTGAATGAGAAAATATTACCAGAAATATATTTTTGAATACAAAACTAGAAGACATCTTCAATTTTCTAAAATAAAAAATAAAAAATTTAATTAAAAACAGACTAAATCAATCTTCTTACTGTAACCAAACATTAAAAAACATTACTTAAACCCCACCTTTTTGGCATTAAATAGCACACAGAGGTTAATATGTCGTTACCAAAACTCGAACTCGGCCTGTTTAATATACACCTCCACCCAGCGTACTCCGGCTTAGGACGCTCCAGGTATTGGCACTGAACCTCTTCCTTTCAGTGCAATGGAACAGATATTTCCTGGTTGAATGTGAAACATCGCTTCAACGTGGGCCTGAACAGCTTGTACTTTTTATTGCCCCAACAGGACTTTCGCAGGGAGACAGATGAGTATTGTTAAAACAGGAGCCTTACATTTATAATCAGAAAAGGGCAGCTGAACATTTCTAGGTCATAAAATTAGAAAGGAGGGCTTGAAAAATTTAACACTCACAGAAAAGGTTGAAGTCAAACGAAACTGAAGAAAACTCGCTCTCTATATGCCGTGTTCCTTAAGAACATAAGCGATCATGGTTCTCCACAATTTCCTGTACTACGTAACTCTTAATAAATGCGTTGCTCTCTTTTCGTGTTCTTTTTGTTTCCATCTTCAAAACTTGCCAGGTAGGTTATGCGTTGCTTTACCTCTATCCATCTTACTTTCAATCAGTCTTGTGAGTATCAAATTTTACAAGCCCTCTTTCCTCATTATGTACCCTAGAAACTTCAACTCACTCTTCCTAATGTTAAGTACAACGCCTTTTTTGTTTCCATTTTCTTTAAAACATCTTACACAGGTTATGTGTTGTTTTTCCTCTTGCCTTCAATCTGTCCTGTGAGTATCAAATTTTCCAAGTCCCCTTTCCTCATTATGTACCCTAGAAATTTCAACTGTTATCCTAATGTTTAGTATAGTTATTTTTCTTCTTGCCTTCAATCTGTCCTGTGGGTATCAAACTTTCTGAGCCCCTTTTCCTCATGAAATTTCAACTCTGTTCATTATGTTAAGTGTTTTCTTTTTGTTTTTATTTTCTCTAAAAGTTTCTCGAGCCTCACATGTTTGGTGTAGAAGTTATAACTGAATGATTTCGAAGTATTTTTGTTATATTAGTTGTTACAGATTTTATAAACACGACGTTTCGGCCAAGAACGTTCCAACCATCATCAGGTGTCTATTGTTTTGATTGATATTATACAACTGTTGATTGTGTTTTTTGCTCCTTGTGATGTCCATTATTGATAATTCCTTTCGAATAAATGTTTAACTCACCTAGAGATTGAACTCACGACCACTCGAGGGTGATATCCATGGATGTGCCCGTTGCTCAAGAAGTAATCGGCAAACAAAGTTCAGATTCCAGATTCTTTCTCGAACAAATTCCCCTGGCAAAGCAGGTTTCCATCCGTTCTTCCTGCCGCCAGTTAAATGGTGGGGTAGACTGGACTGTCTAGCCTTAGATGGTGACCATTCTAAGAGATGGATGACGGATCGAGCCGCGTTCAATACATTCACTTTTGTGCAAATACTCTTGGAAAAGACATGAATTCATCTATTCTCATCCAAGCTATAGATTAAATAGAAGGGTAAACCACATGTTTTAGCCTTGGGTGGCAACCAGTCTAGGAGAAGGACAACTTTGAATTTAAGGTCATGAAGTTTGTAATGACCATAGACTCGCTTACATAGACATGTTCTTCTCGTCCTCATTCTTCTTTTTGTTTTTGTATTTTCTCAGATAATTTCTGGTAACTAACGCATAGAGAGTGGGCAACATCTGGCATCCTTAGGAAACATGCCATTTTCCTCGGACTCTACGTGTTCATCACTTTCCGGATTATTCTTATCGTTCCTAAGAGTTTCTCTTTCTGTAAATGTTTAGTTGGCTAATCATCAGTTTTATTTATCAATGCCTTTATTCTGTTAGCAATTGTACTAAGTGTACCAATGATAATTGGTATGATTGTGACAATGTTCAACTTCCAAAGTTTTGCGAATTCAAACTTACTTCAAATTGGTTATTTTCCCTTCTTTCTTTTGCTCTACACGTGTACCCAAAGGGCATAATAAATGAATAATTAACCCTTCTTTTCCAATTTTATTTTCCTCAAATATGTCCGGTTTGTTGTGCTTCAGTTTCGTATCTCTTTGTGTTGAAAAATTCAATATCTTACCTATTTCTGACTCAAGAATTGTTATTGTGTGTGGCGCCATATGACCAGAGATTAATTTTAAGTGCCTAGGTACAAATATTTAAATGCCTAGGAAGTGTTCTAACAGAAGACGGAAAGTGCAACACTGAGATCCGAAGGTGAATTGGCATGGCGAAGGAAGCATTCCAGAAGTTGAGTAAAGAATTAAGAAACAGGACAACTTCACTAGAAACAAAGAAGAGACGACTGGATTGCTATGTGATGTCGATTCTTCAATATGACAGTGAATGTTGGACAATATCATCAAAGAAAAAGGAAAAACTTGAAGCAGCTGAAATATGATTCTACAGAAGGATACTGTGGATATCATGGATCGAGCATGTGAGCAATGACGAAGTTTTGGAAACTATGGAAACGAAAAGGAAATTAATATTGAGCATCAGGAAGAGACAACTAAAGTTCCTGGGACATGCAATGAGGAAGAAGGGCTTGGAGAACCTGATACTAACAGGCCAGATAGAGGGGAAAAAAGATAGGAGAAAGCAGCGGATAATATATTTGAAGGACCTGATCAGGTGGATGGCGGAACGAGGGTTGCATGGTGCAACAGGAGAAAGCGTGCTAAGAGCCACCAGGGGTAGGGAGATGTGGAAAGCCATGATAGTCTACGTCCTGAAAGTACATGGCACATAAAAAAAGAATTGACAAGTCACCTCCAGGATCCAGCAGTTAAAAAAGCACTGTAGAAGTGTTATCTGTGAACATTGGGGTCGTTTCATTTAGATAAAGATGGCTTTGCGGATACAGTGTAACCCGGATATAAGAGAGTTATAGGAACAGGATATATGTTCTCTTATATCCGGTTTTCTCTTATATTCGGGTTTGGTCTATTTTATATACATTACCACAGGTTCTAATCTGGGACCAGATAAAATATCTCTTATATACGGGTTTCTCTTATATCCTGGTTATACTGTATATGCGGTTCCGCATAATGTAATCTTTTGTAGCTATGAGATGCTGACGTGTCCATTGATTTTACCCACATGATTTTCAGTACCCTTCTTTATCGTACGCCATGGCTCTATCAAAACTGATAATTGCTGCTTCGATTTGCAGGTCCTTATAATTTGACATTTTTTAAAATTCTTTTTTAGAAACATTGGAATCCAATGGGCAAGTCATATCAATTAGTTGACAGGTTTCTTTTCTTTTTAATTTTTTTTTTATAACTGTCTGGTCAATTTGCATCAATATTCTTGTCTGTGAGGATTGGGAAATTCCACACTCCATCACCATTTGTGACATCATTCTGGCGATATTCGTACCCTTTATCCGGGACTTCAATACCATAGTTCGAACAGATATGCCAATGAATATATTTTCTTAGCCTGTTATATCTAATAATGTATTCTTTCTCAGCAAGGGCTGGGTACTCTGATACTATTTTTTCAAATTTATTTATTTATTTATTATTAATAATATTATTATTAATAATATTATTAATAATATTATTAATAATAATAATAATAATAATAATAATAATAAATTGTTATTACTTGATATCCTCTCTGACTCTCGGCGGCTTCGTTCGGGTGATGATGCACATATCTTAGCCCCTACATACAGCTTAGAGATACATTATTTTCCTCAACAGATGGGCCGCTCCAAGCAGTGTTGCCACCTTCACACTCTCAATGATGTCTAGCATCTTCAAGGCGTCCTGGGAAGCAGAAAGGTTTCTACAAAAGAAACAACTTGTGCTGATGCTTACTATGTTTCTCTGATTTCAAATTGTTATTGTTATTATTTCTCTTCATCCGCCTGAAACTGTTTGCAAGGGGAGATCTTGCATTCTCCATGTACAACCTTTGATAAATATCACTTTTCACCGAATATTTGTTTTGCCACTGACGTAGATTTCTGCAACGATGAGAGACATGATATTCTTCCAATTTTTTTAATGTAAGCTTTAAGTTGTAATTATTATTATGTCATTTTTCATCATATTTCGATTTCTGCTATGGTCGCACTACCAACCAAGTCTGCGGAAAGACCTAAGGCAGGTCGTGGTGTGTTGTTATGGCTCCATTTCATGTTTTTTTTTTCTATCTTCCCTAACATCCCTAGCGTTACATAGACAAAGTTTTCCTTGGTGTGTGGGCTGTACTTAAGAATTTTTTGTATATCTCTTAACCTGGGGTTTCCAGGGATTCTTTCGCTGTGTTGTTTTGTTCCATTTTTTATCATTCTAAGTGCACCTACTATCACTGGCACGATTCTTGTTTTCAATTTCCACATTTTTTCTATTTCAGTTTCCAGGTCTTTATATTTTGACAGTTTTTAGAATTCCTTGGTTGCTATTCTACAATCCGCTGGACAAGCCATATCAATTAATAGACAAGTTTTTTCTTTCTGGTTTTTAACAATAATGTCTGGCCTATTTGCTTCAATTTTTCTGTGTGTAGATGGTGTAATCCCATAGAATGGTGACATATTCTATTTCTGTAACCGGTGCTGGGTGATGTTCATACCAGTGCTTGTTTACATATTATTATTATTATTATCATTATCATCTTTTCTTCTTCAGTTCGTTTTTTTTTTCCACAGATCTTGGATTTTCAATGAAATCATACGACTTCAGTTAAATAGCCCCTTCTGTAGAATATTTACAGTGTCAAGTAAGGTAGACTTCTGAAGAGATCTGTTACAAGGCTTTATTCTGATTTTGGTAACTAATGTAGACATTTAAATTGTTGTTGTTGTTATAATTATAATTATATTATTATCTTTTCTTCTTAACTGTTTTTTATAACCGAAGATCTGGCATTGTCCATGAAATTAAGTCCTACGACCTCAGATACATATCATCTGCTGTAGAATATTTGCATTGCCAAGTAACGCTGAGTTCTGAAGAGATTGGATACAAGGCTTTATTCGTATTTTAATAATGATAACTTCGTTAAAAGTTGTTATCATTATTATTATTATTATTATCTAATTTTTATTATTAATATTTTTTATTTGGTCCTGGGTATGACCTTAAACTGCATCCGGCAGCAAGGCCTCTGATTGAGAGGTTGTGAGAAGCATGGAACCACTTCGTAGTTACTGTTGTTCCCAGGTCCACCCTAACCCGGAGTAGTAGCACGTGTTAGGTCCCAGCTATGGGCAAATAGTTAACCCCCCAAACTGGGGTCAAAACACTATGACTTTTATAGAAATACCTACATAAAAATAGACTTTTATAGAAAAATATACATTTTTGAGATAAAATATAACCAACAATATTTTTCTGAAAGAAAAAATTATTACCATAACACATTTTTGGAGAAAAAATATTACCAGCAATACATTTTTTAACACAAAACTAGAAGACATCTTCAGTTTTCTAAAATAAAAAGAACATAAAAAAAATAAATTTTCATCAAAATCTGACTAAATCAATCCTCTCACTATGATTGAAAATAAAAAAAAAATAACTTAAAACCCTACCTTTTTGGCATTAAATAACCCACAGAGGTCGATATGTCGTTAAACAAAACTCAAATTCAAAGTTAAATTATCTTTATTATCCCCCCCACCACCAAAAAAAAAAAAAAAGAAAATACAACCTCCGCTATCAAATTTGTAAGCTTTGTTGTAACTCGCTAGGTGCTCAAAATATCAGCTCTGAGTCAAGTTCAAAATGATGGCTGCACCGCATTACTCACTGCCCCTCCATCACAATTGTTTCTATACAGGCCCGATTGCTAGTTTTCTTTACTTGAAGTGTCAAGTAAAAATCAAACGTCAATTGTCAGAGTACATTAACGGCCAGGCGAGTCAATTGGGTGTTGACCTCTTCGTAGACGTTAGTTTTTTTTTAGGGTCAATTTCATCTACACTTTTTAGGATTGCCGAAGGAGTGGCTTGACTGAAGACGTTCTTTTTCTTATTATTCTATATGATATGTCCTTTCAGGGCGTAGACAATTACGGCCTTCCGCGTCTCCCTATCTCTGGTGGCTTTTAACACACTTTCTCCTGATGCACCAGTCAACTCCGTTCTGTCATCCACCTGCTCAGGTCCTCCAAATATGTTATCCGTTGCTTTCCTCTGTCTCTTCCCCCCTCTATCTGTCCTGTTAGTATCAGGTTCTCCAAGCCCTCCTTCATCACGCTCAATATTAATTTCCTTTTCGTTTCCAAAGCCTCATCATTGCTCACATGCTCGATCCGTGATATCCACAGCATCCTTCTGTAGAACCACATTTCACTTGTTTCAAGTTTTTTCTTCATCTTCAATGATATTGTTTAACATTCACTGACATATTGAAGAACTGACATCACAGAGAAATCCAGTACTCTCTTTGTTTCTGGTGAAATTTTCCTATCTTTTAATACTCTACTCAGCTTCTGGAACGCGTCTTTGGCCATGCCAATTCGCCTACAGATCTCCGTGTCGAACTTTCCGTCATCTGTTAGAACACTTCCCAGATATTTAAAGTTTTGTTCCTTCTTGATTTTAGTGCCCCCCACCTGTATTTGGCATTTTAGGCTGCTTTTTTTTTCTTTTGCTGATGACCATGCATTCTGTTTTCTTGCAGTTTATTTGTAGTCCTTTATTGTCACTCTTCAGCTTTCTTCTGTAGGAGGTCTTGTAGTTTCCTTCACGTGTCTGCTATCAGCACTGTATCATCTACGTACCTTATGTTGTTCAAATTGTGGCCTCCGTTTACAAATCCTGGCATAACGTGAAATGTAGAATAAGTAAAAAAACTGTACTTGCATTTAACATTGTTGAAATATTATATACTTTATACTAAGTATATACTAAGTTATTTTACTCTTGTTATTTTCACTTCTTTTGGCAAGAAAGTGCGTATGAGAAAACTCAAATTTAATTTTTCACTATAATTCATTTTTATTTAATTAAAATATTTGTTACAATAATATCTAATTTTAATTACACGGTTTTCTTATTTGAATTTTCTGACAGAGCTTAATTCCTAAGTTAATGGCTGAATACTCTCATGGCAAGTTCTACGACAATAAAATATCCGTAGAAATTATCCTATTGCATCGTTAAGTTTTTGAGCTGAACAACTTTAACAAAATATTGCAATAACAATCACAAAATATGGATGCGGGTCGTTATTTTAAAACGTGGATACAAATGAAAATTGACAACTTTTTCCATTTCACTGAAACAGCCGTTAAACACTTATCTCCCCTTATTTCTTATTTTCATTCCTCTGCTACATAAAGTCTTTTCTCCTTATTGCAGGCAATCAAAACGGACTAGTCCATATTTATGAAGTATTTCGGATGTGCGTTGTGGCGCAGTGGATATCGGCTCGGATCGAGAAATCGGGGAGCCGAGTTCGAATTCCAGTTAAATTCATTGCATTCATTTACGCGAAATACCCTTGGGAAAGGTATTAATCTGTCTCTTCCTTCCAGTTATGGGTTAAATAACAGGACAGATTGGGTTCTATAGCCTTGGCAGGCAACCAGTCTACCGCAGAAAGCAATGGCAACCTACTGCGGGATAATCTTCTGTCCAGTCAGTCATGTCTGTTTCGAGACATGATCGCCCAAGCGTGTATCATGTATGGCACGTAACTGACAGATGTTAAGCACTATATATTTCTTTGTCTTTTTTTCCCCCACTGAAACCAAGTAGTGCCTTTTCACTTGTTTCCACGCTGTCAAAAACAAAATAGTTCATTATCTCGACAAGAACGGCAAGGCCCGAACTGTTACCCTAGATAAAAAGCGTTTGACAGAGGCTGGCATGCTGGCCTTCCACGCAAGCTGCAGGGCTATGCTATAACTGGACAATTGCTTCACCTAATCAAGTCATTCCTTTCAAATCGCACAATGAAGGTAGTATTGAACGGACATGCCTCCCAATACTATCATACGAATGCGGGTGTCCCTCAAGGCTCTATTCTAGGTCCTACGCTTTTCCTGATCTACATTAACGATCTCCCCAATGTAATAAAATCCTAAGTAGTCATATAGGCTGACGATACTACTCTCGTCTCGATCAAAAACCAGCCGAGGCCGACAAAGCAAACCTCGCTGCTGAGCTTGAAAAAGACCGCCAATCCGTGGTGGATTGGGGTAAGTGAATTTTAATAAAATTTTGTAATTGTAAGTGAATGCTTCCAAAACGAAGCTGCTATCTATTAACCATCACAGACAATCGCTCCAACCACCCATTAGCATGAATCAGGTTAGTTTCCTTGAAAACAAAACACTGCGACTACTCGGGTTAACTTTCACAACAGACCTCAAGTGGAACGACTATATAGAATCAGTTCACTCTGTAGGGCCGGAAGTTTTTCCCCTCTGAAACCATCCTGCACATATATAAATCTACCATCCGCCCGAGCATTGAATATTGCTGCTATATCTGGTCGGGTGCTACACCTTGGGGTCCTTGACAAAATCCAACAGAATCTAATGTGATCGATCCCGACCTGGCAGCCAAGATACAGTCTTTTTCTCACCCGCGCAGTGTGGCTTCTCTGTGTCTTCTACAAATACTTTCACGGCTTTTGCTCCGATGAACTTAGCCCACTGGTTCCCCCTATGCATGAATTTGCTCGAGCCACAAGATTAGCAATTAGGTCCCACCCTTTTACTGCGAAACCAATAAAACGTAAACACAAATTCTACTACATCAGCTTCTTCTCTCGCACTTCCCGCCTGTGGAATTCCTTTCCGTTTACTAGCTTCCCTGACAGCTACAATCACCAGGATTTTAATTGTAAAGTCAATAGTTATCTCCTATCTTGTTAACTTTCACCCTCTCTCTCATGCTCCTTTCTCTGTCCACTCCACTCAGTATCTTAACCCTTCTCTTACCCACTATAACCCGTCACTCTTTCTCAATTTTCCTCCTACGTAACCCCCTGCGCACCAGTGGCAGTAGACTGCCTTGCTTGGGGCGATATGATTATAAAGAAAATAGTTAAACACTATATTTCTTTCTGTCTTTTCACTTGTTTCCACGCAGTCAAAAACAAACTAGTTCATTATTTATGAAATATTGAGAGGATGCAACAATCGCACGAACTAACGTAGGAACGGACAAGTACAATTTTAATAAGGTAACATTAATAATAATGACCCTCTTTCAAGATTCTGTGTTCCTTTTATCAAATCCCCTCACCATCATTTACGCTATTTACATGGAAACTATCTTTGTTGTTGTTATCACAATGTTTCGGCCGTTGTGCTCTTCGGCCTTCATCAGATGTATGTCGATTTGGGTAACCTTCATGAGATTTCCAGCTGAACCCTCTAATCTACAGGTGTAGTTTTTTCTCGTTCCACTACCCATGTCTAGGAATATCTGTCAATATGTTGCAAATATTTGGCTGTGCTGCATGTGCCTGATATACAAACTTATCAGACTGGGTGCCACGTTAGGTATAGTGGGATTCGTATATTTGTACTCTTGTGTCACTTTGTCGGCATGCTGCTCTCTCACACACAATTGATGATGATAATAATAATAATTATAATAATAATAATAATATTCTTGCAGCGCAAGACCAAAGTCTTTTCACTAGGAAATTTCAGGCAAATATTTTACATAATAATGTGTATCCAAAATGCAGGTTCTGTGATAAATAACAAGAAACAATAGGCCATCTAATCTCAGGATGTTCTGTACTTGCCCCAAATGAGTCACGATAGAGTGGGACAATATTTGCATTGGATAATGTGCAAACACTATGGAAAATATGTAAACAAACACTGGTATGAACATCACCCAGCACCGATTATAGAAATGGAAGATGACACTATTCTATGAAATTACACCATCTACACAGACAGAAAAATTGAAGCAAATCGGCCGGACGTTATTGTTAAAAACCAGAAAGAAAAAAAATCTTGTCTATTAATTGATATGGCTTGTCCAGCGGAGTGTAACATAGCAATCAAGGAATTCGAAAAACTGTCAAAATCTAAAGACCTGGAAATTGAAATAAATAAAATTGTGGAAATTGAAAACAAGAATCGTGCCAGTGATAGTAGGTGCACTTGGAATGATAAAAAAAATGGAACAAAACAACACATTGAAAGAATCCCTGGAAACCCCAGCTTAAGAGATATACAAAAAATTGTTTTGTTAAGTACAGACCACACACTAAGGGGAACTTTGTCTATGTAACACTAGGGATGATAGAGGAAATAGGAAAAATATGAAATGGAGCCATAACAACACAACACGACCTGCCTTCGGTCTTCCCGCAGACTTGGTAGGTAGTGCGACCATAGCAGAAATCAAAAGATGAAAAATGACAACAATAATAAGTGACCTGATGATACGTCAGGCATGGCTCTTATGGCTTCTAAACTTAATTTGAGATGTTATGTTCACATTTTGTCTTGGTGAATTAAGATAGGCTGCAATAAATAACCCATTCAATATCATAGATTTGCCTGTTAGCTGCCTGACTTTAGCCAGTTAAACATGACCCCTAGAGTCTGAGCTACTGTACATATCTGTTCATGTGTGGGAGTAAGGTGGAGAATCAAGGCCAGTTATCGAAGCTTTTAAAAGTTTGAACGGATGAGACTATCAAGGTAATTTAGGAGTCAAGACTAGATATTTTGGAATACACTCAATCGGAAATTATTCAACAGGGTTACTCGACTGAGACTCAATCTGCAATAAAACCGGCACTGGTTTTAAAATTTCTCACAATATTGTGTATATTTGGCTGTGCTGCATGTGCCTGATATACTCTTATCAGATTGGGTGTCACGATGGGTATATTGGGCTTTGTATATTTGTATTTCCATGTCACTTTGTTGGTATGCTGATCTCTCACACTCAATAAGAATAAGTGACGTGATGCTATGTTGGGCATGGCTCTCATGGCTTCTAAACTTAATCTGAGGTGTTAACATGTTTACATTTTGTCTTGGTGATAAGATGGATTGCAATAAACATTCTGTTTAGTATCACAGATTTGCCTGCCAGCTGCCCTACTTTAACTGGTTGGGCATGACCCCTGCACTGTTCATATCTGTTCAGAGTGGGAGTAGTGGGGGAGAATCAAGGCCAGTTATCAATTTTTTCTTTTATTATTATTAAGTTTGAATGGATGATGCTACCAAGGCGATTTAGGAGTCAAGACTAGATATTTGCAAACACACTCAACCAGAAATCATTTAACAGGGTTACCTGACTTGAAGGGTTTTCTGACTGGAACCCCATCTGCACTGGTTTTATCAAAGTCTCATATTGTGTATATTTGGCTGTGCTGCATGTGCCTGATATACTCTTATCAGATTGGGTGGCACGATGGGTATATTAGGCTTTGTATATTTGTATTTCCATGTCACTTTGTTGGCATGCTCATCTCTCACACTCAATAAGAATAATGATAAACGGCCTGATTCTACGCCAGGCATGGCTCTCAAACTTAAAGGTGCTGACGTGTACAGATTTCTTTTGATAAACTATGATGGGCTGCAATATATATACCGTTCAGTATCACAGATTTATCTGCCAGTTGCTTAACTTTAATCAGTCGTGCATGCCGCCTAAGGACTGAGGCACTGTGCATATCTGTTTATGAGCGGAAGCAGTGGGGAAGCATCGAGTTTGGGTATCGAAAGTTTTTTTATTAAAGTTTGAATGATGAGGCAACTAAGTCGACTTGGGAGTCATAACTGGATACTTGGGAATATTTTCAATGGGAAATTGTTTCATTGGATAGGATTGCCGGACTTGAAGCTTTCTCAACTGCAGTAACATCTGGTGGTGATTTAATCAAAATCTCGCACTGTTTCGCCTGTGATGCGTGTCCATGGTCTACACTTATCAAACTGGGTACCGTTATCCGTAAATTGAGTTCCGTATATTTGTATCTCTGCGTCTCTTATTTTAATCTATACTACAATGGATGTAGGTTGTAGTGCATTGGATATCGGCTCGGAACGAAGAGTCAAGGAGCCGAGTTCGAATTCCAGCTGAATTCATTGCATTCACTTACGCGCAAATACCCTTGGGAAAGGTATTAATCCGTTTATTCCTTCCAGTTATGGGTTAAATAACAGGACAGATTGGGTTCTATAGCCTTGGTCGGCAACCAGTCTACCGCAGAAAGCCATGGCACCCTACTGCAGGATAATCTTCTGCCCAGTCAGTCATGTCTGTTTCGAGACATGATCGCCCAAGCGTGTATCACGTATGGCACTTAACTAACTGACTAAACTACAACAAGGGTCGTGTCCGTTGGTCACACGATTCAACCAGTAATAAAATATGCAGCAGTTTCTTTACTAATAAGATACAGAATATTTATTTCAGTAATACTTTAATTTAATTTAAACAAAAACTTATAAATGGTGACTGAAAAGAAAAATCTTAGGAACTGAATTAGGGAGAACATTTTTAGGGCAGAAGGTATGGGCCTATGTGTCAAGAAGAATTCCTTGAAATAATAATAGTCACGTGGCTGTTTTTGGTGATCATACTATTAAGACCAAAGAAATTGACAAGCCCAAGAAATATACGTCGACCTCTGGTTTGAAATTGACAGAATGTTGGACGTTCAGGTCACTATTTCCCCAGTTATATTTCGGGTATTGGGGTCTATACAACCGAACATAGTCCAACATTCGAAAAAGTCTGAATAAAGCTTTGTATCAAATCGCTTTAGAAGTATGCGTTGCTTGGCACTTCGAATATTCTGCGAAAGGTTCTCTCTCCCCACTCTCTCGTTCTTTTTCTGTCTGCCTGTCTTTCATTCTCTCTCTTTCTGATAACATGTAACTTTGAGAACACCCATGATGCAAGAGTTCCGATTGAGAAAAAAAAAATCGCACGTTAGAAGATACTACTACTAATAATAAAAGTAACGATGATAATGATACTAGTAATGATAATAATATTTCTTTTCATTATTATAAAGACCGTTATATATATATATATATATATATATATATATATATATATATATATAGGCACTCCGACTGACACTGAATCGGTCGAGTTTCCATCCCGGCTGGAAGCAAGTGGATGACATACATACATACATACATATGTATCTCCGAGTGGATATAGAATGAGGAGAGAAAAGAAAACTTTTTTTCTTTCCAAAACATCCCCTATCACGTCTATCTAAGAAACCCCAAAGTGAAAACCTAAACACAGGATCAAAGTGAATACATGAATTAGGTCCACTAACAGCAGACATCAATCAATTAGACGATAGCCAACCATAAAAATGACAACTCAACACGGCTGCCCCCCTTAGAAACTAACCAAAAGATTTACCCGACCGACAAAACGTACATTCCAACAGATAATACAATTAATCAAAAATTTCACTTACGCACCAGATTCTTCAAAGTCTATAACGGTCAAAACGAGAAATACATTCATTTAATTACCAATAACCCCAACCAACCCCCACAACAACAACGAACCAAATATAAACAGAGAATGATTCCAAACCTTTATTTCTCCCGATGATGTGTTTGAAGTCAAAACACTGAAACAGCCATATGATTGTAGAGAAGAGGACATATATAGAAGAAATTATGTACATGTTCTAAAACATAATTTATAATTAATATATATATATAGATATATAGATATATAGATATATAGATATATAGATATGTGTGATTTTTTTTCATATCTCAAGGTAAGATATTAAGCAGTAGGTACATCAATATACATGTTACCGTCATTTTACATCATGTTAGCCATATAAATATTTTGCCGCCATTTTTGACGGCGCGGGCCCACTCATGGCAATAATAATAATAATGAAAAAATAATTGACGTTACTCTTCTAATATCTTTCAACACTTAAGAGAAAAGAACGATTTAAAAATAAAATAAAACAGTGTTTGACAATTTTAAGTAATATTTTGACTGTATGAGTCTTCAAGCTATTTTGTTTTAATTCTTCAAGTATGTGTGTGTGTGTGTGTATATATATATATATATATATATATATTATTTACGCTCTCACACCATGATTGAGCACTCTGGAAGGATGGTAGACTGAAAAACAGTAGCTACTCTGGCATGTACGCATCGCTCATTCAGTAATGAATCTAGAGCACTGGGTATTGGGCGTGTATAATGATAATATACACGCTAAAAAGTTTTTTCTACCGAGCGCCCATAGCCCAGAGTCGCCGACGGACGCTGATTCGGTCGGGTTTCAATCTTGGGTTAAAAGCAATCGGAGTCTAACGGTAATGAGCTGTGATACAGCGAAACGGATCTGTCTGCGGATATATATATATATATATATATATATATATATCCACACCCCCCCCCCCTACACACACACGATAACAAAAAGAAAAGGACGAAGACTTCTCATGATCATTACTCACAGACCCCGAAAAAACTCGCTCTATTTGAATTGGCTTAATAACTGAAAGGTGTCAGGTCATGGCTGTCCTTCGCTTTGCAATTCATCAAATTAAGTCTAGACGTACAGAGTCTTGAAGCAGTGAAGACACCGGAAGTCCATGAGTGTGACCAATGTCAAAAATGCACGAGGGCGCGTTTTTTTTTATTTTTATTTTTTTTTATTTCCGGCTTGCAGAAATTTGAAAGACAAGGGTATAACAACGCAATTGGTCGGCAGCATACTCCTCTAGATCCTTTTGCAACAAGTGAAGGTTTGTTTTGATTGAGTCTTTGAGAACCATTTCTTTGGTCGGCCTTGAGTTCGCACGGTCTAAAATGTCAAGGTTGTTAATGCAATCCTGTAAAAACGTGATCCCTATTATGGCACGAAGAGCTCTCACGTGGAACTTTTTCAATATGTTAATGTTTCTGAAATTTTGGTAAAAGTTTCAGGTTAAATCTTGGTAAAGAATTGTTCCAAACAGTAGACCAGGACAACTGGAAATAACAGAGGAAATATGTAAAATTGTTAGTTGTCCATAGTGTCTGGGTGAACGTTCATCTACCCCAACTTAGAACGTTCAAATACCCCCAACTTAGAAGATTAGACCCAGGAAGATACAGGGGGAGTGATGGATGGATTGTCGTCTAAATTACGCAAAAATGAAAATAACACTGCCATCTGTAATGAAAGCTTTAAAACTAATCCATGGTCCTGGAGCTCAGACTCTTTGGACGTTGGTACAAAAGACTAAAAAGCAATAGTTGTTTCCAGTTAAAGCGAAACCGTAGACTGAAAGAAAAATGAATGGATGTAATCAAATTTTGATTTCCTGGTATCGATATCAAATAAGTTTTTTTTTTTCGTCGTAAACTGAATTTTGAAGGCTAAATAAGTCCTCTGAGTAAATGGTATCATGGCTGAGACTAAGAACTACAATTATACCTACTTATAGCCAAACCCGAAGCAAAAACTAAAATAAAAGGGCTGAAAAAAAAAAAAAAAAAAAAAAAAAAAATATATATATATATATATATACACACACACACTGTCTCTCTCTCTACAAATACCCTTAGGGAAAGGTATTAATCCGTCTCTTCCCTCTAGTTATGGATTAAATAACAAGACAGATTAGGTTCTATAGCCTTGGACGGCAACCAGTCTATCTTAAAAAGTAATGGCAACCTACTGCGGGACAATCTTCTGCCTAGTCAGTCATGTCCGTACCACGTATGGCACGTAACTGACTGACTGGTTAGTGGATGCGGGGTTAACGACATTAAAAACTTTGCTGAGTTATTCAGTATCGAATATTCCTTTTTTAAAATGTTTTTACATTTTCCGAAATAAACAGTTTAGGCTTATATAGAAATTTGAAGGAAACTTATAGTGTTTAATTGTTATAATGTTTAGCGCCAAGATTGTTGTTTTTTAAGTTTACTGATAAAAAAAAAATTGCTAAGTAGTTATTTTATCGTAAAGTGCTCGATTTTGGGATAGAGGTTAGGGTTAATAGGATTAATGTAGAATAATTTGTCACTTAACTGAGTAGAGGCATACCCACTTCGAAGTTTCGTGAGGGCACCGTTATAATGTCTTCACATGTCAGGGCTAATTTTTCGAATTGCAGTCGTGTCCTGGTTTTTTTCTTATTTATATAAAGCTTGGTGTAACTTGATATTTTGTTATGGTAGTGGTCTTTTTCTGGTTGCTTTTGTTGTGTGAATTTCCTTTTATTGTTTTATTATTTGCAGTTTTTTTTAATTTTTTTTTTATTGTGCACGTGTTTGACTTAGTTTTATTGCTTTTCAATTAATCGCCAGTAGACCTCAAATGGGACATTCTGTTTCCGAAATTGTTGGGTCGTTTTGCGGAGTCATGTCTATTCAAGTGATACGTGATGATACTGCGCAACAGAGAATGAGATATGCAGAAAAAAAAAGGTTCATATCTCATTCACTGATGAAGCTTTAATAAAAGCGAAACTTGATAGAATTATAAACGTTTATTTTATTTGATCTGTATTTTATCCCAATTTCCTCCACGCACAAATATAAGAAAAAATTAAGGCAGACACGTGATTTCATGGTAAATCGGAAGTGTAGGCCTATTTCGGGCGAAACATCATCAACTTCCGTCTTTATTGTACAGAGGAGTTTACACGAATTCGTGTAAAATAATGTCTGCCATAATTTTTTCTATATTTGCTCTATATGTATTTATATCTAAACTTATTTATACATGGAACTTTGTGTGTGTGTCCGTTACCTATAGACTCTGAAACGGCTGAACCGATTTTCTTGAAAATTTACACAATTGTACTATAAGCGTCTGCGAGTGTTCTTAGCTAGGTTTTGTGTCGAGGTATCCCCGATAAATATCGAAAATCGATAATCGAAAAAATCGGGTTATAGAAGGAGTGATCCGATTTTAATCAAATTTGATTCACTCATAAACAAAGACATGAAAAACGATATTCAGAAATCAAAATTTGACTTACATCCGTTCATTTTTCTTTCAGTCTACGGTTTCGCTTTAACTGGAAACAACTATTACTTTTTAGTCTTTCGTGCCAACGTTGAAAGAGCCTGAGCTCCAGAACCATGAATTAGTTTAAAAGCTTTCATTACACCCGAGCAACGCCGGGCTATACTGCTAGTTTTCATATACATTTAGAGCTCTCAGAGAGTTATCCTACCACTGTATGCACAGGATACTCCTTTGGATTCTTCTGTACCCACACTGCATGCTGAGATTATATATATATATATATATATATATATATATATATATAAAAAATGGTATTATCGGCTACTACTGTCATTTATATGATTGAATAGCTTAAACGTGCGTGCGAAAACAGTATTATCCTCCCTTCTAATTATAGCAACACCTGGAAAGGCCATAATATTTAGTTTCCTTTTGAGTCGGAGCGTGGGCCCCGGTGAAGACTGAACAAGCTCAAACTAAGATGTCTCCTGTTGCGACATGTACGCCTTCAGTTCACTAGCAGAGGAGACCTTTATTGTCACAAGCGCGCGCACACAAGCAAGAATGCTGGTTGATTAAAAATGATTTAAGATTTATATGCCGGCGCTTTAAATTTATTAAGATGAAGAAAGAAAGAATGTATAGAATAGGGAGAATTGGCAGAGAGAGAGAGAGAGAATTGGCAGAGAGAGAGAATTGGCAGAGAGAGAGAGAATTGGCAAAGAGAGAGAGAATTGGCAAAGAGAGAGAGAATTGGCAAAGAGAGAAAGAGAGAATTGGCAGAGAGAGAGAGAATTGGCAAAGAGAGAGAGAGAGAGGAGAAGGCAAAGAGAGAGAGAGAGAGATTGGCAAAGAGAGAGAGAGAGAGAGAATTGGCAAAGAGAGAGAGAGAGAGAGAATTGGCAAAGAGAGAGAGAGAGAGAGAGAGAATTGGCAAAGAGAGAAAGAGGAGAATTGGCAAAGAGAGGAAAGAGGAGAATTGGCAGAGGGAGAGGGAGACGTAAAATTTGAGAAAGAAAGTGTTGTGGATTCTTGTGTAGAAAACCACACAAAGATATGCGAGGAAAAGTGTACTGAACATAAGATATACAACCTGTACACGGTTAGTAGATTCAGAAATACTTGTTAGTGGAAGTCAAATATATACAAAGAAGTAAGTCCGGTAATAAGTCTATAATTCTTGCTGACCAACGAGCGGCGGTTCAAGTTCTCTGGCTAACAACTCCACTCAGACAACTACAACACAATATTTTGCATTAAAATACAAAATTATGGCACACGGCCAAAAAAGGGAGGGGGAAGAGGTTTGTACTCACTTAACTATCCTATACCTAGCTAAACACATTCACGACCCATACACTCATTACAATTTGCATAATCACCAAGAGAACCCATCCATCACCTCCCAGTCTTTCATATACTACAATACCACAAATTTACAAGGGACACCTAAAAAAAAAAGGGTGTGTGTGTGTGTGTGGGGGGGAACCAATGACAATAAAAATGCATTTATATACAATATAATATACAATTTAAAACATTTATTGAAAGATGGAATTATGGGAGGGGGATGAAGCCAAAAAACAAATCTTTGAACTAAAATAATAAACAATGTTAGTAAGACCCGTCCATCCCAGAAAAAGAGTGGACGCTGTATTCCGCCAACCGACGAAATCAAGAAGCACACTCGCTAAGGGAGGTGGGGTGGGGTAAAATAATGGAATGGGGAAAAAATCAAAGACTGAACCATCCGAGACAAAAGAAGGCCAAAACAAACTGGGGAGGTTGGGAAACTCGACTTGGATCATAACAAAAGAGAAAGCTGGGTACAGTCTAGGAAGACATTCATTCACATTAACTAGGTACACAAAAGAAAGCTACCTTAACCAGGGAAGGGTTCCAAAGGAATTCACCCCGATGTAACAAGCAGATCTAAAAGAGAAAATCAAGGCTAGCCCCGTTCACGCGAACCAGGCTCGCCACATTTACCCACCTTTCTCTGAATTCTGTCGAAGTCAAACGATTCCAATCAGTTCTAATCCTTATTTTGAGCTGATGCTCAAAATATCGGATCAGATCCTGATGTGAAAGCCACTGACCTCTCAAGACTTCCTCCGTTCGCGTCGTCCAAATCACCATTCGAGTCATAGCTAGCAGCGACAGAAACACCATCGCTTCATCCCAGAAAACGGGGGCGACACATTGTCGCAGAAAAATGCACGATCAATGAGCACAAACTCTTGCGGCGCGATACGAGCAGTCAACTCACCGACCCGGTCTCATAGAGGGCGAACCCCCGAACAATGGTAGAAGGCGTGCAAAGCCGTTTCTTCCAAGCCAAGGTTGCAGCGTTCACAAATCTGGAAAATTGGCCAGGCCCCATCTCATTGAGAGGCAACCGATTCCAAGCTAATCGCCAGCAGAGCGAAAACTCAGCGTTGCTGAGATAATCGGTACCTGGCACTCAAGACCAGAACGAGCGAAACTCATCCTCCGACAAGCGGAGTACATCACGTAATGAATCCTTCGCGACGCCCTCCACTGACCCACGACAGAAGACTCCTAGGCTTTGAAAGGTCACTGGACCGTGGAATGGCTCGCAAGGCCGCCAGACATTCGAGGAGAAAACTCGATCGCCCTCGAGGCTTACGGCACCGCCTCGAGATGGGAGGAGTGATTGTAAGGCTAGGGAACATGTCCCTCACTATCCCCGTCAGCAATGAGTCTTCCAAAATCGCTCGCCTGAGAAAAACCAACCTTGACGCAACCTTGTGGCCCATCAGGTATGGCATTCCTAGACCCCCATGACACGGACGTTAGTAACAGACACATTTGTCGACGTAGTGTTTGCGTCCTCTCCACAGAAGGGAGAATAAACGCGCGATCGCCCCCCCGTCCCTATGCTCTTTACAAAGTGGAAGTACTTACAACCGGTAAAGAATAATGGGAAAGACGTATGTAGCACACGCCTCAGCCAAACCCTTTAAGGACAAATTCCTTCGACGCCAAATCTTGACCGACGCGCCGACCTTTGCCAAAACTTCTGACCAATTTTTCTCCAACTGGAGGTCGGGCCAGAACCACACTCCAAGAAAGCGGACAGGGCCGTCTGTCCAGTCGAAGAGCTGGATGACTTGTTGTGGTTAATCTTGGCCCTTGTCACCTGTTCGTACCGTTCAAGCGCCTTCTGTACCACCTCGATGTCAGTCCGGGAGGGCACGAGAGTCGTGACATCACTGATGTACACGGAAACCCTGGCTCGAGCACCACCAGGGACAGCGATTCTACGTAGGGACGGACTGCACGCCCTGTCCCTTAGCCGGCGAAATCTTCAATGAGATCGACCAAGCTACGATCACGTGCTTTCCCTCTAGCTTCCCACCCTCTATCCAGCCTGGGTTCCAGGATGGCATTCCAGTCCCCAACTAAGACGAGTCGCGTTGAATCCACCAGGAAGTGTTCCAACTGCCGAAAAAACGAGACGCGCTCTTCCCGGTCGTTAGGGGTATAAACCGCAACCAGTCGAAACGTATTGCTTTTCACTGCAATATCGGCCACGATCAGCCGGCCCTCGGCACCGACATGGACAAGATCCACCTTCGCGTCCAGGGTACGCTTAACTAGCAAAGAAACTCCTCTGGCCAGCCGGTTCCCACGTGCTGAATAGACGACAAAGTCGTTAGACAGCACACAGGCATCGGCCTTGCAAACAAAGTGAGTCTCTTGGATCGCAACGACATCCACACCGAAGGACAAGAGGTCCCGAAGCAGGCAGGCAGCCTTATTCTGATCCCTAAGGCTCTTTGCATCCAAGCTGGCTAACTTAATTGACATCTTTTAGACCTTAAAAGAAAAAATTACTCCTTGTCACATACCGAGGGGAAATCTATGGCAGTAGAGACCCTGACGGTTTGTTCAAGAATTCCACAACCAATTTTAGACGTAATACGTCCGTCCTGGACAATCCCGCGGACCCTACCAGAACAAAAATCAGAGAATCTCTGAAGGTATTTTGTGCCAGTCTGGGCCATGCTTATTTTTGGATAGGCATCGACAGCCCCCTGCACAAAATCCCAGACTTAAATTATCCCCTGTGTTTCGAACTAATGTAAGCACCCCGGGTGGGGGGGGGGCACCTGGCAAATTTACCGGGTCCTCTACTGATTTACCATCAATTTTAGTTAACTTGAATAGTGGCCTTAGGAGGGCCTTCTGAGAAGAAGGCTCCCTCTCTAAGGCCAGTCTATCTATTTCGCAAATGTTTTCGCTTTTGAAGGTGGGTTCACCTTTTTCACTTTTTCTTTAGAGCCGGGCGGGCTATTACAGGGTAGGGGGAAGGTGTTTCTGATTGGTGATTCGGGTTGAGTAGGGGGGTTTGGAGGGGAAGAGAGTTAAGTGGAATAACTGGTTGCGAGAGGGTTGTAGGGGGCAGAGATGATGTAACTGATTGGGGAGGCGGATTGACACCTTCCTTTTATGGCTACAGTTTTTGCTGGAGAAGCAGGAGCGGATTGAGCCCTGGTAGTAACCATGTCCGCCCTGCCACGTTCTATTGTCTCTTTAGTCTAGATTCCTCCTCCTCCCGACCTCTTAAGTGGTGCAAATCGAGGAGGAGGCATTTCCTCCGCCTCCATATGTTGTTCCGCTTGAGGTAGCCCTCTTTCCTTCACTCTGCGCATTTGATCCTTGTTATTTATGGGTAGATCCTTGGGTAAATCCTTTTGTTTTTCAGGTGATAACCTTTCTTTACAGGATGCTGGGGAGGAAGGGTAGTTGACTTTCTGCCCCCCCCCCCCTCACAACTTTCGTCCATTCCTTTTTATTAGTTGTAGAATGACTGTTTAGTTCATTTTCTACTGCTGTTTTCATTTTTTTTTCCACTGCTGCCTAAACAGTTGATGCTGGTTGATTCACTTCCGGTGCCTTCTCAGGATTTTTCCCAGGGCATAGTTTTGCTAGATGCCCCGCGGCTCCACATAACCAACAGTGGGGTCGCCTTCTCTCGACGACAACGAATATTTTTTTTTTACCCCGGCACAAAAGTACATCGGGGATTTCATTAAACTCTTGCTGGTTTAATGTAATTTGTAAGCAAAAATCTCCGGTTGCCACAAAAAATCCTCCCATGTGGTCCTCCAAAATGTCCAATGGAACGCCATGTATGATAACTCCTGTGAGACGAGTTCCCTTGTATTCGGTTTGCAGACGAACGGTTTTTGTTGCCAACACTCTTCCTGCTGTTTGGCTTCATCTTCGGTCGTCAGCAATACATCCCACATACACTTCGAACGTCTGGCCAATATTTTGATTACTATTTTTTTTTATTTTAATGGATTCTTCCATACATTCCCTGCTGACGCTGATAGGCTTGTGTGTTTTGACGTCAGTCGTCAGCAGGGAGATTTTTCTCGATGTAATTGCATCCAGGGCTTCAGGTATAGTGATTAATTCGTTGCCCTGTATGTAGTCCTTGTATTGCAACCTCATTGTTTCGAAATGGGCAGCATCCTTTTTGGTCGGGCAGTTAGCCCAAGACGACACCGCCGTTGAAGTATTCGGCTGGGGAGAATCAGCCATTGCTGTCTCCTCACAGCACGAACCAAAAGACAAAAAAGTTCCGCAAGTAAAACAAAGTCAACAATTAACGGAAATGCAAACAAAGCAAAAACTAAGTGTATACAACAAAAACTGCACGTCATAAAAATAACCAAAGTCACTTATCTGACAACTCCAAACGCAAATCACAGTACTAGCGTTTCCAGCAGTCATCCGTCTGAACTACAACAGAACACACGTTCTCTGAAGGCAGGATTATTTGTCTACTATGGAAGAGTCCATAGAGTGTGTAAATAGAGGTGATACCCCGAAAGAAAGAAAGAAAGAAAGAAAGAAAGAAAGAAAGAAAGAAAGAAAGAAAGAAAGAAAGAAAGAAAAAGCATGGTAAGGAAAATTAAAAAATTGAAAACCTAGGAGAAAGAAAGAAACGTAAAATGGAGAAAGAAAGAAAGAAAGAAAGAAAGAACAAACAAACAAACAAAAAAAGCAGTGTAAAGAAAATTAAGAAATTGAAAATCTAGGAAAAGGAAATGAAACGTAAAATTGAGAAAGAAAGAAAGAAAGAAAGAAAGAAAGAAAGAAAGAACAAACAAACAAGCAGGGTCAAGAAAATTAAGAAATTGAAAATTTAGAAAAAAAGAAAGAAACGTAAAATTGAGAAAGCAAGAAAGAAAGAAAGAACGAATGAACAAACAAACAAACAAAAAAGCAGGGTAAAGAAAATTAAAAATTGAAAACCTAGAAGAAAGAAAGAAACGTACAATTAAGAAAGAAAGAAAGAAAGAAAGAACGAACAAACAAAAAATCAGACTAAAGAAAATTAAGAAATTGAAAATCTAGGCGAAAGAAAGAAACGTAAAATTGAGAAAGAAAGAAAGAAAGAAAGAAAGAAAGAAAGAAAGAAAAGGGTTTTTCGTAAAATTGAGGAAGAAAAGATGGGAGAGATAAGAATACTAGGGAGACGAAAAACAATTTCAAAGAAAGGACAGGAAAGGAGAAAGAAATATACTGAGAAAAAAAAAAAGAAAACAATGTTTGAAAGGAAAGCGATTTCGTAAAATTGAGGAAGAAAAGATAGGAGTTAGAAGAATTACAAGGAAAGAAAAATGTCAAAGAAAGAAAGAAAGAAAAAATTAATAAAAAATGCTAAGAGGGAGAAGAAAGAAAAAAAGAAAAGGAATTTTAACAAATGAGGAAGAAAAGATAGGATTAAAAAAATACTGAAAGAAAAAAAAGGAACTGAAAAGGAGAGGGAATTAGACTGAGAAAGAAAAAAGACAATAATATCAAAGAAAGAACAAAAATGTATTTTAGAAAATTGAGGAAAAAATGGTAAGAGAGAGAAAAATCCCGAAATTAAATAAAACAAATTATAATTTCAAAGAAATAAAGTCAGTCAGTTAAGTGCCATACGTGAGGCACGCTTTGGGCGATCATGTTTCAGAAGAGACCTGATTGACTGGGCAGAAGATTATCCTGCCGTAGGTTGCCATTGCTTTCTGTGGTAGACTGGTTGCCGACCAAGGCTATAGAACCCAACTGTCCTATTATTTAACCCATAACTGGAAGGAAGAGACGGATTAATACCTTTCCCAAGGGTATTTGTGCGCAACTGAATGCAAGGAATTCAACTTGAATTCGAACTCGGCTCCCCGATTTGTCGTTCTGAGTCGATATCCACTGTACTCCAAGGCACATAATAAAAAAAAATGAAGAGAAAAGATAAAAAAAACTCGGAAAATGAAGAGAAGAAAGAAAGAAAGAAAGAAAGAAAGAAAGAAAGAAAGAAAGAAAGAAAGAAAAAAATCAATTTCGTAAATTTGAGGAAGAAAAGACAGAAGAGAAAGAGTATTGCAAAAGAAAAAGAAGTTAGAGAAACATTTCGCTGGAAAATCAAAAGAAGAAAAGTAAGAAAAGAAGAAAAAGAAAAAAGGAAAGAAAAGAAAGAAAAGAAGAAAAAACACAAAATTTTATGGTTATTTATTTAACAACAAATATAAAATGATCTGTTTGGAAATCTTAGTGAAGTGTTCTATATATTGCTGATAATCATGAATCCGAGAATTGACAGGACAGGAGATGACTGACGTTGTATAAGACAATTCACCGACAGATGATAATAATGAACCAATAAACGAAAAGCAGGAAAAAGGACCAATCGGTATCGAAGACTGTGTTCACATGACGAAAAGGGGCTTTTTGCAAAATATCATGAAAATTAATCGCAACAATACAGTAAGAGATAAAAGGCTTTTCTTGCTACATCAATTACGACTGACTAGTGAGATACCTCCTCATAGAAAATTCAAATTGCAAATATCATATTCCTGTATATGGTTACGTAGAGAGCACTGGCAAAGAGAAATGGAATCTCTTATTGTAGAATACGAAAAAATGTAGTTGAAACAATATGAAAAGCAAAAAAGAAAGACAAGCCCCCCCCCCCCCGCACACGCACAAAAGAAAAACACATTTCGACATCGAAAAAAGAGATGAAACTGAAAAATCACATTTCAATCGAATGCACTAAGCTGGCTCAGAAAATATGAATAAACAGGACTGGGTAGGAACAGTTATAAAGATTGAAGTATGCAAACGACGCCTCCGATTATGTAATCTAGTCAGAAGGTAGTTGGCTGATTCCGTTATTCATATTGGGTAATTTTCCTGTTGCAGATTCACTTTTAACATGACCGATAAGCTTAAGCACAAACAAATCAATGAAATCGAATGGATAAATAGGCATCGTTTTGATAATCCGGAGCAAAATTCCCTTTGGGAAAACCTTTTGCCTCGAATCAAAATCTACATTGTATAGAAATGATATTTCATTGTAGCACGAATTGAACAGTCATATAGCTATATATAATATCGCTAATAAGGGAGAAGAAAGGAATTCACACCTTTCCAAATTATATTTGCGCGAAAGTAACTGCAACGGATTCGTGGAAATAGATAACCAAAAATTACTGAACACTGGGAAAGTGAACAAAGGTAAAGTACTAATGTTGATGATAGACAATGTAGGGGTCATTCTTCAAAATGGATGATTGTTTCAAGAGGCTTCTTGACCGCCTCTGAAGCGGAACAGTTGTTGATATCGATTAAAGCAATACATTGAATGAGAATAATCCTCATTGCATAGCATAGCAGGTCGGTACGATAACAAAAAATCTAAAAGCAAACGGTCGAAAATTATTTGCAATTTTTTGGTTATAAGGGAAATATTTATCTTCCTATAGACAACGGCCAGAAACATCCGCAGTTCACATATATACACTACCGGCCATAATTATTAAGCCACCCCATTTTGTTTTCTTTTTAAAGAAATGATGTATTTCATACTATTTTTAGTATTTATTGAGAAGTGGATAATTCTAAATGAAAATAGAATGGTTCTTTTGTTATTATTACTTTGCAAAATTTTACATGGCAAGGAAGCAAAGATGAACTCGTCTGAATCACCCTAAATTTTCTTCATTGTTTTATTGATAAAACTTCAATATAGGTAATTATTAAATATTTATAAATTCATTAGATGCACATGTTATAGTGCAGTATTAACAGAAGAACCATTCTATTTTTATTTACAATTATTCACTTGACAATAAATACTAAAAAATAATATGAAATATATCATTTTTTTAACCCTTGGGTGGCCTAATAATTATGGCCGGTAGTGTAGGAAAAATAGGAAACTGTGAGGAGCCATGATTTGTCAGAGTTTTATTTTTGCTATTAAGTTCTAAATTAATTTTTTTTTTAATCGTATCACCCCCGAGCAAGGCGGTAACGCCACTGATGTGCAGGGGGCTACGTAATAGTGAAAAGATTGAAAAAAAGAAAGCTGGAAACCACATCCTAAACAGGGAACAAGGGATGAGCCTCTTAACCTGTTCAATAGACGTGGGTGGAGTATGAACCGGGCGACAGATAGATCTATCTACTCCAATTGAAAAAAACAAAAACAAAAACAAAGTGAGAAGATTGGAAAAGAGAAAGCCGGAAACCACATCCTAAACAGGGAACAAGGGATGAGCCTCTTCACCTGTTCAATAGACGTGGGTGGAGTGTGAACCGGGTGATAGATAAACCTATCTACTCCAATAACCGAACTAATTTATTTATTAAATTTTTTCTCTGTGCATCCAAGCCATTTTATCGCCATCTTTTTTTCCGATTCTTAATAAATGTTGCTATTGATCTTTTTTTTTTTTCAGACAAATGAATTGTAAATAAATTTGTAAATTTGGTGAAGAAGTACATGAAAACTGATTTCTCAACAGTAATTTTTAGTGATGAATGTAGAGTTAGATTGGATAAAATTAGATAAGAATAAGGGAAACTTAGTTGTAAGAATTAAAGAAAAAGAAAGAGGCTTGATAAAGTTAAATGGGCAAAATAAATCAGAACGAGTGGATTTTGTAGTCAGGAAACATTTGAAGTATCAGCTGTTGTGAAAGAAAAACAAGGAAGAAAGAAGTAGAATATAAATAACATTGGCTAAAGACATGAAATACAAAAAAAAAACTACAACTAAAAATAAAAACATCATAAATAAATTTGTAAGTTAGGCGAGGAAGTACATGAAATGGATGTGCCTCATCAGTAATTTTTAGTGCTGATTGTAGAGCTACATTGGACGAACTTCGCGTATGGGCTAGAGATTAGGTCCTTCATAGAAATAGCTAACTTCGAAGACGAAAATGGATATTTAAAAACGGTTTAGCTATTTAAACTATTTACTTTGTACGAAGGATGTGCGTTGTGGTGCAGTGGATATCGGCTCGGAACGAGAAATCGTGGAGCCGAGTTCGAATTCGAGTTGAATTCCAGTTACGCGCAAATACTTTTGGAAAATGTATTAATCTAACAATTTTTCCTCCAGCCATGAGTTACATGGCAGGTCAGATTGGATTCTATAGCCTTGGCTGGCAACCAGTCTACCGCAGAAAGTAATGGCAAATTACTGCGGGAAAATCTTCTGCCAAGTCAGTCATGTCTCTTTCGAGACATGATCGCCCACGCGTGTATCACGTATAGCACTTAACTGACTGACTTTGTACGAACTGTCGTCCTCATCTTTGTTGCCATATTCACGAGAGTTTGGCCGTTCTACGCTTCGATCTTCCTCAAGTAATTATAATTTCGAACTGAACAGTTTTGTTTTACCACCGAGATAGATTGATCTAATTCCATGAATCGTGCCTCTTCCAGATGTCATGGTGTCTGTTATTTTTATTAAACTCAACTCCCTATTTTTTTTTTTTTGTTTACCTCTGCTGCAGCTAGGTATTGTGTCAAGTCTCTGGATACAACCAACGCTTTTTTATCCCCTGGGCTATGTGTCCTTGAGGATACATTGCCAACAAAGATGAGAACAACAGTCAGAACAATGTAGGAGTGAAGGACAGTAGTTTGGTAGGAGATATGAAAAGAGGAAGACGCTGTCAGTTGACAACTAGAGTCCAGAAGGGATAAACGCGTTTACTACTATCCTCCCAGAGTGAAGAGAATTCAGCTAGTCTGCTTGTGTTCACACACAAAAATTAATGGTTGTTAACTTGATGTAAAAACTTAAAGTTTTATATAAAAAAATAAACGACATTAATTCAAGTTTGTGTTATCTTCTAATTATACAAAACCAAGCAAAACAACAGGTTCACAAACTTTATTATATATATATATATATATATATATATATATATATATATATATATATATATATATATATTCTTATCCACATACAAGTCTATTTCGCTGTATTGCAGCACATCAGCGTGGCTAAACATCCACTTGCTTCCAGCCGGGATCGAAACTCGACCGATTTGGTGTCAGTCGGAATGCATATATACACACACACACACACACACACACACACACACACACACACACACACACACACACACACAAAGGTCTTTATTATAAAGAAGAGGATTATTATTATTATCGTTATCATGACTAGTATCATAATCATCGTTACTTTTATTATTGCTAGCATCATCACCCGGCGTTGCCCGTGCAACTCAGAACATTTTAGTAGTAGAAGAAGATGCCACATTTTATTTTACATATTTTGTTTTTGTTTTTAATATTTCTTTTGTTTCAAAATTATGAGGAAAAATATTCACATTTTTTTGTTGACCAAATGAATTTTTAAAACCGAATAAAAATTTTTTTTAATAAAAATATTTTAGTCGCGTTTGACACGTGTGATTTGATTTCTGTGACGTAATTCAAGAACCATCTTAGATCTTAGGTGTTTTACGGAGCAAATGTAAACAATCGTGTTCATTGGCCAAAAAGTGTGAAAGGGAAAATTGCTAAGCTTAAAACTCAGAAAGTATGTGTCGACCTGTCTTCCCTGTATATATGTCCCCCTAGAAAGTTTGAATGGCGTAGATTAAAAATGTAGGAGTGCATAGGAGACAGTCGCACACAGACTCACAGACTGCCTTTTATATGGATTATAGTAGTAGTAGCAGTAGTAATAGTATCTTCTATAGAGCGATTTCTTTTTTCTCAATCGGAAATCTTGCATCATGGGTGTTCTCCATCAAGTTACATGTTATCAGAAAGAAAGAGAGAGATATGACAGACAGACAGACAGACAGACAGACAGACAGAAAAAGTACGAAACAAAGTGAAAGAGAGAGTGGGGAGAGAAAACCTTTCGCAGAATATTCGAAGTGCCAAGCAACGCATACTTCTAAAGCGATTTGATACAAGGCTTTATTCAGACTTTTTCGAATGTTGGACTATGTTCGGTTGTATAGACCCCAATACCCGAAAAATAACTGGGGAAATAGTGACCTGAACGTCCAACATTCTGTCAATTTCAAACCAGAGGTCGACGTATATTTCTTGGGCTTGTCAATTTCTTTGGTCTTAATATTATGATCATCAAAAACAGCCACGAGACTATTATGATTATTATCTAAATCTAAACTTATTTATAAATGGAACTTTGTCTGTGTGTGTGTGTGTGTGTGTGTGTGTGTGTGTGTGTGTGTGTGTGTGTGTGTGTGTGTGTGTGTGTCCGTTACCTATAGACTCCAAAACGGCTGAACCGATTTTCTTGAAATTTTACACAGTTGTACTATAAGCGTCTGCGAGTGTTCTTAGTTAGTTTTTGTGTCGAGATACCCCCGATAAATATCGAAAATAGTTAATCGAAAAAATCGGGTTATAGAAGGAATGGTCCGATTTAAATCAAGTTTGATACACTCAAAGACAAAGATATAAGAAACGATATTCAGAAGGTTCAACGTTGCTGTGCTTACAATAGTGCAGAAAATCGATAATATATATATATATATATAAGGCAAGTTGTTTGTGTGTGTCTGTTTATTGCCTGTATGTCTGTATTTTTTCAGCCCTTTTCTTTTAGTCTTTGCTTCAGGTTTGGCTCTAATTAGATATAATTGTAGTCCTTAGTCTCAGCCATGATACCATTTACTCAAAGGACTGATTTAGCCTTCAAAATTCAGTTTAAGACGAAAAAAATTATTTGATATCCATACCAGGAAATCAAAATTTGACTTACATCTATTCATTTTTCGTTCAGTCTACGGTTTCGCTTTAACTGGAAACAACTATTGCTTTTTAGTCTTTCGTGCCAACGTCCAAAGAGTCTGAGCTCCAGGACCATGGATTAGTTTTAAAGCTTTCATTACACCCGAGCAACGCCGGGCTATACTGCTAGTTATTATTATTTCAAGGAATTCTTCTTGACACATAGGCCCATACCTTCTGCCCTAAAAATGTGCTCCCTATTAATTCAGTTTCAACGATTTTACATTTCAGTCTTATATTTAAGTTTTAGTTTAAATTAAATTATTACTGAAATAAATACTATGTATCTTATTAGTAAAGAAACTGCTGCATATTTTATTACTGGTTGAATCGAGTGACGAAGGGACACGACCCTTATTGTAGTATAGTCAGTCAGTTAAGTGCCATACGTGATACAGGCTTGGGCGATCATGTCTCTTTCGAGACATGACTGACTGGGCAGAAGATTATCCTGCAGTAGGTTGCCATGGCTTTCTGCGGTAGACTGGTTGCCGACCAAGGCTATAGAACCCAATATGTCCTGTTATTTAGCCCATAACTGGAAGGAATAAACGGATTAATACCTTTCCCAAGGGTATTTGCGCGTAAGTGAATGCAATGAATTCAGCTGGAATTTGAACTCGGCTTCTTGACTTCTCGTTCCGAGCCGATATCCAATGCACTACAACATACATCCATTGGAGTATAGATTAAAATAAGAGACGCAGAGATACAAATATACGAAACTCAATTTACCGATAACGATACCCAGTTTGATAAGTGTAGACCATGGACACGCATCACAGGCAATATAGTGCGAGATTTTGATTAAATAGCCACCAGATGTTATTTCAATTGGGAAAGGCTTCAAGTCGGGTTACCCTATCCAATTAAACGATTTCCGATTGAGAATATTCCCACGTATCCAGTTATGACTCCCAAGTCGACTTGGTTGCCTCATCATTCAAACTAAAAAAAACTAATCTTGACTCCAAAATTAGCTTGATAGTCTCATCCGTTTAAACTTTTGAAGACTTCGATAACTTTATTCTTCGTTATTACTCCCACCCATGAACAAATATGCACAGTGCCTCAGATCCTAGAGGTCATGCCAAACTGGTTAAAGTCAGGTAGCTAACAGGCAAATCTGTGATATTGAATGGGTTATTTATTGCAGCCTATCTTAATTCACGAAGAAAAAATGTGAACATAACATCTCAAATTAAGTTTAGAAGCCATACAGACTATACCTGATGTATCATCAGGTCACTTATGATTATTATGTTGTCATTTTTCATCATATTTCTATTCCTGCTATGGTCGCACTACCTACCAAGTCTGCAGGAAGACCTAAGGCAGATCGTGGTGTGTTGTTATAGCTCCATTTCATGTTTTTCTATCTCCCCTAAAATCCCTAGCATTACACAGACAAAGTTTTCCTTAGTGTGTGGGTTGTACTTAACAAGACACTTTTTTCGTATATCTCTCAAGCTGGGATTTCCAAGGATTCTTTCAATGTGTTGTTTTGTTCCATTTTTTATCATTCCAACTGCACCTACTATCACTGGCACTATTCTTGTTTTCAATTTCCACATTTTTTCTATTTCAGCTTCCAGATTTTTATATTTTGACAGTTCGAATTACTTGGTTGTTATGCTACAATCTGCTGGACAAGCCATATCAATTAATAGACAACTTTTTTCTTTCTGGTTTTTAACAATAATGTCCGGCCTATTTGCTTCAATTTTTCTGTCTGTGTAGATGGTGTAATCCCATAGAATGGTGACATCTTCAATTTCTGTGACTGGTGCTGGGTGATGTTCATACCAGTTTTTGTTTACATATTTTCCATAGTGTTTGCACATTGTCCAATGTAAATATAACTCCACTCTATCGTGACAATTCTTGTATTCATTTGAGGCATGTGCAGAACATTCTGAGATTAGATGGTCTATTGTTTCTTGGTATTTATCACAGAACCTATATTTTAGATCCACATTATTATGTATAATATTTGCCTGAAAGTTCCTATAGAAAAGACTTTGGTCTTGCACTGCAAGAATAAAGCCTTCAGTCTCAGATTTTAATCCAGATGCACGTAACCATTGATGAGTATTAACTTTATCAACATTGGATTTATTGGCACGTTCTGTATATTGGCCATGCAGAGGTTTGTCTTGCCAGCCTTGTTTCATGTGTTCAAGAGCTTTATCCTTGGCTTTCTTTTGCATATTTTTTGCTGCAATAGTTGGTTCTTGGCTTCTGTTTTGCCTTTCTACAGAATCTAGTAAATGAAAAACTTGTTTGTATTTACTGCCTTCTTTCCTTATTGAATATTTTTCTTTCTGTTTTCATGTTGTTTGGCTAATCGTATCATCCAGTACTTTGTTGTTTCTATGTATGTTAGTAAACCAGTAGTTGTTTTCTTGTATGAAAATTCTAGACCTCTTCCACCTTCTTTACGGGGTATGTATAGACGGTCTACATCAGCCTTTGGATGATGCATCTTATGCTTAGAAAGAAGTTTTCTTGTTTTAGAATCCATTCGCCTGATGTCGTTTAGAGTCCAGTTTAAGATGTTGAAACTATATTGGACAACTGGGATTGCAAGACTATTAATGGCCATAATTCTGTTCTGAGAATTCAATTCAGTTTTTAATATCATTCGTAGCCTTATATAGTACTCTTTACGCACTATTTCTTTCAGTTTTTTTATGGTGAATTTTTTTATTTATAAGCTTGTTCTGGCTTCAATTCTTTTATTGTTACAGCAGGGTCTAAGCAAATTGAGGATGTTTCTTGTAGTGATCTACGTAAAACTGTAGCTTTAGCACATTTATTCAAATTGAATTTCATTCCAATGTCTTCACTGAAGCATTTTACAGTTTGCAGAAGACCTTCCAGCTCATTATCATTCTTAGCATATAACTTTAAGTCATCCATGTAAAATAGATGGCTTATTTTCTTTTAGCCTATTTTATAACCACATTCTGTCTTATTAAGTTGACTAGTTAGTGCTATTAATGATAGTATTTGATGTTTATTTCATCAGACTTATAGGTTTCATTTATATGATTGAGGTAAAGGGTTGTTTTCCATCTAGACATGCACTCTTTGATGAAATTGATGGTTACGGGTGATATCTTGTATATATTTAAAGTATTTAAAATCCAGGAATGTGTCACACTATCGAATGCCTTACGATAATCTATCCAGGCAGTACTGAGATTTTTCTTTGTACTGTAGCAGATTTCCAGGATCATTTTGTTAATAAGCAATAGGTCTTTACATCCGTAACAGCCACGTTTGCACCCTTTTTGTTCAAGCGATAACATGTAATTTCTTTCTAAGAATAAATATGTCTGTTTTGTTAAAATAGATGTTAATAGTTATATGTTGTCGGAAGGCATGTCATTGGTTTGTAGTTTTTCGTGTTGTTTGTATCACTATTCTTGGGTAGAAGAAATGTAATTCCTTTGGTCATCCATGCAGGAATTTTAGTGGGATCGTTAACCATTTCTTGAAGTTCTTTGGCTAGTTTTTATGTGCTGTATTTAAATAATATAGCCAAAAGTTAGGAATTTTATCTATACCTGGCAATTTCCAATTGTGTGCTTTTTTTAGTGCAAATTTAACATCCTCTTCTGTAATTCCAGCCCATGTCTGTTCTGGTTTATTTTTTATTCGTTCTATCTCTTGTGCAATCCAATCTACTTCTTTGTTATGTTATTTAAGGCAAGCCCATATTTCTTCCCAGAACTGTGTAACTTCTTCCATTTTTTTTTGGGGGGGGGACTGTCACTTCAATTCTTTTTTTTGCCTATTTTCCTGTAAAATTTCTTTGCATCGGTTTGAAAATTCTTGTTTTGTCTGTAGAATCTTGATCTTTTCTCATAGCTTCTTATTCTTTGAGCCTTCAATTTTATTGTTTGCTTTATTTTTTCCTTCGTTGATAGGAGTTTTCTTTCGACTCTCCTGCTTTTCAGTTCATTCAGTACTGATAGTTCACTTCTAAGTTGTTCGATTTCTTTTTCTATTTTTCTTTTCCAAGGTGGATCTTCATGTCTGCGAGACTGCCTTGTTTTTAATTTGATGTTCAATTTTTTTTGTTGCTGCTATTGCTGATGCATATATTGCTTCATTGAGATTTATATTAGTGTCTTCTTCATCCAAAATTAATTTGAGTGCTGCATTGTAGAGCTTAATAGTTCAGAGGTTATGCTTTGTTGGTTGTAATCTTGGGAGCTGTTCTCGTTCCTCCATTGCAATATTTTGTATTTGACTTCTATGATTCTTGATTTCTCTCTTGGCTTCTTGTATACTGTTCTTATTTTCCGTAAAATAATTCTGTTCAATGTGTTCTGAACTCGTTTTATTTTCGTCTTGTAACTGACTCAGATCACACCTTTCCAGCACTTTTAAACTTACAGCATCATCTTCACAGTGATTTGTGTGTATCACGGTTTCTGCATCATGACCTGTGGCTTGTTTGATGTTATTACTTTTTATTTCTGATTCCGGTTCTTTTTTATATTTTGTTGATTCGTCTATTCTGGTTACAATTCTTTTTATATCATTAATTTCAGCCTCTGTCAATCGGTTATTTCGCATGATGTATTTTCGGACATTGGCTAATTTATTTTCGTCAATATACTTTCTATTTGCTTGACCAACTTTTCACGCCAAATGTCATATGTTTGGCGAGTCATATTTTTTTTAGGTTTCAGTAACGCTTCATGAAATGCAGTCATAACGACTTTGTACTCATCACGAGACCATTTTATTTTTTCTTTCTTTAAATATACGGTTATAGATCTAGCTGGAGAATTTTCAGAACCATCATTAGGATTATCCTGGTTGTGGTGATCTGAAGATTCATTCTTTGTGTAGGAGTTTGTTCCTATGGCAAAATTTTCGACCTCAGATAGGTTCCCTCCTGAAGGACGGGCTCCCTGTTTATCCATTGATCCATTGGAAGAGTCATACTGGACTTTTTATTTCTATTTGTATTTCTCATATTTTTCCCACGAGTGACTCATGGGTCCAAAAGTCCAGCCAAAGTTGCCCGGCACGTTGGGTAACGGACTTTTACAAACAGGGTCCCGAAGCCTGTAGGGGATCGTTTGTGACCTCATAAAGCAGTAACCATTCACTTCTCGGCACGATTAACATCTGGAGTTGCGGGTTGTTGTTCGGAGTTTTCCTTCTCTTAAATGGGCTGCCAAGCGACAGCTGACATAGATGCGATTGGAATTCAAAGAGAAAGACGTTGGTTTAAAAAAAAAAAACTTTGGCGTAGCAACGGCTCAACGAAACAAAACATCAAAGCACTAGAGTATTTTGTTAAAAAAAATGTATGTATAGACGGTCTACATCAGCCTTTGTATGATGCATCTTATACTTTGAAAAATTATTATTATTATTATTATTATTCTATTTTTAATCGTTACAGTTCATAACCAAAAAGATTTAAGCGAAAGAATATATTTCCATTAAAGTAAAAATCATTGAAAATCAGTTTGTAAGTTTGGACAGAAAGCACATGAAAACTGATTTCTCAACAGTAATTTTTAGTGATGAATGTAGAGCTATATTAGACGAACATGATGGCAGGGCTCGAGGATTTTGTCTGTTATCTTAACCAACACGACATAGAAGACGACAAACGGAGGAAAGGTAGTATTGCAAGCAGAAAAAATTTAGATCTCTTTGACGTTGATGATGGTAAGTTAAATGCAGAGAATTATTGTAATATCTTTGACAATACTTTTTTTCGGGGTTTAGTTCTTTAAACGAAAACAATGCTTCTTGCAAAACAATGATCCTTAATATTCTTTTATGTTTTACAAAGCTGATTACAGCTTATTGCCAGATAGGTTTTCAAAACATCAATTTAAGCCTATCTAGATATTAAGCCTGAAAAAAAAAAAAAAAAAACAATAAAAAGAAAAGAAAAAGCGTTGCAGTCCATCATTAAAAAAGATGTACACTACCAGTCATAATAATTATGCCACCCCAGTTTTTTAAAAGAAATGATCTATTTCATATTATTTTTAGAATTTATTACCAAGTGGATAATTCTAAATGAAAACAGAATGCTTCGTTTGTTATTGTTACTTTGCAAAATTTTACAAGGCATGGAAGTGTAGGAATGAACCAAAATGACCTCAGGTCAGATACTACTACCATGCAGAGAATATATTGTTTCTTTTACCCTCTCTGTCTCTAAATAACTCCCAAGAACTAAGATACCCAAATCTATTCCCTTTTCTTTCTCTGCTACTATTTCTCTTTCCCCTACTCTCTCTATCTCCCTGACCCATGCTTGACCTAAAGGATTGGCCAGTCCCTCTCTAGCTTCTAAGCAGGCAACATGTGTTCTCTTGCTAGCAGACACTTAACACGAAAGTATGTAAAAATAAGAAAATAAAATATTCCTCTCAACGCTAATATATGTATCCACTTCTTTGTCAATTATACCCACAAAGATACCAAATATTACAGAAGCAAAGATGAACCCTAAATTTTCTTCATTCTTTCATTGATGAAACTGCAATATAGGTAATTATTAAATATTTATAAATTCATTTGATGCACATGCTATTGTGCAGTATTAACAAAAGAACCATTCTATTTACATTTACAATTATTCACTTGACAATAAATACTAAAAAATAGTATGAAATACATAATTTTTTTAAAACACTGGGGTGGCCTAATAATTATGGTCGGCAGTGTATATGGGAACGGAAAAATACTCAGCAAACATACCAAGGAAGCAATAACATCTATTAGAATTATTATTAAAATCAACATAGGAGAAACGCTAACAAAACCAACGCTCCAAATGTTGTTAAATATTATAGAATGTCACTGCAGGTACATATTAACTTGTAAAATAGTAAAATATTTAATTCATGAATATGGAGCATATAACTGTAACTTTTGAATTTCTTTATAAATAAAATTTTATTTCACATTTACTTTGTATGATAAAATGTAACACTCACACAAGTTATAATCAATATTTTTTTTAACAGTGACAAGCACCGTAAGCTGAAGAAACACATTTTTTCCTATAAATAATCGTGAAAGTTTTACCAACACCATCTGGTTAATATAAATTGCGAAAATATTGACTTCCATAATATCTGACACAATGTAGGCAGATCTGACTAGACAGAGGCTAACTAGATAGATAACTAAATTAATATGAACAAACCGGGATAGATAGATAGATAGATAGATAGATAGATAGATAGAGAGAGAGAGAGAGAGAGAGAGAGAGAGAGAGACTGTGATAGATAGATAGATAGATAGATAGATAGATAGATAGAGAGAGAGAGAAACTGTGATAGATAGATAGAGAGATAGATAGATAGAGACTGTGATAGAAAGATATATATATAGAGAGAATATGATAGATAGCTAGAGAGAGAGAGACTGAGATAGATAGATAGATAGATAGATAGAGAGAGAGAGAGACTGTGATAGATAGATAGAGAGAGAGAGATTGAGATAGATAGATAGATAGAGAGAGAGAGAGCGACTGAGATAGATAGATAGATAGATAGATAGAGAGACTGTGATAGATAGATAGAGAGAGAGAGAGAAAGACTGAGATAGATATATAGATAGATAGACTGTGATATATATATATATATATATATATATATATATATATAGATAGATAGATAGATAGATAGATAGAGACTGTGATAGATAGATAGGGAGAGACTGTGACAGATAGATAGATAGATAGATAGATAGAGAGAGAGAGAGAGAGAGACTGTGATAGATAGATAGATAGATAGAGAGAGAGAGACTATGATAGATAGATAGATAGATAGAGAGAGACTGTGATAGATAGATAGATAGATAGATAGAGAGAGAGAGACTGTGATAGATAGATAGAGAGAGAGAGAGAGAGAGACTGAGATAGATGGATAGATAGATAGATAGATAGATAGATAGAGAGAGACAGAAACTGTGATAGATAGATAGATAGATAGATAGAGAGATAGATAGATAGAGACTGTGATAGAAAGATATATATATAGAGAGAATATGATAGATAGCTAGAGAGAGAGAGACTGAGATAGATAGATAAATAGAGAGAGAGAGAGACTGTGATAGATAGATAGAGAGAGAGAGAGATTGAGATAGATAGATAGATAGAGAGAGAGAGCGACTGAGATAGATAGATAGTTAGATAGATAGATAGACTGTGATAGATAGATAGAGAGAGAGAGAGAAAGACTGAGATAGATAGATAGATAGATAGATAGATAGATAGATAGATAGACTGTGATATATATATATATATATATATATATATATAGATAGATAGATAGATAGATAGAGACTGTGATAGATAGATAGGGAGAGACTGTGACAGATAGATAGATAGATAGATAGATAGATAGATAGATAGATAGATAGAGAGAGAGAGAGAGAGAGACTGTGATAGATAGATAGATAGATAGAGAGAGAGAGAGAGAGACTATGATAGATAGATAGATAGATAGATAGAGAGAGACTGCGATAGATAGATAGAAAGAGACTGTGATAGATAGATAGATAGAGAGAGAGAGAGAGAGAGAGACTGAGATAGATAGATAGAGAGAGAGACTGTGATAGATAGATAGATAGATAGAGAGAGACTGTGATAGATAGAGAGAGAGAGAGACTATGATAGATAGATAGATAGATAGATAGATAGATAGATAGATAGATTGAGAGAGAGAGACTGTGATAGATAGATAGAAAGAGACTGATAGATAGATAGATAGATAGATAGATAGATAGATAGATAGATAGATAGATAGATAGATTGTTGAGTAAATAAGACACCTCCGGTAACACCAATGAACTAGACAAAGCGCCTTAAATAAAGAGGTTACGCGGACAGAATTTCGAGAGATTTGTGATAGAGTTTTTGTTACAGTATCTTTAGAGTCAGTCGAGACATAATATTATAACCGTTATCAGCAAATTATAACTGTGGTGATGAGTAATTAAAATTATTCGGAGTAGGAAAAAGTACTTTTTTTCTTGCAGAGCACATAATGGAAGCGAGAAATTAGAACCACGTCGGTGCAATAAAAAATAAAAAATTAAACAGTTATTCTTAAATATGGAAAAATTATGAGCCCGAGTGTCAAAAATACAACAGATAAAATAACAACAGCAGACACATCAGCAACAATAGGTGTTGTTGGAACTCCTGAAACAACATATGGATGCATATACAATTCAGATAATTGAACTATCATTTCTGAAACATAAAAAAGCATAAAACTTGAAAAATATTGTAATTTTACACTACCAAGAAAACCAGGACAAATTTTCTTTGAAGAAACGGTAAATATTTTTACTGAAATTTTCAGCGAGAAAAGGTCGTTATTCAATACTCGTTGGAATTATATGCATTTGACGAACAAAGAAAACGAAGATTTTGTTACATATGTTGGAATCGTTGAAAAGGAGTGTGAAATATTCAAATTAAGCGAACTGATTCCGATATATTTAAAGGGATAATTTTCTTTCAAGCGTTAACAGCGAAAAAGACGTAGAGATACGTGCTTAAATTTTAAACAAACTTGAACAGAATAAAAACTAACACGACAAGTAATATCATACGATTGTCAACGAATCATAAATCTGAGACGCGATCCGAAAAAATCCAAGAAAAAGAATACGCACATATTCAAACTAAAGATATAATATGAAAGAAGAAAAATTAATCCATGTTTAGGATGCGGAAGGTTACATCTCGGAGACGACCGTTCCTGTAAGAATTTAAAGTGCTACAAGTGTGAAAAAAGTAGAACATAAATAGTCACACTGTAAAACTACGGCAAGGAAAATTTCTCGCAGAAAAGATTTCGTATACAGCGTTGAGACGGAAAAATAATTATCGAAAGCCAAAGAAAATTTTTGTATGTGAAAATTAATGATGCGAATTTAAAGATGCAACTATACACTGGGATTGATATCATAATAATTAACGATGTCACATAAAAAGCAAACAGAAAACCTGTATTAAAAAGAACTTCGAAAATCGCACGTGGCGTATCAGGTAAGAAAATAGTTGTTATTAATGAAATGACTAGCAGCATTTTATTTCTTAACAAGTGTGTAAAAGCTAAGGCTTACGTGTTAAAAATAATACGAAATTATTCGGTACTGACAGGCTGGAATTATTAATTATGGGATTTACCTATAAATATTTATTGCAAAAATATAAGTTGACAAGTGACCAGTTTGAAAAATAAAATAAAGTAAAATGAAAGCAAAGTAAAAATTTAAAGGAAAATTAAAAAATGTTTTCCGGATGTTCTGTCGGATGAGTTAGGTCAGTATTCCAAAGCCAAAGAAAAACTTCAAGTGAAATAGTGGGGGGGGGGGGGTCGACGTTAGTATTTAACTGTGCCGCAACAACAGTGTGTTTAAAGAAAAAAATTCGTATTTGTGCTGATTTTTCAAATGTTTAGAATCACATAGTTTACCCATTACCAAGATTTGCGTAATTGAACGGCGGAAAATTCTTTTCCAAGATTGATTGAGGCGTATTTGCAAATACAAGTTGAAGAACGTTCGAAGTTAATAGCGATAAACATGTCCAAGGGATTGTGTAAGTTCCACCGACTTTCTTTGGGGATAAAGTTTCTTCAGCCATATTTTAGTAAGCAATGGACACAATATCCTTGAAGATTGTGATTTCGCAGTTTCTTATCTGGATGATATATTGATTAATAGTGTATTTAAGGAAAAGCATATCGAGCATGTAAAAAGAATTTTTAAAAATTACGAGAGTACGCGTTCAAACTCAGTGAGGAAAAGTGCGAATTGCTTTCGCCTAAAATCAAGTACCTAAGACAAATTATTGACAAAAATGCTCGTCAACAAAATACGTTGAAATCAAGTACAATTAATGCCTTCTCCAACAAACGTTACTAGGCTATAAGCATTTCTAGGACTAATAAATTATTATTAAATCTGTATACCTAATAAGCAGAACTTGAGAGCTCTACTGAACAATTTGCTTAAAAAGGCGTAAATTGGAACTGAACTGATAAGTGTCAAAAGGCGCTTGAAGAAATCAATACAAACGTCAGACATATCATTAGCGCACTACAATCCTAAAGCAGATATATTATTAGCTTCACATGCTAGTGACTATGGTATATGAGCGGTAATTCTATGACGGTAACATGAAAGCCGTGTACATGCTTCGCGTTCGCTACTACTGCCATATCGAAAATGCAACATTCTCAATGGTATTTTCAGTAAACATTTCACAAATTTTTACACAGACTTACATTATGAATGTTTGGTTTGGAAAAATAAATTCCTACAATGAAGAGATTACAACACTGAGGTACCATCTTATTAAATTACGATTTTAGGATGGAATATTAACCGTCCAAAAAATAAGGACATGCGGATGGTTTATCAAGATTGATACCAAAAATTACGAAACTTTTTGAGGATACTGTGATTGCAGCTTTAAAAAGTAAAATAGAAATTTAAAATGTATTATGCAATGTAGTAAGCAAATAACCCATCACTCTGGAAGAAATAAAAGCAAAGGAAGAACGAGACAAGAAGACTTGAAGAAAGTAAAAAAAGATAAGACCTTTTTTTTAGAACGAAATGCAAACTTGAATGCTTGTTCGCTATGTTATAGAGAACTAATGTTTGTACAATGATTATCATACTACAAAATCTCGGAAAACCCTTCAAGTCAGAGAATTCAATGATGTAATCTTTAATGAAAAGTTATGTATACTAAACCAAAATAGATCAAGACATTGAAAAAATAGTAAAAGCCTTCAGAGGTTGTGCTCTGGCAGCAAAACCACCCACCACGAAATTAATCTGTGGTCAGGGTTGCAGATAGCTTTTGCAGTTCCAATAAATGAATCGAATTATTTGGTGGTAGTGGATAGCGTTACTAAGTGGCCTGTAATTTGTAAAGACATGCAGATGGTTTATCAAGATTGGTACCAAAAAATACAGAACTGTTGGCGGATACTGTGATTGCAACATTAAAAAAAATAAAATAGAAATTAAAAAAAAATATTATGCAATGTAGTCCGCAAACAACCAGTTATCCTTAAAAAAATAAAAGGGTCCTGGATTGCTATGTAGTGTTAATTCTTCAACATGAGAGTGAATGCTGGAAAATATCATGAAACATGAAGAAAAATCTTGAAGCAATTGTAATGTGGTTCTACAGAAGGATGTTGCGGATATCATGGAACGATCATGTGAGCAATGATGACGTTTTGGCGAGGATGGAAACGAAAAGGGAATTAATACTGAGCATCAGGAAGATACAGCTAAAGTTACTGGAACATGCAATGAGGAAAGAGGGCTTGGAGAACCTGATACTAACAGGCCAGATAGAAGGAAACACAGAGAGAGGAAAGCAGCGGATAACATATTTGAAGGGCCTGGCCAGGTGGATAACAGAACGGGGGTGGCGTGGTGTAACAGGAGAAAGCGTGCTAAGAGTCACCAGGGATAGAAAGATATGGAAATCCATGATCGCCCACGTCCTGAAAGAACAGGGCACATAGAAGAAGAAGAAAGGCAGAACAAGAATTGTTTATTCCGGAAATTAAAAAAAAAACTAAAAAAAATTAAGAAAGGATCTTGGTTGGTTGTTTTGTTTTATGGCATATCAACCTCGGCGGGTCATTTATTGCCAACTAAATTTTATTTATTTATTTATTGCTGTTAATACCTTTTTCTTTCAACAATTTATTGTTGTTTTTATATAAGTTTTGTGTCTAGCAATACTTTTTTCTTTTCGAGTAACAAGATTCATTGGGATTTGTTTTTTTAAGGGCAGGGTCCCGAAGTCCCACCCTGTTATTTAACCCATAACTGGAGGGAAGGGACTGGTACAAGGGTACCAGTGCTTAAGTGAATGCAGGGTATTCAACTGGAATTCGAACTCGGCTCACTGATTTCTCTTTCCGAGCCGATATCCACTGCACCATAACGCACATCCGTCACTATACGCTTACAGCACCTGGTATTCCCAAGCGGTCACCCTTCTAAGTACTGACCAGACTCAAAGTTGCTTAACTTCGGTGATCGAGCGAGAACCGGTGTATTCAACGTGATATGGCCATAAGCCAAGAAAGGATGCAATCCAGATTTGAACGCTTACCCGCTATGTGACAGAGTACTGATGTTCGCACAAAGAGCTGTAATACTTAGCATAATAAAAAAGCGAATTTGAAATGGATTGCATAGTGGTCATCCGGGGATTTTAAGGATGAAATCTCTTATGGGAAGCTGTGTATACTAGACCAAACTGAATCAAGACATTGAAAAAACCAGCCACTATGAAACTGCTATCAGCATCATCATGACAACAAGCCAAGTTTAGTGAGAACAAATTTATTCAATCTATGCAATAATGAGTTTTTTTTTCTCTACTTTTCTTCACTTCATTATGCTGTATAAGAAGCTTTCAATTATTCAATGCTGTTATTATTACTTTGTTGTTTTTTTAATCATTTCACCCCAATCAAGGCGGTTTTACTGCCACTGTTTCGCAGGGAGTTACATAGGGGAAAGTGATGAGAAAGAGGGGTTAGTTATAGAGGGTGTCAGGAGGAGGGTAATAGACGGGTGAGAATACTAGTATAATGGGGGTGGAGTGGATGGAGAAAAGAGAGAATGTATGCGAGTTAGTGAGATAGGAGATGTCTATTGACCTTACATTTAAATTCCTGGATTTTAGCTCTCGGGAAAGCAAATATATGGAAGGAAATTCCACAGTGCGAGAAAAGAAGCTGATAGAGTAGAAATTGCGGTTACATTTTATCGGTTTCACTGTAAAGGGTAAGACCTAGTTGCTAATCTAGTAGCTCGTGTAAATTCATACCTAACGGGCACTAGTGAGCTAAGTTCATGGGAGCAGAAGCCGTGAAAGTATTTGTAGAAGAGGCACAGGGAAGCCACGTCAGGCCGGGGAGATATCGACTGTAGCCGGGCTGCCAAGTCGGTAGCGATCACATTACAAATCCTTCGTTGGATTTTGTCAAGAACCCCGAAGTGAATAGCAGGGGCACCCGACCAGATGTGGTAGCAGTATTTAATCATTTTAGTTCTTTATTTCTTCTGAAGTTCATTGTCACTGGGTGTATTTTTTATTCTGAACTTAATTTTATTCTCCTCACTTCAACTGGTAGATCATAGAATTTCAATGAATATAGAAAAGATTTAGACATAACGATCTTATTCTAACTCAGTGTCGTGTCTCCCAATATACAGGTTTTTGATGTGAAAAGATTCACAAATATTATGGCACAATTTTGATTGTCATCAGCAATGGCGGTAGATAGATTTTGCAGGTCCAGTAAACGGATCTCATTATCTGGTGGTAGTGGATAGCGTTACTAAGTGGCTTGAAATTTGTAAGTGCAGAAAAACAAATTCCATGGTTACAGTAAATTTTTTACATAAACATTTTGCAAGATATGGCGTCCCGGATGTCATAGTCTCATATAACTGCACACAATTTACTGCATAGGAATTTGAAAAAAAAATGTTAAAATGTCCTCGATTGAACATATTCGTACCAAACTGTATTACCCAAGGTCAAACGGACAAGCTTAAGAGAGTTTTGAGAAAAGAATGTAATGATAAAGTGAGTGAAGAGGCACTACAAAAGTTTTGTGTCACATCTGGTCTCAATGTCGAGGCAAGGGTAAATACTCAGCGTTCTACTCGAACACGAAACTGTCGGTCGAGCTCTCTGTCTTCGGGTAGAGAACGACTCAGTCGGGTATCAGTCTACAGACAGAGACTCGACTGAGAAGCCTAGACAGGCTTAGTGCTCGATCCCGCGTATGCTACATTATGCCCGAAATTGTGTTACATCCCGTCTCAGTGGGGAGATTTTGGGTAAATATCCAGAGTCCCGAGAGAATTCGTTCCAAGAGAGGTCTTTGGAATCAGTTGAGACATCTAAAATTATTTATAAATAGAACTTTGTGTGTGTGTGTGTGTGTGTGTGTGCGTGTGTGTGTGTGTGTCCGTTACCTATAAATTCCGAAACGGCTGAACCGATTTCTTGAAAATTTACACAGTGGTACTACAAACGACTGCGAGTGTTCTTAGCTAGGTTTTGTGTCGAGGTACCCCCGATAAATATTGAAAATAGTTAATCGAAAAAATCGGGTTATAGAAGGAATGGTCCGATTTAAATCAAGTTTGATACACTCATAGACAAAGATATAAAAAAAGATATTCAGAAGTTTCAAAGTTGCAGTTCTTACAATAATGCAGAAAATCGATTATATATATATATATATATATATATATAAAAGGCAAGATGTTTGTGTGTGTATGTTTATCTGCCTATATGTCTGTATTTTTTCAGCCCTTTTATTTTAGTTTTTGCTTCGGGTTTAGCTCTAAATAGGTATAATTGTAGTTCTTAGTCTCAGCCATGATACCATTTACTCAGAGGACTTATTTAGCCTTCAAAATTCAGTTTACAACGAAAAAAACTTATTGGATATCGATACAAGGAAATCAAAATTTGACTTACATCCATTCCTTTCAGTCTACGGTTTCGCTTTAACTGGAAACAACAATTGCTTTATAGTCTTTCGTATCAACGTCCAAAGAGTCTGAGCTCCAGGAGCATGGATTAATTTTAAAGCTTTCATTACACCCGTGCAACGCCGGGCTATACTGCTAGTAATATTATAACTGTTATTAGCGAGTTATAATGTAGATAGATAGATGTTAATAGAATCAGATAGATAGATAGATAGATGACTTTCTAAGCATCGATTAGATGTGGCACAAGGCCTAAAGTATGAATACCCAGTGAGGATCGAACTTACAACTCAGTTATAGTAGGGTCTAGCAAACAAGCTTGCTAACCATTACACCATGCCGAGGTGCCCAATATAGAAAGAAAGAAAGAAAGAAAGAAAGAAAGAAAGAAAGAAAGAAAGAAAGAAATTGTTCAACTGATATTCTTGTGCAGGCCGAGCCGAGTTTCTGAGATTAGAAGTAATGGAAGGAAGAGACTGAAACACGGAATTATTTCTTAAAACAATTTTCTCGATTATTAATCAAACATTTATTTCCACCAAGTAAATTTTTCAGAGTTTAAAGTTCCTCTTTTGTCTTTGCAAATTGTCTGATGTCCAATGTTTGCATGAGTTTTTGTTACTTAATACTTCCGTCTATTTAACTCTCCTTACTGTTTGATTTATTACCTGGTTTCTTTGGTTACGATGTACTTCCGATAAACTTCTTGACTGCTTGCGAGAAAGCTATAAGCAACTGGTTCTACTGTCTGCAAAGAAACCCGCTTTTCTTCTTCTTCTTCTTCTTCTTCTTCTTCGTCTTCTTTTTCTTCTTCTTCACCGTCTTCTTCTTCACCGTCTTCTTCTTCTTCTTCTTCTTCTTCGCCGTCTTCTTCTACTTCACCATCTTCTTCTTCTTCTTCTTCTTCTTCTTCTTCTTCTTCTTCACCATCTTCTTCTTCTTCTTCTTCTTCACCGTCTTCTTCTTCTTTTTCACCGTCTTCTTCACCTTCTTCTTCTTCTTCTTCAACGTCTTCTTCACCGTCTTCTTCACCTTCTTCTTCTTCTTCTTCTTCTTCACCGTCTTCTTCACCTTCTTCTTCTTCTTCTTCACCTTCGTCTTCTTCTTCTTCTTCTTCTTTGTAGCTCTTAGTAAATTTTTATTTTCGCTATTCCTCCTAAATGTTATTCTGGCATCGTTAAGTAGGAATGTTTACCCACTCCTCCACTAGAGTAAGTTTTGATACAAGGTCAGGTTTTTAAAGTGAAGAACTCTAGTGCGGACGCTCGGTTCAAAGTTAAAATATTACCTAGCTACTGTTGACACAGCAGGTGGGTATGCACTGTTTACCTCCGCTCTTGCAATATTTCCTAAGAGTATCAAATTTCCAAGCACTCTTTCCTCATTATGTATCCTAGTAAATTAAACTGTCTCTTCCTGGCGTTGTGTATAAGTGTTCCTTTCGTTTTCATTTTCAGTGAAACTTCCCCATTGCTCAATTGTCCACAATATTCTCAGCATCTTTCTAAAGAACGACATTTCTGTTGCTTCATTGGCTTATTTTAAACAATGTCATCGTGGCCTAATCAGTAAGATAGGTTTACATGGGAGTAAGGGATTCGAGTTCAGATGTTATCTGGGGATATGTCTTTATTTCTGATTCTGACCCTCCACATCCTCCTATACCTTGTAACTCTTAAAACCGTGGTTCTTGTTCTTCATTTTTATGTGTTAAGGGCATAGGCAATCATGGCCCGGTACACCCCCCTACCACCTGTAGCTCTTAACACCTTTTTCTTGTTCTCCTTCTTCTTCTTTGATGTGCGTGTCCCTAAAGGATGTAGGGGATCATGGCCCTCCAAACCCCCTATCTCTTAGAGCTCTTAACACTTTCTCTTCTTTTATATGCTGTGTTTATTCAGGATATAAGTAATCATGGACAGGCACATCCTCTATATCCTTTAGCATTTTTCATGTTCTTATTCCTTGTTTTGATGAACGTGTCCCTTAAGGATGCAGGTGAACATGACTCTTCACATTTCCTAATGCTTTGTAGCTCTTAACACACATTTTGTCTTGCCCTTGACCTTCTACATTTATGTGCCGTGTCTCTTCAGGACGTGGGTGACCATGGCCCTTCAAGATCCCCTATGCCTTGTAGCTCTTCACACTCTTTCTCCTGTTCTTGTTATTCTTTTTTTTTTTGTGCCGTGTCTCTTAAGGAAGTAGGCGATCATGGCCCTTCACATTCTCTTATAACTTGTAGCTTTTCACATCCTTTCGCTTGTTCTTATTCGTCTTCTTTTAAATACCATGTCTCTTAAGGAAGCATGCGATCATGGCCCTTTACTCCCGCTTATTCCTTGGAGAGCTTAACAGCCTTACTCTTGTTCTTGTTCTTCTTTTATGTGCCGTGTCCCTTAAGGAAGTAGGCGATCATGGCTCTTCACTACCCCTTATCTTTTGTAGAACTTAGCACCCTTTTGTCTTATTCTGTTCTTTTTCTTTTATGTGCCGTGTCCCTTAAGGAAGTAGGTGATCATGGCCCTTCACTTCCCTTAATCCCTTGCAGCTCTTAACGCTCTTTCTCTTTTTTCTCGTCCTCTTCTTTTATGTGATGTATCCTTTTTGGAATTAATCGATCATGGCCTTTCACTTTCCATTATGATTTGTTGCACTTAACATACTTTCTATTGTTCCTGTTCTTCTTTTATGTACCATGTCCTTTAAGGAAGTAGGCGATCATGGCCCTTCACATTCTCTTATCCATTGTAGCACTTACCACCCTTTCTGTTGTTGTTGTTGTTCTCTTTTATGTGCCGTGTCCCTTAAGGAATTAGGAAATCATGGCCCTTCGCTTCTCCTAATCCCTTGTAGCTCTTAACACCCTTTTCTCTTATTTTTGTTCTTCTTTTAGTGTCATATCTCTTAAGGAAGTAGGCAAATCATGGCCCTTCACTTCCGTTAAACCCTTGTAACTCTTAACATCCTTTCTATTTTCTTGTTCTTCTTTTATGTGACATGTCCCTTAAGGAGGGATGCATTCATTGCTCTTCATTTCCCCTTATCTCTTGTAGAACTTAGCATCATTTCTCTTGTTTTTGTTCTTCATCTTTTATGTGTCGTGTCCCTTAAGGAAGTAGGCGATCATAGCCATTCACATTGTCTTATCCCTTGTATCTTTTAACACCCTTTCTCTTGCTATTGTTCTTCTTTTATGCACTGTGTCCCTTAAGGAAGGATGCAATCACGGTCCTTCACTTCACCTTATCTCTTGCAATACTTAGCACCCTTTCTCTTGTTCTTGTTCTTCCTCTTTTACGTGCCATGTCACTTAAGGAAATATGCAATCATGGCTCTTCACTTCCTCTTATCCCTTGTAGCTTTTAACACCCTTTCTCTTGCTATTGTTCTTCGTCTATTATATGCCGTGTCCCTTAAGGAAGTAGGCGATCATGGTCCTTCGCTTCCCCTTATCCCTTGTAGCTTTTAACACCCTTTCTCTTGTTTTTGTTCTTTTTCTTTCATGTGCCGTGTCCCTTAAAGAATGATGCAGTCATGGCTCTTCACTTCCTCTTATCCCTTGTAGCTTTTAACACCCTTTCTCTTGTTCTTGTTCTTCGTCTATTATGTGCCGTGTCCCTTAAGGAAGTAGGCGATCATAGCCATTCACATTGTTTTATCCCTTGTATCTTTTAACACCCTTTCTCTTGCTATTGTTCTTCTTTTATGTGCTGTGTTCCTTAAGGAAGTAGGCGATCCTGGCCCTCCATTTTCTTTTCTCTTGTATCAAATAACACCTTATCTAATGTTTTTGTTCATTATATTTTATGTGCCGTGTCACTTAAAGAAGTAGACGGTCATGGCCTTTCGCATTCCTTTATTCCTTTTAGCTATTAACATCCTTTTTTATGTTGTTGTTCTTGTCGTGTCCCTTCAGGACGTAGGCAATCATTGCCCTGCACATCCTTCTATCTCTTGTACTTCTTTACACCCTTTCTCTTGTTCTTCTTCTTTTATATGTCGTGTCCCTTCTGGACGTAAGCAACCATGACTTTTCAAATCCTTCTACCCCTTATAGTTCTTAATACCCTTTCTGTTTTTCTGTTCATCTTCTTTTATGTGCCAAATTTTTTCAGGACGGGGGGCGATCATGGCCCTTCACATCACCCTATCCCTTGTAGCTCTGAATATCCTTTTTCTTGTTCTTATTCTTTTAAATGCCGTGTGCCTTAAGGACGAATGCGACCATGGCCCTCCACATCCTCCTACCCATTGTAGCTTATAACACCCTCTATCTTTTTCTTCTTATATGTCATGACCCTTCAGGACGTAGGCAACCATGTTCCAGCACTTCCCCCTATCCCTTGTAGCTCTTAACACCCTTTGTGTTGTTCGTGTTTCTTTTATGTGCCGTGTCCCTTCAGGACTTAACGTAGGCAACTATGGTCTTTCACCCCGCCATCACTTGTAGCTCTTAACACCATTTCTCTTGTTCATGTTTTGTTTCGTTAATGTGCCTTGTCATTTCAGGACGTAGGAGACCTTATACATACCCGTAGCTCTTAACACCATTTCTCCTGTTGCTTTTCTTATATGTGCCGTGTCCCTTCATGACGTATACGATCATGGCTCTTCACATTTCCCTATGACTTGTGGCTTTTAACATCCTTTCTCTTGTTCTTATTCTTCTTTTATGTGCTGTGTCCCTTCAGGACGTAAGCGACCATGGCCCTTCATCCTTCTATCCCTTTTATCTTTTAACACTCTTTCTCTTCTTCGTGTTTTTTTATGTGACGTGTCCCTTAAGGGCCTAGTTGAATATGACCCTCCACACCTCGCTTTCCCGTCGCTTTTAACACCGTTTCCCTTGTTCTTCTTTTATATGACGTCTTCTTTAAAGTCGTAGGCGATCATGGCCCTCCACATCCCCCTATCCCTTGTAGCTCTTAACACAGTTTCTCTTGATATTACTCGCAAACCCTGCTCTGCCATCTACTTGTTGAAGCTCATCAAGTATATCAGGCATTGGTTTCCCTTGTCTTTCTTTCCCTCTATCCGTCCCGTGAGTATCAGATTCTCTAAGCTCTTTTTCCTCTTTACCTGTCACAGAAACTTCAGCTGTCTCTTCGAAATATTAAGTTTTATTTTTTTGTTCCGTTTCCATCCTCTCCAAAACGTTGTTGCTAACATTGTCGGCCGATTGCATCCTCAGCATCCTTCTATAAAACCACATTTTGGTTGTTTCATTTTTTCCTCTATCTTTGACGAGATTGTCCAGCATTCTAAAAAACAAAGAAAAGTATTCGAGGAAACATTAATAAAACGGACAGCCCATAAACTATAAAAAGTTGAATATAAAGTTGTCAACAAAAGAGGCACCTCATAATTTGAATTATGTATTGGAAACATCAAAATAAAATATGCACAGAAATGTAATTATCTAATTAGCAGTAATTTGATATTGTCCACTAGGTGCATGGTCAAGGCAGGAGATCATTTTGAAAAACTAATTCTTTCTTGTAAAAGTGAAATCGTTAAGCTACGAATTTACTGCTGCAACTGTCAGGCAGTGAGTTAACTACCATACGTGATACACGCTTGGGCGATCATGTTTCGAAAGAGACATGACTGACTGGACAGGAGATTTTACATCTGTAGATTGCCATTACTTTCTACGGTAGACTGTTTGCTAACCAAAGTTATAGAACCCAATCTATTCTATTATTTAATCCATAGCTTGTGGTAAGCGACGGATTAATACCTTTTTCAATGGTATTTGTGCGTAAGTGAATGCAACAAATTCAACTGGAATTCGAACTCAACTCTCCGATTTCTTGTTCCGAGCCGATATCCACTGCACCACTATGCACATCTCAGGGCAACTGTATGAATGCAATAAACGAACGAGTTGAAAAAAAAAGACTTTTATTGATTAAAAAAAATAAATAAATAAATAAAATATAGCGAAATAATCTTCAGTCTAAACGATTTTATTCGTTTAGTTAAATAGTTACGTATCTTGTGTCAATATTTGAGACATTTGTTTAAGTCTGGTTACATTCTTCTTTATTGCGCTAAGGCGATCTTGATTTGCACAAAACGACGATTTGTCATGAAACAGAGAGAGAGTTCGGTAGAATTTATACTAAATTGTTTAAGTGATTTCTTCTTGTAGCTTATCAGCTAATCGGAAAATTTCAAGATGACCCCGATCATCATCTTGTTACTCATGTTTTAGATACATGCCATTTACGCTGACTGCATTTCATTCGTTGATTACAAGTAGAGACATTTTACAAGCGACATTTGTAAAAAGACTTGTAACGTTTTGTAGATTTTTGTTTTTATATTTTTATATTTGGAGGTAATTTTTAAAAATAACTTGAAGAATACAAAGTGCTGAAACATTGTTTAACATTGTCTTTTTTTCTTATTTTAAATCGCAGTCTTCTCTAATTATTATTATTATGTTGTGATTTTTTATCATATTTCGATTTCTGCTATGGTCGCACTACCAACCAAGTCTGCAGGAAGAGCTAAGGCATGTCATGGTGTGTTGTTATGGCTCCATTTCATTTTTATCTCCCTTAACATCCCTAGCGTTACATAGACAAAGTTCTTCTTAGTGTGTGGGTTGTACTTAACAAGACAATTTTTGTATATCTCTTAAGCTGGGATTTCCAAGGATTCTTTCAATGTGTTGTTTTGTTCCATTTTTTATCATCCCAAGTGCACCTACTATCACTGGTACGATTCTAGTTTTCAATTTTTACATTTTTCTCTTTCAATTTCCAGGTCTTTATATTTTGACAGTTTTTCGAATTCCTTGGTTGCTATGTTACAATCTGCTAGACAAGTCAGTCAGTTAAGTGCCATACCATATATTCCATAACGTAAATGTGCCATATAATGCATAACGTAAAGGTACCAGATATACCATAATATAAAAGTACCATATATACCATGAAGTAAATGTACCATATATGCCATAACGTTAAGGTACCATATATTCCATAACGTAAAGGTGCCATATAATGCATATCCTAAAGGTGCCAGATATGCCATAGCGTAAAAATGACCATATATACCATAAAGTAAATGTACCGTATATGCCATAACGTAAGCTTAAATAAAAACATCCCCTTCTATAAGATGTTCCATTAAGACAGATCGAAGTTAGCAGTGTTATTGGTGAAAATATTGGATCACGTTGTTTGGAACATGGTAATTATGGCCTGAATTGAATTCTCTGAATGTCGAAGATTTGTGGTTCCAACAGGACGGCTCCACATGCCACAAAGTCAACTGACCACCACGATCGTGCAACTTGACTCCTTTAGATTTCTTCCTTTGTGGTCATCTCAGACGTAAGGTCTATGCCAACAAACCAACAACAATTCAACAGCTGAAGGATGAAATAATAAGGCATTTTGGTGAGATCGAGGAGCAACTATGCACAGATGTCATCAAATGTCTAGGTGTGCCGCTGAAGCATTGGCAGATATTTGGGTAATATTATTTTTCAAACGTAATTTCCATGACTTAAATAACATGATCCGATAGTGAAATCAATAAAATTTCACCAATACCTCTGCTTTATTTACTGCTAACTTTGTTCTGTCTTAATAGAACAACCTGTATTATTTCCCTTCAACCTATATTATTTTCCTTCATTTTCAACCGGAGATGGTGCGTATTTTCAATCAGTTTAATGACCTGAAACAGACAACTTTTGCAGACTATTTGCAAGTCCAGGCAACTCACAACTCCGATGCGATTGGATACTAGACTTTCTTCCGAAGCTTGAAATCACATAATACTTTGAATACGCCCTAATAATCGCTTTTAGCAGCCCAAAGGGCCTTATATGTTTTGGACTGGTTATACAGATATTTTGCCATGTTTTAACTGCCCAGATTTTATCCGGAAGTTTACTGTCGAGTCTGATGAGACAGTCGTGTTTTACACGATTGCCGAAATAAATTCTGCATTTACAACCTTTTAATTATGTGTTGAGTTTTCTTATATAAATACTAGCAGTATAGCCCGGCGTTGCTCGGGTGTAATGAAAGCTTTAAAACTAATCCATGGTCCTGGAGCTTAGACTCTTTGAACGTTGGCACGAAAGACTAAAAAGCAATAGTTGTTTCCTGTCAAAACGAAACCATAGACTGAAAGAAAAATGAATGGATATAAGTCAAATTTTGATTTCCTTGTATTGATATCAAATAAGGTTTTTTCGTCGGAAATTGAATTTTGAAGGCTAAATAAGTCCTCTGAGTAAATGGTATCATGGCTGAGACTAAGAACTACAATTATACCTACTTATAGCCAAACCCGAAGCAAAAACTAAAATAAAAGGACATACAGGCAGATAAACAGACACACACACAAACATTTTGCCTTATATATATATATATATATATATATATATATATATATTATCGATTTTCTGCACTATTGTAAGAACTGCAACCTTGAAACTTCTGAATATCGTTTCTTATGTCTTTCTCTATGAGTGTATCAAATTTGATTAAAATCAGACCACTCTTTTTATAACGCGATTTTTTCGATTATCGATTTTCGATATTTATCAGGGGTACCTCGACACAAAACCTAGCTAAGAACACTCGCAGACGCTTATAGTACAACTGTGTAAATTTTCAAGAAAATCGGTTCAGCCGTTTCGGAGTCTATAGGTAACGGACACACACAGACACAGACACACACACACACACACACACACACACACACACACACACACACACAAAGTTTCATTTATAAATAAGATTAGATATATATAAATTTCGAGTGAAGGAATATTCAACACGCATGTAGATGAAAGAAGAGAAGTTTATTGCAAAGAGAATACACGACGACAAGACAGGGAAAATGGTAGCAGATTAGTAATGGCCGAAGCCGGTCACAAGTATCTCCTGTGCTCACTATATGTGGCTACAAATATAGTCAGTCTACATAGGCGATAGGGAGTGTTAGACATTCTATTACAACAATATATATGTGAAATCTTATATATATATATATATATATATATATATATATTATTTTTTTTAATCATATCACCCCGAGCAAGGCGGTAATGCCACTGAAGAGCAGGGGGCTACGTAGGAGTGAAAAGATTGGAAAAGAGAAAGCCGGAAACCACATCCTAAACAAGGAACAAGGGATGAGCCTCTTCACCTGTTCGATAGACGTGGGTGGAGTGTGAACCGGGCGATAGTTTATATATATATATATATATATATATATATATATATATATATATATATATATATCGTTTTACCCCAAGCAAGGCGGTACCGCCACTGATGTGCAGGGGAGCTACATAAGAATAAACGTTTAGACAATAGGAGAATGAAGAGAAAGACGGTCCAGTTACAGTGGGTGTTAAAGAAATTGTAAAAGAAGGATACAGACACCGGTATGAAGACAGTTGCGAAGGTAGAGAGATAGGAAAAGAAAAAGATATACAAAGTGATGGACAAAGAACTGGAATCAAGTGGATAAGAGATAGGTATTGACATTGCATTTAAATTCCTGGAGGTTAGGCTACGAAGTGTTTTACAATCAAGCAAAATATTTTTGGCCTCTAAGGTACAAGTTATTCGTTCAGATTTCAGCTGCTAGGTTTCGTAAAGGAAACTTAAAGGAAAAAATTCTAAAAATTTCATTTACATTTATAGAAATAAGTCAGTATTTGTTCCTAGTCGTAAGGTATTTCCTAATAACAAACATAGTTGTTAATTAGCTAATCACTGGATATAACTAAAAATTAATTGATAAAATTGCCCCCCAGTAATTGTTGTTTAATTCAAGCCACTACATGTCCGCCCCCAGTCATGGACCCCAGATGTAGGGTAACCAGGCTTGTCATAAATATCACTTGGAATAAGGCATTTTTGTGTTGCACTACTGAAGGTCAGACTACAGTTGTATGTCTACTGCCTGCAAATTTTCTGTCTAATCTACAAGAGTGTATCAGACCAGCAGACCAGTTTAAACAAACAAACTGAATACTAAATGTTGAAGGCCCATTAACTATCAACGTATATATATATATATATATATATATATATATATATATATATATATATATAAAGAAAGAGAAAGGAGAGAGAGAGAGAGAAAAGTGGCAACAATTGTTTATATATACTTCAAATGGTCACTCCTGCTTAAGAAATGTGACAAAACTCGTCAGGATAAAAAAATGTGACCAGGTTTGAATGGCAGGTCAGTGATATATTATTGAAGTATAACTGAACTGACTTCAGTCGATTCAGACAAACGGTTAAATCCTACGAGACGTACACATACACATCACAAAGGCGCTTGCCACACACAAATA
>JBBBDQ010001558.1:5635000-5725000 GCA_037127315.1 Ascarosepion bandense | reverse complement strand
AAAAAAAAAAATGATAAACGACGAAATTAAACGTGGTGGTAGTCTGCTTCAGGTCCGCCCAGAAATAAATCCCAAGGAGCGACATGTGATAATCACACAGTCATCAGTGATTATATTATACCAAGAATTCATGTTTTGTTTTTGTTTTTAATTATAAAAAATATTTTCTCCAAAAAATAAATATTTTCAACGATTTCTAAGGCATATGCTTACACATATGGTCTTTAGTAGTGAAAGTAGCTACGAAAAATTAACATGAATCTTTTTAGTCTTGTGATTAGTCATGCGGCCCACGGCTCGAAAAAGTTGCCATGCCTGATCTATGAAGTGGCGTTGGGGCCGGTACGACTAAAACCGGAGTTGGGGGGGGGGGGACACAAAATGCAACACATGGCAGGGTAAGGCAGATTAAGTATATTCTTTGCATCGAAGAAGCTTGAGATGACCATTCACTTTAACTGGGTGGGTCTGGAACTGTACAACCAATTGTTTCACCCTACATGGCAAGCTGTTACAAAAAGCAAAACATTAAAGTAAAAAGTTGAATCATGTTCTTAAATAGCTTCATCAGATTGAGATTTTCATATGGATGCCATGTATAGCGCTAAAATGCTTTCGCCTATCAATGATTAAAAACTGCCTCAATCAAATGAAACCTGTAGGTCTTAGTAAGGACCATTCTTCCTGAAACCTCATGGACTGGTTCTACCGAATCACAATGTACTGAACCAAATAACAAACCGCCTCACAAAAATTGAAATACATGATCTGAAGGGCTTAATCTATCATAATATATCTAAACTTATTTATAAATTGAACTTTGTCTGTGTGTGTATGTGTCCGTTACCTATAGTCTCCGAAACGGCTGAACTGATTTTCTTGAAAATTTACACAGTTGTACTATAAGCGTCTGCGAGAATTCTTAGCTAGGTTTTGTGTTGAGGTACCCTCGATAAACATCGAAAATCAATAATCGAATTTGTAATTTGACACACTCATAGAGAAAGACATAAGAAACGATATTCAGAAGTTTCAAGGTTGCAGTTCTTACAAGAGCGCAGAAAATCGATAATATATATATACAGGGCAAGATGTTTGTGTATGTATCTGTTTATCTGCCTGTATATCTGTATTTTTTTCAGTCCTTTTATTCTAGTTTTTGCTTCGGGTTTGGCTATAAGTAGGTATAATTGTAGTTCTTAGTCTCAGCCATGATGCCATTTACTCAGAGGATTTATTTAGTCGTCAAAATTCAGTTTACAACGAAAAAAACTTATTTGATATCGGCCGGTTCACACTCCACCCACGTCTATTGAACAGGTGAAGAGGCTCATCCCTTGTTCCCTGCTTAGGATGTGGTTTCCGGTTTTCTCTTTTCCAATCTTGTCACTCTTATGTAGCCCCCGGCACATCAGTGGTGTTACTGCCTTTCTCGGGGTGATATGATTAAAAAAAAAAATACCAGGAAATCAAAATTTGACTTACATTCATTTATTTTTCTTTCAGTTTCACTTTGACTGGAATCAACTATTGCTTTTTAGTCTTTCGTACCAACGTCCAAAGAGTCTGAGCTCCTGGACCATGGATTAGTTTTAAAGCTTTCATTACCCCGAGTAACACCGGGCCTATACTGCTAGTATATATATATATATATATATATATATATATATATATATATATATATATATATATATATCCGAGTGAGTATAGAATGAGGAGAGAAAAAAGAAAAAAAATTTCCGTCCAAAACATTAATTTAAAACAGTGCTTGATATATGATGTATAGAGCTGTGAATATTTATAATAAATTATGTTTTAGAACATGTACATAATTTCTTCTATATATGTCCTCTTCCCTACAATAATGTGTTTGGATTTAAACACTTCCTCAGGGGAAATAAATGAATTTGGTGTGAAATCTAAATTGGAAAGAAAAAACACCCCACCCCTATCACGTCTATGAAAACCTAGACACAGGATCAAAGTAAATACATGAATTAGGTCCACTAACAGTAGACATCAACCAATTAAATGATAGCCGACCATAAAAATGACCACTCAACATCGCCATCTTAGAAATCCTAACCAAAAGATATACCCAACCGATAAAAAGATAAAACATACATTCCAACAGATAATACCATTAATCAACAATTTCACACTTTCACACCAAATTCCTCAAAAGTCTAGCGATCAAAACGAGACATTCACTTAATTACCAATAACCCCAACCAACCCCCACGACAACAACGAACCAAATATAAACAGAGAATGATTCCAAACCTTTATTTCCCCTGAGGAAGTGTTTAAATCCAAACATATTATTGTAGGGAAGAGGACATATATAGAAGAAATTATGTACATGTTCTAAAACATAATTTATAATATATATATATATATATATATATATATATATATATATATATATATATATATATATATATGCTATGTTAGTAGTTTCTGGATAGATTAAAAGGGGGTCGTCTATATATCTAAAGTAGGAGGAATTTGGTGGTAAAATCTTTCTGAAACAATCTCTTTCCAGAAATTCTAAAAATAAACAAGTGAGAACGACAAAACAACAAACTCAGTAACTTATATATATATATATATATTATTTCTACTTGCAATGAATTAAACTAATATCTTAAAACCAGTTGTACATTTACAGCCAACCAGAAGAAAAAAATCTTTATTGAAAAACTTCCCAAACATTTCAAATACCCAAGTTATAAAAAGGTTCGCAGTGGACATAAGGAATTTGATCATAGAATAGCCTGGGGCAAGGGTAGTTTTACACAACACCACAAGTTGCTACAAAAACAAAACAGTCACTTGAAAACTCAAGTGATAGTCTTAAATAGTTTCGTCAGATCGAGACTCTCATAAAGATATTGCCAAACTAGTTTAGAAATATCTAAACTGTCAGCTGTATACAACGGCTTTCTAAAATCAATGCTAAAAAATCGCTTCGAGCGAATAAAGCCTGTATCTCTTCTTCTAACCTCTTGGACTTATGCTACGAAACCTTAATGAACTGTATCAAATAACAGAAACCAAGTCAATTGAAGACTTTCAATAGGAGCAAGAACTAAAATGGATAGCATATATAACCCGAAAAAGATGATAATAATGATGGTGACATTCCACACTACCTTTAACAAAAGGTTAGGAAGGAAGCCTCTATGTATACTGGAAAGTGAATATTCGTCACATCGAAGGTTGAGATGACCATTCGCTGTCATTGATCGTCCACCAACCGTTCTGGAAACCCGCCTTGCCATTGGATCCAGGAGAAGAATTCGAGTGGGTGGATCTTGACCTGTACAACCCCTTGTTTTGCCCAACAACGCAAGCTGTTGTAAAACTAAAACATTAACGTAAAAACTTGAATCATGTTCTTAAATAGCCTCGTCAGATCGAGGCTTTCATAAAGATGCTGCCAAACTCGTTTAGAAATATCTAAACTGTCAGCTGTATACAACGGCTTTCTATAATCAATACTAAAAAATCGCTTCGAGCGAATAAAGCCTGTATCTCTTCCAACCACTTGGACTCGTGCGATGAAAACTTAAAGAACTGTATCAAATAGCAGAAACCAAGTCAATTGAAGACTTTCAATGGTAGAAAGTACTAAAATGGATAGCATATATAACCCAAAGAGATCATAATACTGACATAATCATGATGTTGCTATTCCACATTACCTTACACAAAAGGTTGGGAAGGAAGCCCCTATCAATACTGGGAAGAGGGAGAATAGTTAATGTAGTTGAGAAACTTATTTTCCTGAAAAATGTTTTAATAAAAATTTTATAAATTTCGACTACCAGTAACAGAATTCGAATTCAGCCCGACAGATTCCATTTTCCACATGTATATCCATCACGCCCCTGCCATATCTAGATATCTTGAGGGTTCTCTTTTAAAGCAAGTGTTAACGAACATTTTTTTTTTTTTACAAACTGTTTGCTCAGCCCTGGAGTGTGCTCCTTATTGTGATCTTGTAATGGCCAATACCAAACTTAAGAAATATTTAGATCATGGCTAGCGTCGAGCGATGCTCAACAAATTCGTTTCACAGGTCGTACGATAGGGTAGCGACTCTCCATCTTCATCGTGTAGCCGGTCCTTGATATCTGTGACTTCCGCATTTGCGTATTAAAAAATGTTTCAAAAAGCAAAACTTGAATTTGCCCCACGCCAAGCACGTCACTGAATCTGCCCAAATGTAGTGCTGTGTAGATATCTATTCTTCAGCCTTTTCCCAGATCTTCAGTCTTTCTCTACCACTCGTTGTCTGAGGATTGTTCGTCTCATGTTCCATTCGTTCAATATTTGTGTTGTGTGTATTTTTTTTTCTCCACAATTTTGGGGAGAAAACTTAAAGAGATTCTTTTTCAATAAATACTAAAAATATTTATTAAAATCCAATAATCTGTTGATTTTTTATAGATTTTTAAATTTGAGGTATTTATAGTATAAGTATTTTTCTAATTTATATTTTTACGATTTTTTCTTACGCTATGACTTTTCTAAAATATTCTGGTTATAAAAAGTTTAATACAATTCGTATATCAGAATTTTCTCCAATTTTCCATTTTTGTTTTGTTCTCTTTTAATTAATCAGTTCATCCCCAGCAAAGCGATAATTCCAAGTAAGACATAAGGGGCTACTGGTGATGAAATAGAATGAGAAAACTTTAGAATGAACTAGAAACCCAATCGTAAACAGGAAACAAGGGGTAAACTTCTACTCCTGTTTTTTATTTTTTTTAATCATTTCACCCCAAGCAAGGCATTCCACTGCCACTATTGCGCAATGGGTTACATAGGGGAAGGTAAAGAGAAAGAGTGGTTAGATATAGGAAATGCCAGAAGGAGGGTGATAGACGGGTAAGGATACCGAGGCTGAGAGTTGGGTAGATGGGAAGAGTGTTTGAGAGAATCGATGCGAGTTAGTGCGTTAGGAGGTGTCTATTGACCTTACATTTAAACTCCTGGAAATTGTAGCTGTCGGGGAAGCAATCATGTGGAAGGGAATTCCACAGTCGGGAAGTGCGAGAAAAGAAGCTGTTAGAGTAGAAATTACGGTTACATTTTATCGGTTTCACTGTAAAAGGGTGTGACCTAGTTGGTAATCTAGTATCTCGTGCAAATTCGTACCTAGGGGGCACCAGTGATCTAAGTTCATCGGAGCAGAAGCCGTGAAAGTATTTATAGAAAAGGCACAGGGAAGCTACATCACGCCGGTGAGAGAGAGAGACTGCAGCCGGTCTGCCAAGTCGGTATCAATTACATTACAGACTATCCGTTGTATTTTGTCAAGAACCTCGAAGAGAATATCATGGGGCACCCGACCAGATGTGGCAGCAGTATTCAATGCACGGGCGGATGGTAGATTTATATATGTGCAGGATATATTCAGATGGAAAAAAACTTCCGGGCCCTGCACAGAGAACCGACTTTCATAGCAGCGGATTTAGCAATGGATTCGATATAGTCATTCCACTTGAGGTCCGCTGAAAGTGTGAGTGAGACCAAGGAGGTGCAGTGTTTTACTCTCTGGGAGGCAAGCCTGGTCCATGCTAACGGGAGGTAGCAAAATTTATTTTTATACATTTTTTCTCCAAGAGTCGGTTTCGCGTCGAAATATTTTGTATTAACGATATGCAAATGATATGCCATTAAATTTCAACAGTTATTGGCTTGAAACCAGCCACCACCATCCCACTGATACCAAGAGACGACTTTTATTGTGTTCACATTACAATTCGTACATAAGTACTTAATGTTATTGCTTCTTCATTCATTTTAACAAAGTTCATAGTAATGAACAATTATTAATAATATGAATGCTGGCATTGGCCAATAAAGAAATTGCGATGGCAATTGTGATGTAAGGTCAGCAGACAAACTAACGATGACGTCGACTGGGCCAGAGAATGAGTCGCGGAGACTTAAAAAAAAAAAAGAAAAAAGTCGCCCGCAGCAATGGAAATAAATAGAGCATACAGGCGCAAAGTGACAGTGATTTAAGCAACGTCAAAATAGATTAACTCACACAGAAGTAGTAAAATTAGAACAACAATTGCGGCAGCAGCCACTTCGGAAGTGGCGCCGACAATAGCAATGACAATAGCCACAAAATGGCCACAACAGCGACATCAGTTACCGCAATATTAATTGTTTTGTGATAATGACCAAAATAAACAAACATGGCGACGATGTGAACAATAAACGCCTGACAACAGTGATTGATGATAGTGGCTTATATTTTCTAACGGTAAATAGTCTGACGGTTTGATAGCCCACGGGTTGGTGAACTAGACTCGAGGCAGTAAGTCTTAAGCTCAAATGACACTTACTCGTTATGAATTTGCTTCCTTGTAGCCGTGTTTACGATAAATAAAATCAGCCATAATTACGGCTGTACTTGACTCGGGAAGTCTGCCAACTGGTTACAAAGCCTTGGCTAGGAGTCGGTAAGATTAACGATTCAAATTCCCGACAACTAGCTGTCTCTCTATCTCTTTCTTTCTCTATATATAATAACAAAATTACAACATATATATATATATATATATAGTCAACCGCAGACAGATATATGTTATTGTAATTAACATATATATATATATATATATATATATATATGTATATTGTAATTTTTTTTATTACAATGATTTATAAAAGCATCTACCACTCCCCAATTTTCTAAATAACCATAAATTCCTCTTATATTTTCAAAAATAAATCGTTTTCACCATTTATTTTAACGCATCACCTGAAGATGAACAGTTCTGTTCTAAAACATGAAAGTTTTTGTGTAGTGATAGTAAGACATTGTAATAATAAAATTGCAATAAGCTCTACTTTGTATCGATAACACTTTATAAAAATAAATGCTTTTTTTTAATCTACGTGTTCTTTCACTTTTTTGTAATATATATATATATATATATTACAAAATATATATAAACCCACTGTTCAAGTATTTACTTTTATAAAAAGTGCTCGATACAGAGTAGAGCATATATATATATATATATATATATATATATATATATATATATATATCAAGGTGGTGATGGTGTGTTGGGCTGCTGGATCATGTAATTTAAATTGTGTGTATTTTGGCAGCATTTTTTTCATTAATGCAGGTTTCATTGAATAATATAGACAAGTTTTGTCTATTAATTTTGTGTAGGATCCGTTCATACCGTCTAATATACTTGATGGTGATGTCGTTAAAAGACAACAAAAAATCACAGTAATTGTTGATTTTTTTATCGGGTCTAAGCTTTCGGCTCACATAAGCCATTATCAAAGAATAAATATTAACACACAGTAAACATAGAACATTTAAGTTATTAACAATAAAGAGAATTAAATTGAAAATACAAGTCCATCCCTACCGTGGCCGATGGCCGAAGACCACAACGCCACTATTTTGTCACTGTCTTCGGCCACAGAACACAAATCATATAAAAATTATTCGAATGTTTTAATCATCCAAGCACTTTCGGCTATACTTTTAGCCATTATCAAGAATGAATTTTATTTTACTTTTAACTGAATATATAGATTGTTTTATGTACGTATCTAGAGTTAAAGGAATATTTTATTTTCTGAACACGGTCGGCACACTGTGGCCGTGTTCATAGGTGATATTGTTGAGTATTGGAGTTTTCTTTTTTATTAATAATGCTTTAATTATTTTTAGCCTTATTTTTATTTATTTATTTTTTTTATATGTGGATGCTGCTATAATATTTGTATTATCGACGAGTATGCTAAGGATAAAGTTTGGTAGTTCTCCATGTATATTTAAATGAGATCTAATAGAGCTATGGTCAGAAAGATGCAACGTGAGTCTTCTTGTTAACCTATTGTAGTATAACCAATATAATTATTTATGAATTCGGATTGATCAGGAACGCAGTTCTTTAAAGGACACGTGAATTTGTAAATAATAATTCACCTGCAAGATCTAAATTACAAAGAACTAATATTATATAAAAAATAGTTAACCACGGTACTTTGTCATTTTTAGCGAAACTTGCAGTTATATATATATATATATATATATATATATATATATATATAGATAGATAGATAAACAATTGATATATATATATATATATATATTGTTTAATACTTAGTTTTTGGTCCTAAGATTGTTAGACCAGTACACATTTGTATTAAAAAATGTTCTATACAATTATATTGTAGAACTTTTGAATATTTTCCATTTTTAATAAAAATTAATTAAATTAATTATTAAAAATCGCCGGAAGACACCACTCATGGTAGAAACCTGGGTAGCGAAATATCTCGTTTAAAAATGGAATATATATATATATATATATAGTCATCCGCATACAGATCTGTTTCGCTGCATCACAGCTTATCAGTACCGTTAGGCATCCGATTGCTTTTTTTCCCAGGATTGAAACCCGACCGAATTGGCGTCAGTCGGCGATTCTACCTCTGAAATTTCCAATAAGCAAAAAACACTGGTGTATTTCAAACAGAAATTTTATATATATATATATATATATATATATATATATATATATATATATAATTTCTGTTTGAAATACACCAGAGTTTTTTGCTTATTGGAAATTCTAAGTCCAATCTTCTAGTTCTTTAGCCTTCAATGGAAGCCAAAATTTAAACTTCATAAAAGCTCTTTCATTTTTTTAAAATTAATTTTAAATCTTAAGTCTTGCAAATTGGTAGAGGCACCAATATCACATCAAAATATTACACATCCAGTCTTTTACTAGTATAAAAAAAATAAAGTCTGTACACACAATACAAATAAGGTTATAACAATTTTAAAACAGTTGAATAATGGATGTTTTCAGGGACAATTTAAAAAGATCTTTTATTTATTCATAATGAATCTCTGGTTAGTTTTATATTGTGAATGGAGTTTATGGCCATAAAAAACATTGGTTCTTGTATGATCATCAGAGTTAAGCAACACAGAATCTGGTCAATAATGGGTGACTGCTTGGAAATACAAGGTGCTGTGGGCTTGGATGTGCGGGTGGTGTAATGGATAATGGCTCAGAATTTGAAATTGGAAAACAAAGTTCCAATTCTAGTTAGGTTGTTATATTCACTTGTGCATACACCCTTGAGAAAGGTCATCAATCCACCTCTTCTTCCCATGCTAAAAAATGTTTTTAAATAGTAACAAACTTGTTTTGATAATAATTTTCAGTTTATATATTGATTGTAATATAGTATTGATCCCTCACTTTATATTCATATTATAATTTTTTGTTTGTTAATCAAATTCTGATTCAGTATGAATCTCCTCTTTTCCTCCCAGCTATATAAAATATGTGTCATTAAAACATTATTCTCTCAAATCCAGTCCTCTTGGTCTTTATTTTTCTTCTCAATTGGAGTAGATAGACTAAACTGTCGCTCGGTTCACACTACACCCACGTCTGTTGGGCGGGTGAGGAGGCTCATCCCTTGTTGCCTGTTTGGGATGTGGTTCCCGGCTTTCTCTTTTCCAGTCTTCTTGCTCTTTTCTTTTTTTCTCCTTCTCCATTGATGGACTGAACTATCGCCCGGTTCGCGCCCCGCCCACGTCTATTGAGCGAGTGAGGGGGCTCATCCCTTGTTTCCTGTTTGGGATATGGTTTCCGGCTTTCTTTTTTCCGGTCTTCTTGCTCTTTTCTTATTTTTTTTCTTCTCAATTGGAGTAGATAGACTAAACTATCGCCCCGGTTCACACTCCACCCACGTCTTTTGAACAGGTGAAGAGGCTCATCCTTTTTTTCCTGTTTAGGATGTGGTTTCCGGCTTTCTTTCTTCCAATCTTTTCACTCTTCTTTTTTTTTTTTTTCTCAATTGGAGTAGATAGACTCTACAACACTACTCCTCACAGACTAAATATCGGTATTTCCATGGAAAGTGATCAGATTACATTCCTTAATTCCATTAGTTCTAACCGTCACGACTAAGACCTACCATGCAACGCGTATTTTAGCGAAGCACCCTAATTCCATTGGTGAGATATGTTCCAATCAATCAGCTTCTTCTCACAGACCACTGATTTATGCAACCAACTCCCAAGAGACTGTTTTCCCGATCACTACAATCTTAATCTGTTCAAGTCAAGGGCTAACCGTTATCTTCTACACATATCTCCATAAACAGTGCTTCTTAATCTGTAACCTCTACTTTGAGTGGCTCCCGCGTCTTGTACAGCGCCAATATAACTGCAAAAAAAAAAGTTGTCTTTAACGGCCACACTTTTCCACCTTTTTGCATATGGAAACAGGAACAATTATTTTAAACAAATTTATTAACTGATGACACCTGGTTCAAATTTATGGAGACACGAACCGAATATCATAAATTTGATTCAAAAGCGTGACAACTTACACGCAAGATAAAAGTGTAGGAAAAAAATTAAACTTATATTCCTGGTCGGATTTAATAAACTTGATTAAAAATATTAACTTACTAAATATCGCTTCTACAGTATCTTCAAACGTTAATTAATGGATTTTTGTAAGTCACATTTTATCAAGTTTTTGTTAAAAAACAAAAAACAAAAAAAAATTGGAGTGGCTACTCAAATACGCGAATACATTAAAATAACTTGAAGATTTTACGGAGGCAGAACTTGTTAACCTGGGAGAAAGAACCTTGTTGATGTTACTGTTGCAGAGGTCATTTCCTTCTCTGCCTTCTTCTTCTTCTATGAGCCTTGTCCTTTCAGGACGTGGGCCGTCCACGTCTCCATATCCCTGGTGGATCTTAGCACACTTTCTCCTGTAACATCTCGCAACCCACGTTCTATCACCCACCTTCTCAGGCCCTTAAATCTGTTATCCACAGCTTTCCCTTGTCTCTTTTCCCCTCTATCTGGCCTGTTAGTATCAGGTTCTCCAATCCCTCCTTCTTCATTGTATGTCCCAGGAACTTTAGTTGTCTCTTTCTAATGCTCAATATTAATTTCCATTTCGTTTCCATCCTTTCCAAAACCTCATCATTGCTCACATGCTCAGTCCATTACATCCACAGCATTCTCCTGTAGAACCACATTTCAATTGCGTCAAGTTTTTACTTCATCTTTGATGATATTGTCCAACATTCACTGCCATATTGAAAAACTGACATCCCATAGCAATCTAGTACTCTCTTCTTTACTCAGCTTCTGGAACGCGTCCTTCGCCATGCCAATTCGCCTTTGGATCTCTGTGTCCCACTTTCCGTCTTCTGTTAGGACACTTCCCAGGTATTTAAATTTTTGTACCTGCTTGTGTAGTACCCCCACCTGTATTTGGCATTTTAGGCTACTTTTTTTGCTGATGACCATGCATTCGGTTTTCTTGCAGTTTAGTTTGGTTAAATAAATGTATAATTTATTTACATATCGACAAAACTAGTAACTTTTAGCTGTTGCTGTTGCTAAGGCAAAAGGGAAAGAAAATGGTGTAATTAGAAGTGAAATGGACGTTTCTGGTATCTGTCGTTGTTTCTCTCAGCGCGGTCGGTGTTGACATGAATGCTGGTTTTTGTCGGTGTTGACGTCGGAACTGTAACGTTTCTTTCAGTTTGAGAATATAGAGTTGTCTGTCGGATCCAAATTAATATTTCGGTTTGTGGAGTGGGTAATGGCTCTGACTGTTTTCGTTGTATCACAGCTCATCAGTGCGGCTAGATTTACCGTTCGCTTCAAGCCGGGACTGGAACCTGACTGATGGCAAATCAGTCGGAGATCCACCCACCAAGCTATCAGCACACAACGAAGATAGATAGATTTCATAGCGTGTAATGTTTTTACAGAAAATAAATAAGCCAGCAGTAAAGAGTGTTCAATACCGTAACCGAGAGCGTTCAACACGATAACCGGAGAACATAGCATTAAGCCGTAAATGGCCACTGTCTATAAAATTTTCCCTTTCTCTACAGTACTCAAGCGGCTAGCGAGAGCACACACACACACACACACACATATATATATATATATATAGTCAACCGCAGACAGATCTGTTTCGCTGTATCACAGCTCATCACTACGGTTAGACTCCGATTGCTTTTAACCCAAGATTGAAACCTAACCGAATTGGCGTCAGTCGGTGATTCTACCTCTGGGCTATGGGCGCTCGGTAGAAGAAGGCAGACTTTTTCGCGTGCATATTATCATTATACACGTCCAATAGCCAGAGTGCTCTAATTCATTACTGAATGAGCGATGTGTGCATGCCAGAGTAGCTACTGTTTTTCAAAGTCTACCATTCTTCCGGAGTGCTCAATCAGGGCGTGAGAGCGTAAACAGTCATCTGCAGACAGATCTGTTTCGCTGTATCACAGCTCATCAGTACGGTTAGACTCCGATTGCTTTTAACCCAGGATTGAAACCCGACTGAATTGGCGTCAGTCGGCGATTCTACCTCTGGACTATGGGCGCTCGGTAGAAGAAGGCAGACTATATATATATATATATATATATATATATATATATATATATATATATATATATATATATATAGTGCTGTCAAGTCCGTGAACGGCGAAAGTAATCTAAAAGATCTATTTAATATAAAATATTAAGCGATAGATCTGTATAGAGTGCTCGATGGATATTGTCCAGAACAATATGATTTACATAAAGGAAAATTCAACATATCAACTAAAGTAGTTATAAATTATAATCCATTTCAATGAACTAATATGTTCATTTCATCAGACCAGATTTTATTTGGCACAAAGATTTTACATATATATATATATATATATATATAACCAAGTATTGTTGGAATAATATTCCTTGTTTCAAGAAACACTATTTTTTAAAAAGTGCTCAATACAAAGTAGAGCTAATAATATTATTTATTCATAAATTATAACATGGATATGTTACAATATCACTACAAAAGTAGATATTCTGTTTCGAAACAGAATAGCTACTTTTGTAGTGATATTGTAACATATCCATGTTATAATTTATGAATAAATAATATATATATTACTCAAAAATTATGAAGTAAAATATCATGTCAGTTTAAAAAGATAAAGCCATTAATTCTTTAGAGAAAGCGTTGTTAAAGTTTCGGATACGAAACTGAGCAGAGATGTCTTTCGTGAATATCTAAACGAGTGCATGTGTATTAAGACAAATAGAACCTTGCTTGACAGTAATATATATATATAGAACGGGGGATGAATTGACGTCTAAATTGCGCAAAAATAAAAATAAGACTGACATGTCATTTTAATAGATATATTTACCAAAATTATACAAAAATATTAAATTTATTCAATAAAATCACTATTGGCTTCAACCACGGCCTCCAAACGACTTCGGAATCCCACGCATCTCACGGTGTTTAATTTGATGAATGCTGCCATAATCCTTGCCTTCAGTTCAAGGAGTTTTGTTGGTATCTCGTTCAACTGCGCCCCACATATGATAATCAAGGGTGTTTATGTCTAGGGAGCTAGATGTATGGGGTGATGTGGTCACAGAAATTGTCTGACAGCCATTATTAATGCATAGTCTTGTTGCCAGACATATGGTCATTCAACCGCCACCCTCATGACTCACGGCAACACTAAATCCTCAAGACACTTGATGTCGGCCAACGTGTTGAGTATGAAGCTCCGTGAAAAGACGAATGGAGGCATAATGTCGCCATCACCAGTGGTCTCTCCAAACACCACAATTTTTGACTGGATATATCATCCAACTCTTTCCGAATCCTCTTCACTGTCCTCAGATTGACACGCAATTACCTTGAAATTTTCGTATTGGCGATTCCGGTGCGAATGCCAATCAGTACAGCATGCCGTTTCCAAATTTCACACGGTGCTGTCAATAAAATCAAAAACAAACAACACGCAGGCCTGAAACTAAAAATTTAAAATAACGACAATTTATCCATCGAACACTCTCTCTCTCTCTCTCTCTCTCTCTCACTCTCTCTCTCTCTCTCTGTTGAAGAGGCTCATCCCTTGTTTCCTGTTTAGGATGCGGTTTCCGGTTTTCTCTTTTCCAATCTTTTCACTCTTTTCCTTTATTATTTTTTTTTTCAATTGGAGTAGATAGAGTAAACTATCGCCCGGTTCACACTCCACCCACATCTATTGAACAGGTGAAGAGGCTCATCCCTTGTTTCCTGTTTTGGATGCGGTTTCCGGTTTTCTCTTTTCCAATCTTTTCACTCTTTTCCTTTATTATTATTTTTTTTTCAATTGGAGTAGATAGACTAAACTATCGCCCGGTTCACACTCCACCCACATCTATTGAACAGGTGAAGAGGCTCATCCCTTGTTTCCTGTTTAGGATGCGGTTTCCGGTTTTCTCTTTTCCAATCTTTTCACTCTTTTCCTTTATTATTTTTTTTTCAATTGGAGTAGATAGACTAAACTATCGCCCGGTTCACACTCCACCCACATCTATTGAACAGGAGAAGAGGCTCATCCCTTGTTTCCTGTTTAGGATGCGGTTTCCGGTTTTCTCTTTTCCAATCTTTTCACTCTTTTCCTTTTTTTTTTTTTTTTCTTCAATTGGAGTAGATAGACTAAACTATCGCCCGGTTCACACTCCACCCACATCTATTGAACAGGTGAAGAGACTCATCCCTTGTTTCCTGTTTTGGATGCGGTTTCCGGTTTTCTCTTTTCCAATCTTTTCACTCATTTCCTTTATTATTTTTTTTTTCAATTGGAGTAGATAGACTAAACTATCGCCCGGTTCACACTCCACCTACATCTATTGAACAGGTCAAGAGGCTCATCCCTTGTTTCCTGTTTAGGATGTGGTTTTCGGTTTTCTCTTTTCCAATCTTTTCACTCATTTCCTTTATTATTTTTTTTTTCAATTGGAGTAGATAGACTAAACTATCGCCCGGTTCACACTTCACCCACATCTATTGAACAGGTGAAGAGGCTCATCCCTTGTTTCCTGTTTTGGATGCGGTTTCCGGTTTTCTCTTTCCCAATCTTTTCACTCTTTTCCTTTTTTATTATTTCTTTTCAATTGGAGTAGATAGACTAAACTATCGCCCGGTTCACACTCCACCCACATCTATTGAACAGGTGAAGAGGCTCATCCCTTGTTTCCTGTTTAGGATGTGGTTTCCGGCTTTCTCTTTTCCATTCTTTTTTCCCTTACGTAGCCCCTTGCGCATCAGTGGCGTTATCGCCTTGCTTGGTGGATATGATTAAAAAAAAAAAAAATATATATATATATATATATACGAAACTATTAAAATCTTAATGATAATTCCTTGTCTGTTCAATGAAACCTGTATCTATATATATATATATATATATATATATATATATATATATATATATTGTCTATATTTTATGAGATGAAGTCGTATATACATTATTTGGACAATTGTCCTCATCTTTTTTCCACTTATACGACGTTTCGGCCGTTGTATGTTCCGGCCTTCCTCAGATGCTAAGAATAATTTGGTTCGAAATTTCTAGTACTCGAGGAAGTCCGAAGCGTGCAACGGCCAAAACGTCATACAAATGGCAATAAAGATGAGGAAAATAGTCCGAATAATGTAAATACTATATATATATACACGCACTCTACCCACATCTATTGAACAGGCGAAGAGGCTCATCCCTTGTTTCCTGTTTAGGATGCGGTTTCCGGTTTTCTCTTCTCTAATCTTCTCACTTTGTTTTTTTTTCAATTGAAGTAGATAGACTAAACTATCGCCCGGTTTACACTCCACCCACATCTATTGAACAGTTGAAGATGCTCATCCCTTGTTTCCTGTTTAGGATGCGGTTTCCGGTTTTTTCTTTTCGAATCTCTTCACTCATATGTAGCCCCCTGCACATCAGTGGCGTTACCGCCTTGCTCGGGGTGATATGATTAAAAAAAAAAAATGTATATATATATATATATATATATATATATATATATATAATAGTAAAGAAAAATTGTCCACGTATGCGTCTTATCATATGTATATACACTCACGATCAAAAATTTAAGACCACCTAAAAATCTTTAAAAATAATTTTTTTTTACAGATAGATTTTAAACTCCTCCCACTTAAGGTTACCAATACTACAATCTAAAAGGTTTTGAAAACAAAAAGCTACATTCCAAACATTTTATTTAGAAATTTACATTTTTATAAAATGAGGCGATTTACACATGATCAAAATTATAAGACCAGAGACAAAAATTCTACGAAATTGTACAAAAAGTGTATGAAAACATTCAACAACCAAATTTAATAATGAAGTCTACCTCCACTGCTTTTGATGACTTCAAAAATTCTGTCAGGCATGCTAGAAATAAGCTTTTCCATTAAGGTGCGGGGGATGTTGCTCCAGCTTCTGAAGATGGCTTCACGAAGTTCATTTTTTGTTGAATATTGTTTGCCATTTCGATAAACATCTCTTGTCATCCATCCCCAAACATTTTCAATTGGGTTCAAGTCCGGTGCGCATGCAGGATGTCCCAAGAGATGGACCCCATTTTCTTGTAGAAAGGTCAAGGTCCGTCTTGCAGCGTGGATTGCAGCATTATCCTGTTGGAATAACCATCCATCCCCACACAAACGATGGCCCTCCATCATCAAAGATGCTTTTTATAGCATGTTAACACAACCAGCTGCTCTCTGACGACCCTGCATCACCTGGAGCTCCATTGTCCCTCTGTAAGAAAAGACATCCCATACCATTAGGGACCCTCCACTACTATGACGTGCGGAGAATTTTTCAGGAGGCATGTTTTTGTTATACCAATATCGTTGGAAGCCATCAGAACCATCGAGATTGGATTTTTTCTCATCAGAAAACAGGACTTTCTTCCACTTCTCAACGTCCCATGTTTGGTATTCACGACCAAACTTTAAGCGGTCCACCTCGTGACGTGGAAGCAGCCGAGGAATTTGTTTATGCTTTTTATTTACCATGCCTTTTTGTCTTAAGTGTCGTCTGATGGTTACGGGACTTCAATCAGCATCTGTGACTGCCTTAATTTGACTAGAAGAAAGTCCCCCGTCTTTCATAACAACCCGTCTTATTCTCCTACTCAATGCAGGAGAAATTTTTTGGGGCCTACCAGAGGATTTTGCTTTTCCATAATTCTCACTGTTCTTTAGAAAGTTGCAAATCACAGTTTTACTGCGATTTACCTTAGCTGCGATCGCCCGCTGTGACAAACCTTGCTTATGGAATTTTAGAATTTGAGAACGCTCAACTTTGGTAAGTTTGCTTGCTTTAGGCATGGTAACACCTTTACGTAGTGATTGCTAATCTCTAACTAAACTAAAAACATTGGAATTACCATCGATCTAACAATTTATACCCTTGGTCTTATAATTTTGATCATGTGTAAATCGCCTCATTTTATAAAAATGTAAATTACTAAATAAAATGTTTGGAATGTAGCTTTTTGTTTCCATAACCTTTTAGATTGTAGTATTGGTAACCTTAAGTAGGAGGAGTTGAAAATCTATCCATAAAAAACATTTCTTTTCAAAGATTTTTAAGTAGTCTTATATTTTTGATCAGGAGTGTATAATAGTCGGTAAAAGAAATCTGAGAGATAAGAAAACAACAAAAATAATAATATCTAAACTTATTTATAAATAGAACTTTGTGTGTGTGTGTGTGTGTGTGTGTGTGTGTGTGTGTGTGTGTGTCCGTTACCTCCGAAACGGCTGAATCGATTTTCTTGAAAATTTACAGTTGTACTATAAGCGTCTACGAGTGTTCTTAGCTAGGTTTTGTGTCGAGGTACCCCTGATAAATATCGAAAATCGAAAAAATCGGGTTATAGAAGGAGTGGTCCGATTTTAATCAAATTTGATACACTCATAGACAAAGACATAAGAAATGATATTCAGAAGTTTCAAGGTTGCAGTTCTTACAATAGTGCAGAAAATCGATAATATATATATATATATATAAGGGAAGATCTTTGTGTGTGTGTGTCTGTTTATCTGTCTGTATGTCCTTTATACAAATCCACAATTTTTATCCGATTCTCACCAAACTTCACACAAATATTCTTTAGGCTGAGTCTGAGATCCAGGACCATGGACTAGTTTTAAAGCTTTCATTACACCCGAGCAACGCCGGGCTATACTGCTAGTTGTTTAATAGGACCAATAATATATATTGTTTATTAGTAGTCTGTTTAACCAAATGAAAGTATGACGAGAAAAATGTTAAAAATCTGAATTTTTGAAGACATCTGTGTCCTTTCTATATGACCGAAAATATCTTATATTCTAGGATATGGAGTTTTTCTTTTGCATCGTATCCTACATAAAGTCTTAGCATTTTTCATTTCATATCAGTAATATTTTACTTATCTGTCCTATGTTCAACTATTTGTACGCGAATATATATATATATATTTCTAAGAATTCATGGATTATATTTTATTAATCCAACATACTTTAATTACTTCAAACGTTATTTTTTATTGGATATTCATACTTGAGTAGACGCCCTATTTATTTTTCAGCAGTATTTATTCGTCTGCCGACCTACGTACTGGAGGAAACCTAAAGTTTGTGTGCTTTACGACAGAATTCGAACCCTTACAGGATGAGACACCAACTGATCCGGATTATTTACAATCAAGCAAATTACTATTTTGCCATTAAAACACATACTGCAATGAGGTATGCAGTTTCGAATCGTGTCAGAAGACATCAATTTGGACAATTGTCCTCATCTTTTTTGCCACTTATACGACGTTTCGGTCGTTGTACGTTCCGGCCTTCTTCAGACGCTAAGAATAATTTAGGAGGTTGATGGAATAAATTCTTTTAAAAATAAACGAAAGGGCTACTGAAATACGAGTATCCACTAAAATAAGTCAGAAATAATAATAATAATAATAATAATAATAATAATAATAATAATAATAATAATAATTCCATGTGCCTTGTCCTTTCATGACATAGACGATCATAGCCTTCCACGTCTCTTTAATCCTGGTGGCTCTCAGCACACTTTCTCCAGGTTACACCACACATCCCCCGTTCTGTCATCCACCTACTCAGTGCCGTGACCGCCATTAACGGAGGTCACGTCAGTGCTCAAGCCCTTCAAATATGTTATCCCTGGAAACCCCAAATTGAGAGATATACAAAATATTGTCTTGTTAAGTACAGTCCACACACTGAGGAGAACTTTGTCAATATAACACTAGGGATATTAGGGAGATAGGAAAAATCATGAAATGGAGCTATAACAACACACCACTACCTGACTTAGGTCTTCCTGCAGACTTGGTAGGTCGTGCGATCATAGCAGAAATCGAATTATAATAATAGTAGTAGTAGCACGAGAGCACACAAACTTTATTAAAGGAAAGTAAAAGCCTTGTACGAACGAAAAGTGTATAAGATATATAGACAATTGCTGATATGTCCTGACAAATAGTGATTGCTGGAGGGATGTGCGTTGTGGTGCAGTGGATATCGGCTCGGAACGAGAAATCAGGAGCCGAGTTCAAATTCCAGTTGAATTCATTGCATTCACTTACGGCTAAATTCATTTGTAACAGTAATACTATTAATATTACTGTTACAAATGAATTTAGCCGAGGGATAAAGCTTGTAATCCAAAGGTCCAAGGTTCAATACTACTTATCGGACTGTTAATGGTTCTCGACGGGAGGGAAATATTTCAAACACTTATTCCGATTCTTGGCATTACGACAGAAGGCCTAGACAAAGAACCTGTTTCAGACATCAAATTAATAAGTCCTGTTACCAGATAACAACGGTGAATATGTCTGGTTGTCAGATAAATTGTTCGTTTATTCTAATGTTATTTGAATTAATCTGCAAAGTATTTTTGCCGTAGAGTTTTATAGTTTCTTGTCGCTATGTTCTTTCTCAAAAATGTTTGCTTTACATTTTATATTCTGACCTGACTAGTTAATATTGTTGATTATAGGATTAAAATAAATGGCAGAAAAAGAACGAATTTGTCTGACAACTCAAAATATGTGTGTATGGGGAGAGGGTCAATTAATAAAAATGATCTCCTAAATTTCAATTCTCGCCATAAAAAACAAAATAACATCCGGAATGAATTATCGGTTTTTATTTAAGAACACTCAGAATTTGTAGCCCTCTATATTTAGACAAAGAGGAAAAATACAATGAAAATACTTTCAAGTTCTCCCAACACTTAATTATTTCAGATTAAACGCTCAAAAGGAAAGGCTCGTAAAATATCGAAACTTATTTATAAATGGAACTTTGTCTCTGTGTGTGTGTGTGTGTGTGTGTCCGTTACCTATAGACTCCGAAACGGCTGAACCGATTTTCTTGAAAATTTACACAGTTGTACTATAAGCGTCTGCGAGTGTTCTTAGCTAGGTTTTGTGTCGAGGTACGCCCGATAAATATCGAAAATCGATAATCGAAAAAATTGGGTTATAGAAGGAGTGGTCCGATTTTAACCAAGTTTGATACACTCATAGACAAAGACATAAGAAACGATATTCAGAAGTTTCAAGGTTGCAGTTCTTACAATAGTGCAGAAAATCAATAATATATATATATATATAAAAGGCAAGATGTTTGTGTGTGTGTGTGTGTGTGTGTGTGTGTGTGTGTGTGTGTGTGTGTGTGTCTGTTTATCTGCCTATATATCTGTATTTTTTTTCAGCCCTTTTTTTTGTTTTTTCTTTGGGTTTGGCTCTAAATAGGTATAGTTGTAGTTCTTAGTCTCAGCCATGATACCATTTACTCGGAGGACTTATTTAGTCTTCAAAATTCAGTTTACGACAAAAAAAATTATTTGATATCGATACCAGGAAATCAAAATTTGATTTACATCCATTCATTTTTCTTTCAGTCTACGTTTCGTTTTAACTGGAAACAACTCTTGCTTTTTAGTCTTTCATGCCAACGTCCAAAGAGTCTGAGCTTCAGGACCATGGATTAGTTTTAAAGCTTTAATTACACCCGAGCAACGCCGGGTTATACTGCTAGTACATATATACACCCCCCCATATATATATATATATATATATATATATATATATATATATATACTGCATTGACACACAATGAATTGGGTGTGTGTGTGTGTGTGTGTGTGTGTGTGTGTGTGTGTGTGTGAGGAAAGGTGTTGGATTTTATATTTATTGATCCAACAGATTTTTATTATTTATTTTCGAATATTTTTCTCCCGTGAAATTTCTCAAATATTCACGCCGGTACTCGAAAATAAAAAAAATAAACTGGGAGTATACTGAAATATGAGTAGCCACTAAAAATAACGTCTAAGTAATATATATATATATATATATATATATATATATATATTTGTGTGTGTGTGTGTGCTTTATATATGAATAAAGCAACCTTGAGGTCATAAACCCTAAGAAATCGCCCAAAATAAAAGAACTGGGTTTGGCCGGTTTCCGCTCGCTCCTACTTAAATTAATCTCCTAATGACCTCTGTATAAAATCCGTTCAAAAAGTAATGGGAAGTTTAGTCCCATCGGACCCGTCTACCTACACGATATTTCTACTCGGGAATGGCATCGAGTCACTATCTATCTATCTATCAGATTTAGTTTCTTCATCTATCTATCTATCTATCTATCTATCTATCTATCTATCTATCTATCTATCTATCAGATTAAGTCTCTTCATATACAGTGTAACCCTGATATAAGAGAGTTGTCGGGACCGGATAAAAGTTATCTTATATCTGGGTTTCTCTTATGTCCGCTATTTTATATACATTACCACAGGGGGGGGGTATATATGTACTAGCAGTATAACCCGGCGTTGCTCGGGTGTAATTAAAGCTTTATAACTAATCCATGGTCCTGAAGCTCAGACTCTTTGGACGTTGGCATGAAAGACTAAAAAGCAAGAGTTGTTTCTAGTTAAAACGAAACGTAGACTGAAAGAAAAATAAATGGATGTAAGTCAAATTTTGATTTCCTGGTATCGATATGAAATAATTTTTTTTGTCGTAAACTGAATTTTGAAGACTAAATAAGTCCTCCGAGTAAATTTGGGACCAGAGAAAATATCTCTTATATCCGAGTTTATCTTATATCAGGGTATCTTATATCCGGGTTATACTGTATATCTATATCGGTCTCATCTATCTATCTATCTATCTATCAGATTAAGTCTGTTCATATATATCTATATCGGTCTCATCTATCTATCTACAGTATAACCTGGATATAAGAGACTCTGCTATAGGAGAAACTCGGATATAAGAGATACTTTCACTGGTCCCAAATTAGAGCCTATGGTAATGTATATAAAATAGACCAACCCCGGATATAAGAGAAACCCGGATATAAGGTAACTTTTATTCGGTCCCGACAACTATCTTATATCAGGGTTACACTGTATCTATCTATTTATCTATCTATCAGATTTAGTTTCTTCATATATGTCTATCTCGGTCTCTACTTATCTAACAATCAATCTATCAATCTATCTATCTATCTATCTCGCACACATTTACGACCATTCGCCGATTGTCATTAGAGTTAATGATTTCGATCATACTGAGTGTTTTTGTATCAGACTAAGTTAAGTTTAGCTCAATGTCCTACCACGAAATCCCCAACCTGATCGGGTTCTTCAGGCAGTGCTTTGTGACCCACGCTATCGTATCAATATTTGCTTCTTACTCCCTACATTTACAGTGTAACCCTAAAACTAAACCAGCTAGTCTGAAAACGCCCAAAACTATCTGCGTCCCCTTCACAAACATACGTGGTATCCGCGCTAACTTTAACAGCGTAGAATCATTCCTCCAAACTAACTCACCTGATATCTTAGCTATATGTAAGAGTAACCTTGACCCTTCTATCCCCTCCTCTGAGTTTTTCGTTCCTAGTTACCTTCCCCTCTTCAGGAAGGACTCCAATGTCCATATACATGGGCTTGGTGTTTATGTCAGCGAACACCTCCCTCTAGCCAGGGTAACTTCTCTCGAATCCCTGGATCATTCTTTCATATGCTTCCGTCTCTCACTTCTAAGCTCGATTAGCTATCTCTTCTTCCTCTACCGCTCCCCCTCCTCCTCTGACTGTTTGGTACTTGATATCATCTCTACTAATATCGATAAGGCTATTTCTTCTCATCCATTTGTCCATATATTTGTGTTTGATGACTTTAACGCCCACCACATCAAGTGGCTGGAAAACTCTGTCACCGACCTTGCTCGGATCCGCACCATGAATTTTTCAATAACCCAAGCTCTTACGCAAGTGGTGGATTCCCCACTCGTTTCTCTAATAGCCCTAACGGAAGGGACTCTTCACTAGACCTCTGCTTCTCTTCCATCCCAGACTCTTGCACTACCAAGCAGCTCTGCCCTCTCGGAAACTCTGACCACGCCGTAGTTTCCGTCAACATCTCAATCCACTCTCACTCTACCCAAGAAACCCAGACCAGCAGAATATCCTACTGCTACCAGAGAGCAAACTGGGATTTGTTCCGAGACTTACTCTGTGACGTCCCCTGGAAGAACGTCTTCGGTCTTCCAGTCGAAGACTGTGCGTCCGATGTCTCCTCTTGGGTTAAGGCTGGCATCGATGCTTTCATCCCCGTCAGAAAATTTCTTCTTAAATCAAATTCGTCTCCCTGGTTCTCGCCCGCTTGCTTGGCCGCCATTGCCCACCGGAACCATTTCTTCCGGCTCTATCGAAGCCACTCGTCGGACCGAAATAGGCGCCTTTTCGCCTCAGCACGTCATAAGTGTAAAAAAATTCTAAACGAAGCTAAGCTGGTGTTTGCAGCCAGAATGAAGCAACACATAGCATCCTCTAAGTTCGGCGCCATAGATTACTGGTGACTCTGCAAGAACGTGCTCAACAAGAGTAAGACTTCAATACCCCCACTAATCAATGAATTTGAGGTCCTCACCTCCTCTGCGGACAAGGCTGAATGCTTTTCTCGTAGATTCTCTACCAATTCGACACTGAATTCGTCAGGAGTACCTACTCCCGACTTCCCACCTAGAACTAAGGCTCAACTGATCGCACCTACTTCCCATTGGCATGGAACAGGCTTGCCTCCCTGAGAGCAAAACACTACGCCTCCTTGGCCTTATACTCTCGGCGGACCTCAAATGGAATGACTATATCGAATCCATTGCTAAGTCCGCTGCTATGAAGGTCGGTTCTCTGTGCAGGGCCCGGAAATTTTTCCCGTCTGAATCTACCCTGCACATATATAAATCTACCATCCGCCCGTGTATTGAATACTGCTGCCTCATCTGGTCGGGTGCCCCTGCTACTCTCCTCGGGCTTCTTGACAAAATACAACTGACAATCTGTAACGTGATCGATCCTGTCTTGGCGGACCGGCTGCAACCGCTCTCTTACCGGCGTGACGTGGCTTCCCTGTGCATTTTCTACAAGTACTTTCACGGCTTCTGCTCCGATGAACTTAGGTCATTGGTGCCGCCTGATTCACTGTTTTTTTCTTCAATAGTCCCTGTCTTTCTAAAAAGTAGGTCCGAATTGCGAAAAATGCAATAACTATGCCAATTTGTTATGTGGATAAACTTCTGATTGCTTTTATGAACAATATAAATTAAGCATATCATAGTCTGAAATAAAAAAAAAATCAATGAATAATTAATTTTTACAATAGTTATTTTCATTTTTTTTAATTATATATAAAAATTATATATAAAAAGTTTAAAAATTATTGTTAAATTTCTTTCTCTAATGGGCCGGCTAGGGTATGTAATTAATGCATGAAGACTACAATTACTAATCGAAAATTTAAAAGCTTAATACAAATAAATGTCCCCGTCAGTTTTTAAAATAATTAAAAACATTTTAATTGTGTGCATTTTGATTGCCCGTATCTTTATTTGTACGGATGGCCGTACGTGATATTTATCATTAAAAGGTCACTTGATTAAAGGGTTGTCTTCCCTTACATAAAAAATTACATTCGTATAATTTTGTCTTCCTATATTAGCCTTGTTTACAACTTCCGGTTGTCATTATGTCACTCGACATTTGTGATAGGCAGTGTAGATCGGATTACCTTAACTGATTAAAAATTTATAGCAAATATTTCAGAGAGTAAGCAAGTACATAGTTTGAAAAACAGATAAAGGCAAGTTTTAACTTAAGAAAAAATGACTTCAATAACGTGTCAGCGACGTATATTTTATTTTTGCCAGATTTTTAAAACAGGATTGTGGCTACTGTTTAAAAATGTGTCGATCAATCAAAAAATGGCGGTACTTTTTCCAATCAATATAATTTCGCTTTAAAATATGCCAGTGTATTTTCTTTACTGGAATTACTAAAATCTACTAAATTTAATCTCTTGACTTTCAGTTAAAGCTAATTTTAAAGCTTGAAGATAACTTATTTATTTTTAAACTTTCAATTTAAATTTAGGTGTAGAAAAATGAGTGGAGGTACCTCGTTATCGTTTTAATGCCTGTATATTTCGTTGTCCTTTTTCTTCAGTATTTTTTCTCGTATTTTTTTACACTTAGTAACCCCTTTGCTTTTTAGTTACTTAATTGCCTTGTTTGGGTAAAATGATTCAACAAACAAAAATGAAGAAAAAGAAGCTACCTAAAAATCATCAGACAATATAGCAAAACACATACAGTGGAACCTGTTGCATGCGACTACCAATACTGCCATCAAAAACTGGTTGCATACGACAGGTGGTCGCTCACTAAAGGCTCATAAATAATAATAATAATAATAAACATAAAATTACAAATTGTCATTTACTTATTTATTTGTAATTTTATGTTTATTATTATTATTATTTTGATTATGTTCCCTCTTCATTTTAAGAAAAAGCTCATTTCGACAGAAAGTTTATGCCAGATAGAGGAATATTGTAAAAGGGTCTGATGAGATGAGCTGTTTAAGCTCATTGAAATGAACTATAGTTTATAACTATTATGACGTGTTGAGTTTTCCTTTATACACTATATATATATATATATATATATATATATATATATATAAACTAAGATTTAAAATTTCCAGCGTCCCTTTCCATCATGTGCATGTGTAACCACACCAAAGTAAACATAATTTTAATCCGATGAAGTCTTAAGTACAAAATTTGTGCATATAAAAATATAAATACGAATTATATATCAGTCAGTTAAGTGCCATACATGATATACGCTTGGGCGATCATGTCTTGAAAGAGACATGACTGACTGGGCAGAAGATTATCCCGCAGTAGGTTGCCATTAATTTTTGTGGGAGACTGGTTGCCGACCAAGGCTATAGAACCCAATCTGTCCTTCTATTTAACCTATAGCTAGAGGGAGAATAGATGGATTCATATTTTTCCCAAGGTTATTTGCACGTAAGTGAATGTAGCTAGAATTCGAACTTGGTTCTCTGATTTCTAACTCCGAACCGATATTTACTACACTAATTATATATAAGTAACCATAATAATTCCTCTTGATACATCACACATGAAACAAATGTCGTTGGGTTGTCAAATCAATTAGTTTGTTTTTTCCCCAATATTTTTTCGACACAACACTAAAAATATTTTTACCATTGTGTTTTATCGGTTTTTGTATCTCCGCTTTTCCTCTCTAATTTTTGTTTATGATTTTGTTTAACAGACTAATTTGTTGAAATTGTTGTCGTAAAACAAAACAAAACAAAACAAAAAACGAATATAATAGACAACATGTACGTTGTGGTGCAGTGGATATCGGCTTGGAATGAGAAATCGGAGAACCGAGTTCGAATTCCAGTTGAATTCCTTGCATTCACTTACGCGCAAATATCCTTGGGAAAGGTATTAATCCGTCTCTTCCCTCCAGTTATGGGTTAAATAGCAGGACAGATTGGGTTCTATAGCCTTGGTCGGCAACCAGTCTACCGCAGAAAGCAATGGCAACCTACTGCGGGATAATCATCTGCCCAGTCAGTCGTGTCTCTTTGGAGACATGATCACCCGAAGCGTTTATCACGTATGGCACTTAACTGACTGTATATACATATATATGAGGTATGATAAAAAATTATCAGAACTGATGCTAAAAAAAACAAAAACTATAGCACATTCAACATTTAATCTCCTTCGAAGCATTCAACTCTGGTTTCTGACTGGCACATTTCTCAGTTGCATCTTTGTCCTCGAAGACAGAGTGCGGCTCAGTTGTAGCTCTGTCCGTAGACACATATGCATCTGAGAAAATTTATACTCAGTAGATGCCCAGCAGTAGATGCCCAGCCCCGGGGAACAGTGTTCCGAGGCCGCGCCGCACCATTACACCAGAGGGGGGACCAGGTGCTCATCACCGGGACCAGCGCGGCCGGCGGGGATTGAGGTAATTTTTGTACCTCTGCCCGCTCATACGCGTCCGGGCTCCCCACATTAGAAACCGACCTTGTGTCACATCTCGCTCCAGTGTGGGAATAGGGTAAATATCTTTAATCTTCTTCGAAGTGTTCCCCTACTGAAGGGGCACACTTTATCCAGCCTCGTTTATGGAAACACTCATGGAATTCCTCTTTGGAGATAGCGAGCAGCTGCCTCGTCGCATTCTTTTGGATTTCGTAGTCTTGAAAATTTTGTTCTTTTCAAGTGGGAATTAATTTTTGAAGAGAAAAAAGTCACAAGCTGCATGATCTGTGGAATATGATGATCCGGCCCGCGCAGGCAGTTTGACCGACCCGCGAACCTGATTACCAATGACTCTACTTTTAACATGAGAGACGAGGCTTTCGAATTCAACAAAAGGCTTGCTGTTATCTTCATATCCACCCAACCGAAATTGAATACTATGACCGCAAAAACACGATCAAAACCCAAATCATCTCCATTTCTGCGTAAAAAATAAAAAAATAAATATAAAAAAAACCAAAAAACAAACAAACTGAGAGATGATTTGTGTGTGTGGTTCGTTTGTGGTACAATTTTCAATAACAGTTTCAAACCTACACGTCATAATTTCATCCATTCCACTTCGGTTGATTTTTTTCACTTTGAAGTATTTTGACGTTCCTTGAGGAAAAGTAATTTTTGTTAGGTGTTTTTTAATTTTAGATTTCCTTTTGTTTTTCTGATTTCTCAATGTTTATTTTCATTACGGTTTTAAATCTTTAGGTTGACATGGGTTTGTATATGTAATTTTCCTTAAGTTTTCATTAATGGCATTCGTCCGGCCTGCGACCCGTCATTATAACACGATCCGGCCAGCGGGGTCGAATCTGTTGTTGACCCCTGCTCTATGCTGTGGTGAGACAAACACACTCTACACAGTTTCCATCCAAGCACGGTTCAATGCAACAGAAGTTTTTTAATATGGAATGTCCAGGTGGTTATCTAGTTAGTACCAACGGTATTTACCAACCTTCCCACGCAAGGTTACATGTGACACAAGATCATTTTATATTGGGTCTTCCCGGTCATATAGCCGGGCCAAAAAATGTCTGTCTATCTTTACCGAGTTGTGATTCTACCCTTCGGCGGAACCACGACTGGGTTAGTGCTCTCTGCTCGGAAGCAGAGATCGCCCTTTACCCGAAGGCAGAGTGCTAACAGTGACATAGTAGCAGCGGTAAATGCCGGCTGCAACTAGGTAATACCAATCGTTGGATGTGTGTTATGGTGCAGTGGATATCGGCTTGAAACGATAAATTGGGGAGCCGAGTTCGAATTCCAGTTGAATTCCTTGCATTTACTTACGCGCAAAATACCCTTGGGAAAGGTATTAATCCGTCTCTTCCCTCCAGTTATAGGGTTAAATAACAGGATAGATTGGGCTTTATAGCCTTGGCTGGCAACCCGTCTACCGCAGAAAGTAATGGCAACCTACTGCGGGGTAACTTCTGCCCAGTCAGTCATGTCTCTTTTCGAGAGACATGACTACTCAAAGCGTGTATCACGTATGGCACTTAACTGACCAATATATATAAGAAGCTGCGTAATTTCTGGAAGATTTTTTTTTAAGCAATTGATATAATTGGTACAATTGGTACAATTGGTACTACGAGCAGAATTTTTTTTATAATGTGACGCTGAAAATCTTAATTTTATATTTTATTTTTTTTATGTGTTTTACTCTATAGTCTAATCGTTTTTTCAGTTAGTCTCTTTTTCTTTTTGTTGATTGCTGTTTTTGTGTTGTTGAATCCTTTCACCCCAAGAAAATGATTAAGCCACTAAGTAGAAAGGCGTTACTGAATATGAGAGAATATTAAAAAGAAACAGATTAATCGCTCCAGTATGTAAATATCTTTAAAAAAAAGTATGAAAAGTGATAGGAGGTTCTAGTTTGCTATATAAATTCATCGTATATCAATCGCCCTCGGTAACCAAAAGAAATATGCTGATATGGCGTGATTTCATTAAATGTCATTGTTTTTTTAATTTCTAAACAGAAGTACTTAATTGATAGCAATACATGAAAAAAAAAAAAAGCTCATTATTACGAATTTCAAATTTCAATTTTTTTCAATTTATAAAATTTTAAGTTTCATAAAAAATCAACCATTTGTACACCAATTTTAAACACAATTTTTTTACAGTGACTTTCAATCTGAACAAGGCCCAAGACTCACTGGAGGCTATAGAGTTACACAGTAAGGGACACTCCCACAAAAAAGGTGATACTATGACTAACACGATAAACGTCATCAGAAGTGAAAGAAAAAAAAAGAAAAAATTAAAAACAAGGGAATCCATTCTTTAATAATAATAAAAAAAAAAAAATAATAGATAAAGCTCTGCTCCAAAAATCGGGGAAGAATGTATAGCGGACGATACTGGAAAAATTAAATAAAAATTAATAAAATCTTTCTTGTTTAAATGAAAGATTGCTACCAAATACACACACACACACACACACACACACACACACACACACACACATATATATATATATATATATCTATATATATGAGTTAAAAATCAGGTGTAGATCTAATATACATCAGGATCGGACAGGATGGTCAGATAAATAACAAACAGGAAAAATATCAATCTAACGTTTCAATTTTATTAAACCTGCATCATAGATATTTCCTCCAAAGCTGTTCTTGATACGTAAATATATATATATATATATATATATATATATATATATATATATATATATATATATATATGTGAATCATTTTACGTCTAAAGCTATCTTCATATAACCCGTTATATATGTGTTCATGTGTGTTTGAGCACTTTTATCAATAAATACTTGATACCTTGTCTGTAATTTTAATGAAACCTATATATATATATATATATATATATGACTATTTAGGCTTTAGCACGCCGATTGAGCACTATAGAGAAATGGTAGGCTTTAAAAACAATAGCTACTCACGCATTTACGCATCGTTCATTCAGTAAAGAATTTGAATACTATCGGCTACTGGCATGTGTTTACATTGTATATAAGACCCTAAAATCCTCCTTCCTCCACCGAGCGCCCATAGCTCAGAGGTAGAATCGCCGATTGATGTCAATTCGATCGGGTTTCAATATTAGCTAGTAGCTATCGGCTGTCTAACCATAGTAATGAGCTGTGATACTGCGAAACAGGACTGACTATATATATATATATATATTCTTGATCTCTTATATCGTATATATATATATATATATATATATATATATATATATATATATATATATATACACGATATATTGACCCCAAGTTTCAGGCTGAAGCGATCTTCAGACGTTAACGATATATATATATATATATTCATCCGCAGACAGATCTGTTTCGCTGTATCACAGCTCATCAGTACGGTTAGACATCCGATTGCTTTTTACCCAGGATTGAAACCTGATGGAATACATTTGTATACATCATACTAAAAATGACAAAATTAAAAAATGAGCACGTTTCATCCCAAGAATGAACATCTTCAGACTAATAATCTTTTTATCGATGGTGTTAACTACAGGAATATAAGTAGACCGCAAGAAATGCACAAATGCCGGTTATATTTTTTGCATAGAAAACGTTAAAGAATCAGGGTTGCCAAGCTTATTTCTTACCGCCTGTTTATCAAGATGCATAGGTTAGCCGATCTCATTTAGGATTCGATCGCTTTTAGTTTTTGTTTTTCATTTTTACTGTTATTGATTGTAATTATCCGCACCCCCCGCCGTCCACGTTGCATTTGATCCTTATTTTGTGAGGAGAGATGATTTATTGTATCATCCTAGGCGCTGTTTAACATGGAATGTTCCAAATGAGAACACTTGCAATATATGACCAATAAAGTTTCCCATTTATAAATTACATTCTTTTTATTTAAAAAGGCATTCTTTAATTAAGTCGAAACAACTGCATAACCAGTCACGATAAACGGCTAATAAATTGAGTTAAAATGACTCAATGTTCGATGCTTATTTGCAGCATCATTATCTAATTCATTGCATATATATATATATATATATATATATATATATATATATATATATATATAAACTTATTTATAAATGGAACTTTGTGTGTGTGTGTGTGTGTGTGTGTATGTGTATCCGTTACCTATAGACTCCGAAACGGCTGAACCAATTTTCTTGACAATTTACAAAGTTATACTATAAGCGTCTGCGAGTGTTCTTAGCTAGGGTTTGTGTCAAGGTTACCCCCGATGAATATCGATAATCGAAAAAATCGGGTTATAGAAGGAGTGGTCCGATTTTAATCAAATTTGATACACTCATAGAGAAAGACATAAGAAACGATATTCAGAAGTTTCACGGTTGCAGTTCTTACAATAGTGCAGAAAATCGATAATATATATATATATACAAAAGGCAAGATGTTTGTGCGTGTGTCTGTTTATCTGCCTGTATGTCTGTATTTTTTTCAGCCCTTTTATTTTAGTTTTTGTTTCGGGTTTGGCTCTAAGTAGGTAAAATTCTAGTTCTTAGTCTCAGCCATGATACCATTTACTCAGAGGACTTATTTAGCCTTCAAAATTCAGTTTACGACGAAAAAGACTTATTTGATATGGATAGCAGGAAATCAAAATTTGACTTACATCCATTTATTTATCTTTCATTCTACGGTTTCGCTTTAACTGGAAACAACTATTGCTTTTTAGTCTTTAGTGCCAACGTCCAAAGAATCTGAGCTCCAGGACCATGGATTAGTTTTAAAGCTTTCATACACCCGAGCAACGCCGGGCTATACTGCTAGTGTATATATATATATATATATATATATATATATATATATATATATATATATATACGATAGAAGAGATCAAGAATGCGCTCAGTGACTCAACTCTAAAAGTATGACTAAGTTTCAAGCGGAAGCGATCTTCAGACTTTAACGATCCTTCATGAAGATTAAGAACTGTAGAGTTTTCTATTTGTCGAAGTGGCTCATATTATTTTCCCTTTAGAAGTGTTGATTTTGACATTATTTCGTTCATACATTCTCTCTCTCTCTCTCTCTCTCTCTCTCTATATATATATATATATATATATATATATATATATATATATGCCTTAAAGCGTTATTATAGTGGATACTGATATTTCAATAAAGTTATTAGATTAAAAATGAGTTTATAGTCAGGAATATATATATATATATATATATATATATATATATATATATATATATATATATATCCGTGTGAATAAGGAACGAAGAAAAAATTTTTTTTACAACGTCGATATATAATATATAGAGCTGTGAATATTTATTATAGATAATATTGTAGAACATGTACAAATTTTTTCTATATCTACTGCAGTGGCTATAGAAAAAATTTGGACATGTTCTAAAATATAATATATATATATATATATATATATAGACTTTAAACACCGCCTGATGAGACATTGAAGTTTCAATGTCGAAAAGAAACGTACCTTCGTAGCGAATATATATAGAATAATTATGTACATGTTCTAATATATATATATATATATATATATAAGCAGCAATCTCACTTTTATGCAAATTTTATTAAAAATTACAGACAAAGTAACATGGTTTATTTTTATGAAATTTCTTATGTTTATCTGAGCGCTTTCCGCTCTACTCTCCAGCCATTATCGAGGATGGATTTTATTTTACGTGTGACATAATGTAAGTATTGTTATGTATGTTTGGAGAACAGTGTGTATGTTTTATGTTCCAAACACGCCAAGAACATTGTTAGCATGTTCCTAGTTGATATTATTGAATGTTGGTTTTATCTTTTTTATTAATAATGCTTCCATTATTTTAAGCCTTTTTTTTTTTTTTTTTTGCATGTCTATGATATTTATTTTGTCAACAGGTATGCTTCGGATAATCATAACACCTTGTCTGTCATTTTAATGAAACCTTATTGCCGTGGTTATACGGTAAAAAAAGCCTCGTTAATTTCGTGCTTGAAATAGGTTTTTGGACTTTTGCTTTAATCGTAGCAGTAAATAATCCAAATGAACGTTTTAAGCATTTTTCTACTGTGGAAATATGTTGTATTGTAGCGACTATCACCAACAATTCGATGTCATATTTCTATTGAACTACAAACCTTTTGATTCACAATTTTAGTTCTGAATAATGTTCAGTTGTAAAACTGACATTAGTAATATTAGCATTCAAGTTTAAACTTATTCAAAGTTTTTTTTTTGTTGTTGTTGTTGTTGTTTATCACGGTTATTTTCTGATTGTAAGGAAAAAGATTACCACGTATTTGAATTGGATGTTTCCGGTGAATTATGAATTGTTCCGAGTTTTTGAAAATAAAGTGCGGTTTTAATGAAACAACTAAGTTTACGACCTTGAAACCACAAACAAACCGTAGTAACAGGGCTTACGTCCAGCTGTTGAAACAGTGTGGTCGTTGGTTTTCATTTCTTATCTCTGGGTCGAACCTTTTGTCGAGGTAACGAATTGACAAGCGACGTTATACTACGGAACAGAGCAATAAGACTGGGTTGTATGAATAAAAACAGCTGGTTGTCGTCATTACAATGGTTAGATAATTTGTTTTTTTTTTCTTTTCCGTATTTCTTTTTGTTTTTCCTTTCTTTTTTTCTGGTCTTTTCTTTCTTTATTTTCTTTCCTTCTTTTCTTTCTTTCTTTTCTTTCTTTCGGCTGTTCGCTGTAAAAGTAATTAAGACAGGCGATCAACTCATTATTCTGTTGAATAAATCACGTAAAAGCAATTTTTCAAAGAAGTGTAAAATGATTACAGGTTCGAATATTCCCCACTCGAAAGGAGTCTGGTGGCTGTCACTCGAGATAGAGTGACAGCAAGTTTCCTCAAATCTTCATCATTACCATCGTGATCAGTATCTCACTCGTATCGCGTGACTTACGCGAAGGATCAAGTGATAGCAAGTCTGCATAAATCTCTATGATGATGATGATCTTCATCATATTATTTTTATTAAGCATTTTTACATCATTTGTATTCACTGGTTTTCATTATGGACCAAGTGACAGTAAGTCACTCCGAATTATCATTATCATTTTATTAGTAGTAGTAATTGTAGTAATGCCCAGTCAGTCATGTCTCTTTCGGGACATGATCACCCAAGCGTGTATCACGTATGGCACTTAACTGACTGAATTGTAGTAATAGTAGTAAGTAGTATTAATTGTCAATCTACTCGTATGGATTGACAGTCACAAGAAAATAAGTGTCAGTAAAGTTTTTAAAATCTCTCGAACCTTCCTTATATACACTGACTGTTCTTCGGTGAATAGCTTCAGTTTTGTTTTCTCGAAGTTTTATATTTATTATTATTATTATTATTATTAAAGGTACATCCAAAAAATTTCTTAAAAAGAGCACACCATGATGATAAAAGGCCCTAAATTTGATAAAAACAAAGAAAGTTTATCGTCAAAAATAAAATAAAATGTTTATGTTTTTATTAAGAGGAAAGACAAGATTGTATTTTTTTCATTATTTTATTAAATTTTTTTTAATCCTTTCCAGCACATTTAAAATTTTGTTTAAAATCTTGTTTGTCATGCGTCAGCGGGTGGGCCAAAGATTAGTTACGCAACATTTAGCGTCTTTTTTGCAATTTAAAAAACAAAAATAACACTGCTTTTTAAATTTCTGCAAAAATCAAATAATTGTTTTAATGAAATTTTCAGGACATATTAAAAAGGAATTAAATTATTTTTAAAATTTTTTTTAGAAAACCTCGATAATTTTTTTTTAACATCTGTTAACCCCACAAATTTAAATTATTGAAATTTCGAGAAATCAAATTTATCTTAGTTAAAGAATTTAAATTACCAAATTTGTTTTTATCAAACAGAAACGCCATTTGACGAAAATCTGCTCTGCATCATAAAATAAAAAATAAAAAAAAAAATGCAATAAACCGATAACATTATTCAGTTAGATAATTTGCTTTTATAAATACGATATATTAACAACAACAACAAAAAAAATGCATTTCTGCAATACTTTAAATTAAATGTAAATAATACTTGTTTCAAATTATATTATACTTTAAATCAGCTAAAAATTCCTCAAATAAAGGTTCAGAAAAGTATATTTTATTTTTGGAAGATTTTTTTATAATGAATATTACATTGCGATGAAAGATGACTAAAAAATGGCACTAATCAGCTATTTTAGTCAAAAAACAAAAAACAAAAAACAAAAAAAACAAAAAAAAAACAAAAAAAATGTCCTTCCAGTGAATTTTGATTAGTTTTTGAAATAGAGTAAAGTATTTCGATTATGAGAAATCATTTCCAATAGTAAACTCAATCTATTAACTTGAAATTAAAACTAAAATAAAAACTTGATGAAAGATTTTTCATTTTTGGTCTCTATATTATTATTATTATTATTATTAGTAGTAGTAGTAGTCGTAATGATAGTAACAGTATTATTATTATTATTTTAATAATAATAATAATATATTTATTAACACACACACACATATATACACTCACACAGGGTGCGATAAATAAATTTCCGTCTAAATTATGCAGAAATGAAAGTAACAGTGACATCTCATTTTAAGAGATATAATTAGCAAGATTACAAAAAATTTCTTGAAATACTTGAGAGTAAATTTATTCAATAAATCGCTATTGATTTCAACCACGCCCTCAATCCGACTTCGGAACCTCCTGCATCTCTTCTGGAAGCTCGCCTTGTTTAAGTGGGTGAATGCCACCATTATCTTTGCCTTCACTTCATCTTTGATGTCACAAGTAGTTTTGACAGTATCTCACCCAACTGCGCCCTACACGTTATAATCAAAAGTGGGGGGGGGGGTTGCAGTCTAGGGAATTAGGAGGCCAATTGGAAGGGATGATGTGGTCGCAGAATGGGTTCTCTAGTGTGTGCCATAGTGCAGATTCTTGTTGCCAGAAATAGGATCTTCCACCAGCCACCTCCTTGACCAAGAGCAGCATTATCTGCCCAAGGCACTTCAGACAGACCTCCGTGTTGAGCCTGAGGTTCCGTGGGAAGATGAATGGTGGCAAAGTGTTGCCATTGTGGTAACCATTACCACACACTTACATACATACTTCTGTATACTTAATTACGCACGCATGCATATATATACATATCTGTTACACATCTTCACCAACATGGCAAGCACTGGTTGGTTAATTCATCACACGTGACATTTATTTCTCGCGCTTAGATTTAAAGTATATAAGCTTTAGGACTCACGTGGACGCCAGTTGGAATATTTCTTTTCAGAAGCACAGAACGAATGATGCTGTTTCTTTCCAACTCACACATTGCGCTAATTATGCCCATAATTAGTTGCTCTCAAATATTCTTTAAAATATACCTTCTCTCTATTACAACCAATTTTTTTTAATCATTTCACCCCGAGCAAGGCGGAAATGCCACTGATGTGCGGGGGGTTACATAACTGAAAGAAGAATAATTAGAAGAGAGAGAAGAGGAGTACAAACCAATTAGAAAGGAGCAATAGAAAGATGAGAGGTGTGTTAACAGTTTCAAGGGTAGAGAGAAAGGGAAGGATATACGGGGAGGGGGGAAGGGCTAGGGTCGAGTGATTAGTAGATGAGTATTGATATTGCATTTAAATTTCTGGAGGTTGTAGCCATCAGGAAAGCAAGAATGAGAGAGCGAGTTCCATAAGCGGGAAGTGCGAGAGAAGAAGCTGCAGGAGTAGAATTGTCGTCTGCGTTTGGCTAACCTAACTGTGAATGGGTGGGACCCAGTTGCTAATCTGGTTGCACAAGTTAACGCCTGTTGAGGAGGCACCAGTAACTTGAGTTCGTCTGAGCGGAAGCCATGAAAGTATTTATAGAACAGACAAAGGGAGGCCACATTTCGTCGGTGGGGAAGTGGCTGCAGTCGAGCCGCCAAGTCAGCACCTATCACGTTACTGACTCTCCTTTGGGGCCTGTCGAGAACACTGAGGTGAACGGCAGGGGCGCCTGACTATAAATGGCAGCAGTACTCCATACACGGTCGAATGGTAGACTTGTATATATGCAGGATGGATTTAGGCTGAAAAACATCCTGGATTGACACAGTGACCCAACCTTCTTAGCAGTAGATTTAACTATGGATTCGATGTAGCGGTTCTATTTGAGATCAGAAGAGAGGGTAAGGCCGAGGAGGCGCAGTGTATTGCACTCAAGGAGGGTCGCTTGGTCCATGCTTTGGGAGACAGGAGAGGTTGCCTGTGATGGTTGACACACAACAGCTTGGTCTTAGACGCATTAAAATTGACAAGCCACTTCTTGCCCCAATTCACCACAGAGTGTAGATCCCGTTCAAGGTCAGCAGCGAGATTATGTCTGTTCGCAACGCCAGGTTTCTTACTGATACGGGAGTATATTGTGGCGTCATCTGCGTAGATGCCTACTTGGGACTTGATCTCATCTGGGAGGTCGTTGATGAAAATAAGGAAGAGCGTCGGCCCAGGATAGAGCCCTGGGGGACACCGGCATTCGTGCTGTAGGAGGAAGAGGCATGACCATTCAAAACTACCTTCATTTTGCGGTTGTTTAAAAAAGATTGGATTAGGCCAAGCAGGCGTCCGGTAATGCCGTAACCCCGTAGCTTGCAAAGAAGGCCAGAGTGCCAGATCCTGTCAAAAGCCTTGGATCTATCCAGAGCAACCGCACGAGCCTCGCCTGACTCATCGAGCGTCTAGAGCATGTACTCCGTAACGGTTGTTAGCATATCGGCAGTGGATCTGGCAAAGCGGTACAAACAAACAATACACTTTTACAAACTAGCACGAGCAATATGTATGTAAGTCTTTTTCAGGAATTCCTCAACCAAGAACATTAAGACTTTTAACATCATGTTTCCAGAGAGAACATTAATTCAACTCTCTTGCATGCAAGATAATTACCACTTTGTAACGAACAGTCAATACAATGTTAATATTGTTGTTTAATCGTATTCGAGTTGTTCTTTATTTATATGTGATGCTTGGATGAACATTCTTCCTTCTTTTTATTTGGTGACTCCGTATCATTCAGGCCACAAAAAATCTAACGAGATCAAATATTTCAGAACTTTTCCATCGGTTCTCTTATGATCAAATTTTCCATAGCGTTTTCATCGTGCCAAAAATTTGCCATATTTTTTTATCATGTCCAAGGTGATCAAAATTTCCCTACCATTTTTATAGCTTTTCCGTTGTTCTTTTACGTGATCAAAATGTTCACAGATTTACTAATTATGCCCATAATCAGTTGCTCTCAAATATTCTTTAAAATATACCTTCTCTCTATTACAACAAATATCTCTACAAACAAACAATACACTTTTACAAACTAGCACGAGCAATATTATTATTGTTGTTTAATCGTATTTGAGTTGTTCTTTATTTATATGTGGTGCTTGAACAACCAATCTTTTCTTCACTATTAAAATCACTACCTCGACGGTTAGTCTACTACAAATTGGTACCCAGGTTGTCTAGACTCCTACACCATCACTAGTGATCACGCCAAACACCTTCGTAATCAACATTGGACTCATTCAACTGTTTTAAAATCCTTTAGACTGTCCTAAGATTGACACCCAGACAGTCTGAAATGTTCGTATTTGAGCTTCCGGTGAGAAGGCCAAGCAGTACAGTATGCCATTTCCAAATTTTTGGCGTAACGAATTACGTCATGGTGCTCTTTTTCTACTAGTATGTAGTGTATATGCTGCGTCTTTCGAATCTTATTAAAGACGAGTCAAGAATACGCGTAACTATTAAGACCTTGAATAAGTTCTCGCGGATTTTTCATGAAAAGTAATGTTTTATTTACAAGAATTGTTAAGAAACATGTCAATGAAAGTATTGTCTATCGCCACTACTTTTTTTACCATATTTCTGACAACATTTGAATTCCACGTCGGAAAAACGATATATCTTTTGACGCTAACCACAAGTCAACCCATTTTTGGTATCTTTATAAGAATAAAAGTGCTGATCAGCCAGGCCATGTGCCATCGATCGGAACAAGTGAGAATCAGACGAGGCAATATATGGTGGTCTTCCAGGTTTGGGGGATGGGTGCAGGGCTAACAACCCTGGCCCGTAAAAAACAGTTTGTTACAGAAACAGCAACAAAAAGTTGCTGCCCTATGCACCATCTGGATGTGATGGATAAATGATGATGATGATAAATATCTGGTGAATACGGCGGTTTGGATAGGATTTCCCATTTACGCGTTTCCGAGAAGGTTTTCATCTGTTTTACAACATGTGACCTAGCATTGCCACGTTGCAAAATCATTTTGTCTTGTGTCTGCTCATATAGCGTCCGTTTTTCTTCAATGCTCGGCTCAAACACATCAGTTGTAGTCTATAGTGATTTCCCGTGATTGTTTCTGTCGGTTTGAGCAGCTCATAATAAACTACACTCAGCTGATCTCACTAAATGCAGAGTAGAAGATTTGAGCCATGGATATTCGGCTTTGCCCCAGATTCTGATGCATGGCCGGGTTTACCCCACAATTTTCTACGATTAGGGTTATCGTAGTGAATCCACTTTTCATTGCTGGTCACGATATGATGCAAAAAACTTGCCTTTTCTGCCGTTGAAGCAGCTATTCACGTGTGACAAGACGCCGTTCGATGTCTCCTGGTTTCAACTTATTTGGCACCCATTGTCCTTGCTTTTGCATCATTCCTAATACTTTCAAACGTTTCGAAACTGTTGTATGGGTCAACTCTTCATGATTCTGCAAGTTCAACTTGCGTCTGATATGAGTCTTCATGAAGTAATGCCTCCAATTCTTCATCTTCCAACTTTTTGGTGCGCCAAAGCGTTCTTTATCTTCAACATCAAAATCATTATTTTTAAAGCGTCTAAACCAATCCCTGGATGTTGTTTCCGACAGAGCATGATCACCATAAGTCGCAACGTGAATTTTGTGTGCTTCAGCTGAATTCTTTTGAATGAAGTAGTGCAGTAAAATTCCCCTCAATTACACTTTCTTTTGCACGAAATCCAACATGTTTAAAGATATGAAAAATAAAGCATTTTACACTTCGGTGAAATGACATAAGCTTGCTTATAGTACTTCCTTGTAGATGCGTTATCATCTGAAACTGATCACGCACGCAGTTCTGGAAACGCCAACTGTTGGAAAATAGCGAAAACGTATCCACGGTCCTAATATAATTTTCACTGACGTACAACCGATCATCAGGGGCTTAAATATGAGTCAGTATCATTCCAGGAGTGTGACGGATTGTACACAAGGATCTCGTTCACCAGCAGGCATTCGGAGCTTGAAGCAAAATATGATGCCGAAACGATGCTCGAGTTTGTCAGACGTCTTGACCGCGGAGATGTCCGTTTACAATACACCATTACAAATCTTCGCGAAATAACCAAATGCAAACCGGAAGCACGGAGTTTATCTGCACACTTATTCAGTAGGCTTAGTACCAATGGACGGTAACGGCGTGGGTATTTCAATTGAACAGTGCAATCGAAGTACGCACACTGCGGGAAAATTCAGATACACCTTATTGTTGCTTATCCAAAGTATTTTCGCTTTTTTAATTTTTCAAATCTTTCATTATGTTTTTTTAAGTTTATATAATGCGTACAGATGTTATCTATCTATCTATCTATCTATCTATCTATCTATCTATCTATCTATCTATCTTATCCTATTCATTATCTATCTATCTATCTATCTATCTATCTATCTTATCCTATTCATTATCTATCTATCTATCTATCTATCTATCTATCTATCTATCTATCTATCTATCTATCTTATCCTATTCACTATCTATCTATCTATCTATCTATCTATCTATCTATCTATCTATCTATTCTTATCTATCTGTCTTTTTTTTTAATCGTTTCGCCCCAAGCAAAGCGGTAACGCCACTGATGCGCAGGGGGCTACATAAGAGTAAAATATTGGATAGGAGGAGAGTAAATAGTAAGTCGAACCAGTTACAGAGGGTGTGAAAGAAAGGAGCAAGAGAAGGATGGGAATGCAGTTGTGATGACAGTTGCAAAGGTAGAGATAAAGGAAAAGATATACACTGTGGTGTAGAAAGAACTGGAGTCAAGTGGTTAAGAGATGGGTATTGGCATTGCATTTAAATTCCCTGAGGTTGTAGCCGTCAGGAAAGCAAGGAAATGGAAGAGATTTCCACAAGCGGGAAGTGCGAAAAAAGAAGCAGATGGAATAGAATTGTCGTTTGCATTTGGTTGATCTAACTGTGAATGGGTGCGACTCAATTGCCAATCTGGTTGCACGAGTAAACTCATACAGGGGCACCAGTGACTTAAGTTCATCAGAGCAGAAGCCATGAAAATATTTATAGAACAAAGGGAAGCCACATCCTGTCTGTGAGAAAATGGCTGGAGTTGAGCCGCCAGTCGGTACCTATCACATTACTGATTCTCCTTTAGAGCCTGTCAAGAACACTGAGATGAACAACGTGGGCGCCTGACCATATATGAAAGCAGTATTCCATGCACGGACGGATGGTTGATTTGTATATGTGCAAGATGGATTCAGGCGGAAAAAATATCCTGGCCGACACAGTGGCCCAACCTTCCTAGCAGTGGAATTAGCTATTGACTCAATGTCATGATTTCACTTGAAATCGGAAGAAAGGTAAGGCCGGAGAGGCGCAGTATATTGCTCTCAGGGAGACTCACTTGGTCCATGCTTATGGGAGGCAGGGGAAGTTGCCTGTGATGATTGACAGACAGCAGCTTCGTCTTAGAGGCCACTTCTTTCCACATTCCACCACTGAATGTAGATTCCTCTCAAGATCAGCAGCGAGGTTATGTTTGTCCGCCTCGCTGGATTTCTTACTGATGCGGGAGTAATTTGTGGTGTCATCTGCGTAGATGCCTACTTGGGACTTGATCACGTCCGGGAGATCAATTATGAAAATAAGGAAGAGATGCAGACCTAGGATAGAGCCCCGAGGGACACCGGCGTTTTTACAGTAGGATGTGGAGGCATGCACATTCAAGACGAGCTTTATTATGCAGTTAGATAGAAAAGATTTACTCAGATCAAGCAAGCGTCCGGTGATACCATAGCCCCGTAGCTGGCGTAGAAGGTCACCCTATCAAAAGTCTTGAAGATGTCCAGGGCAACAGCACGAGCCTCGCCAGACTTATGAAGGGCCTGGTATATGTACTCCGTGAAGATCGTTAGCATATCGGCCGTGGACCTGTCAAGAAGCCGTACTACCTGTCTGAGAATAGTTTATGGGCAGTAAGATGTTGAACTATTTCACAATTAATAATGGAGTCGAACACTTTCCCGAAAATTGGTAAAAAGCTGATAGGGCGATAGTTAGATGGGTCCGAGGGTTTTCCCAAGTTCTTAAATGCAGGAACCACAAAAGAGGACTTCCAGCATGCAGGAAAACAGGAAGCAGAAAGGCAGTAATTATAGAGTTTAGAGAGGACAGAGGAGAGTTCAGGGGCATATTTCTTAAGGACAATGACCGGGATTCCATCACCTCCGCTCACCATGTGGAGGTTAAGTTTTGATATTACCTTAGATACCAGTGACAGGGTAATGTAAACATCATTCAGTTTAGCCTGAGTTTTAATAATGAAGTCGGGTGCGGGTACTGATGATGTGAGGACCTCAAATTCATTAAGGGAGGGATGGAGGATTTGTTGTTGTTTAGCACACGTTTGCATAGCCGCCAATAGGCCTTGGAGCCAAACTTGAAAGTACAAATGCTTTGGATAATTCCGATATAATTTGATTTCAAAAAAGAAATAAATTATACGAACACATGAAAAATTATTTAAAAAAACTTAATGATGATACCTTGTCTGTCATTTTCACTGAAAACTTGTATAAAATAAAGATTTTTGCCCAAATACACACACACTCACAATATATATATATATATATATATATATATATATATATATATATATAACAGACACGGTATTATTGTTAAATTTTTATATAATTTTTTGTGTTACGATTTTTTTTTCAGAACACAAATTATATGTTTTGTGTTCTCGAGAGCTTTCAGTTATATTTTTAGCCATTATCAAGGATGAATTTTATTTTATATGTAACTGAATACATATATAGTATATGTATGTAGAGTCAAGTCTGTATTATATTCTGAAAATTGTCAGCATATTGATATTATTAAGTGTTGGATTTTTTATTTTTTTATTTTATTTTTTTTTTATAAGCGTTTCACTCCGAGCAAGGCATGTCACTGCCACTACTGCGCAGAGGGCTACATAGAGTGGAGAAAGGATGATTAAATATAGGAAATAACAGAGGGTGGGTAATAGGCGGGTAAGGATACCGAGAATGAGGGTTGGGTAGATGAGAGTGTTGTGAGAATAATTGGGAGTTAGTGTGATAGGAGGTGTCTATTGACCCTACATTTAAACACCTGGAGATTGTAGCTGTCAGGAAAGCAGACTTGTGGAAGGGAGTTCCACAGGCGGGAAGCGCGAGAAAAGAAGCTGTTGGAGTAGAATTAGTAAGAGTAAATAAAGCAATTTCTTTTTACAAAAAATGGTAAGTTTATTGCTTTAAGTAAAAAAATCTGCTCGCCAGTGGCAGTCATGCTTTGTATAAAACAAAAACAAACAAACAAAAAGACATAATATAAATTTTTATCTCCTCACTTTAACGACTGTAAAAAAATGAAGTATTTAAAGTGGTTAGTAAATTTAACGATGACGTTTATTAAACTTAATGGATGACATATTTATGAATTCATCGATATTCTGAGAACTTAAAATGATTACTTGATTACTTATTTTCGTGCGTTATTTTACTTACAATTATTACCACTAAACGCAAACAATAGTAAGTGCGTTATTTAAACTAATTAGCCGTATATCATAAACTGTGCCTTTTTTTATACCCATTTGATTGCCAGCTAAAACAATGTTCACAATTACATGAGTAGCGAAGTAATCGTTCTGAGTAACGTAGTTAATCGAAATAAGTGCTGCGTAATTTGTTGTGACCCCAAAAGTCACGAGTGACTCTCAAAATGTGATCTATATAATTACATTTATTAGATTCCTGTTTCTTAATATTGTGCTTAACGTTTTTATTTTTTATTTTTTAATCATATCACTCCAGGCAAGGCGGTAACGCCACTGATGCGCAGGTGACTAGGTATGAGTGAAAAGATTAGAAGAGAGAAAGTCGGAAACCACATCCTAAACAGGGAACAAGGGATGAGCCTCTACACCTGCTCAATAGATGTGGGTGGAGTGTGAACCGGGCGATAGTTTAGTCTATCTACTCCAATTGAAAAAAAAAGAAAAGTGAAAAGATTGGAAAAGAGAAAGCCGGAAACCACATCCTAAACAGGGAACAAGGGATGAGCCTCTACACCTGCTCAATAGATGTGGGTGGAGTGTGAACCGGGCGATAGTTTAGTCTATCTACTCCAATTGAAAAAAAAAGAAAAGTGAAACGATTGGAAAAGAGAAAGCCGGAAACCACATCCTAAACAGGGAACAAGGGATGAGCCTCTACACCTGCTCAATAGATGTGGGTAGAGTTTGAATCGGGCGATAGTTTAGTCTATCTACTCCAATTTGAAAAAAAAAAGAAAAGTGAAAAGATTGGAAAAGAGAAAGCCGGAAACCACATCCTAAACAGGGAACAAGGGATGAGCCTCTACACCTGCTCAATAGATGTGGGTGGAGTGTGAACCGGGCGATAGTTTAGTCTATCTACTCCAATTGAAAAAAAAAAAGAAAAGTGAAAAGATTAGAAAAGAGAAAACCAGAAACTGCATCCTAAACAGGGAACAAGGGATGAGCCTCTTCACCTGTTCAATAGACGTGGGTGGAGTGTGAACCGGGCGATAGTTTAGTCTATCTACTCCAATTGAAAAAAAAGGGATGAGCCTCTATTTTCGTTATCCCAACGCGCCTGCAGATTTGATGTCACATTTTTTCATCCATTGTTAAAACCTTCCTAGATATTTAAATTTCTGCACTGACTTGATTTTGACATGCTTGTAATATGAGCTGTTCGTCTTGCTGACAATAATAACTTTTGTATTTTTACAATCGATGGTTACTTGGTTAGTAGACAAGCAGTACATTATTCAAACAAATTAGCTGTAAAGAATCAACCGTGCCTTTTTATAACTATCTGTCACTTACATATAACCTCCAGGAATTTAAATGCAAAGTCAATTCCCATCTCTTATCCACATAACTCCAGCCCTTTCTACATCATCCCGTGTATCTTGTGCTTTACCTTTCTCTCTACCTTCGCAACTGTCTTCACTACTGTGTTCACATGCTTCTCTTGCCCTTTCTCTTTCACCCACTGTAGCTGGTTCGTCTTTCCCTTCACTCTCCTCCTGCCTAATACTTCAACTCTCTTATGTAACCTCTTGCACATCAGTGGCTTGGAGTGAAATTATTATTATGTCATTTTTCATCATATTTCGATTTCTGCATTGGTCTCACTACCAACCAAGTCTGCGGGGAGACCTAAGGCAGGTAGTGGCGTGTTGTTATGACTCCATTTCATGTTTTTCTATCCTCCCTATCATCCCCAGCATTACATAGATAACGTTTTCCTTAGTGTGTGGGCTGTACTTAATAATACAATTTTTTGTATATCTCTTAAGCTGGGGTTTCCAGGGATTCTTTCAATGTGTTGTTTTGTTCCATTTTTTATCATTCCAAGTGCACCTACTATCACTGGCACAACTCTTGTTTTCAATTTCCACATTTTTTCTATTTCAATTTCCAGGTCTTTATATTTTGACAGTTTTTCAAATTCCTTGATTGCTATGTTACAATCCGCTGGACAAGCCATATCAATTTATTATTATTATTATTATTATTATTATTATTATTATTATTATTATATTATGAGTGGGTCGGTGTCATCAAAATTGACGATAAAATATTTATATCGATCCGCCATCTAAAATGACGGCAACTTATATATTGATGAACCTACTATTGACTATCTCACTTTAAGACATAAGAAAAAAAATAACCCAAACACTTGAGCAAGACAGGAGGGTAAATATATATACAACGGTCTTTATTATAATAGAGAGGATATATATATATATATATATATATATATATATATATATATATATATATATATATATATATTCTCCATTACTCGACTACATAATTATTTCAAGAAAATAAAAAAAAGGCACTATTAAAGAGTTAACACGCGGCAAGAGCTTTAATAATTGGGAGCAGAAAGAATGAATTGAGCCGACGCTGCCTCGCTATTTTCGTTCTCTCCATGAGCGTGACAAGAGGGATATATATATATATATATATATATATATATATATATATATATATATATATATACGGTCTTTATTATAATAGAGAGGGTATATATATACATTTTTCTAAACATATACTATTAAATATAAAAGACAATGAATGTCTATTATGTTTAATCATGAGCCGTTCTAAACGTCGTATTTTGGCTTTAATTTCAGTTGCAAATAAAGACAAAAATTCTCCAACATAAATGAACCTAATACCAAGAAATTTCAATAGAATCTCATTAAACGGCAAATACACACAGCCAAACAGTGTGACGTCATAGAACCGCATTGCAAATTTGCGAACTGCGTTTTCTATTTTTGGTAACTGTTGCCGTTGCTTAGCGGAGTTTTATGTCAACACAAAATAAAATCGTCGCTGATGGTGGATGTTTTTGTCTTACCGTCCTTATAAGCTCTCTGAAGATGGCTCATGTGAGCCGAAAGCTTAGAACCAACGTAATAAAAAATTAAAAATTATGGAGAATTTTTGTTTTTATTTTCAACTGAAATTAAAGCCAAAATACGATGTTTAGAACGGGTCATGATTAAACATGATAGACATTCATTGTCTCTTATATTTAACAGTTTATGTTTAAAAAATTATTTGCTGCCTCGATACACTATACATATAAGGAAAAGTCATATATGTTATGGCGAATGTGCGAAATGAGTGAACACCACTATTAAAAAAATATCGATATGTGACCAGTACGAAGTAGATGTGGAGATAGAGGTATGTTATTTAATGATCCGAAACGCCTAATTATCTACAGCTAAAAACATTTCCCGGCATGTGAAAAATATGCCTGGTGGATTTTAGTTTATAATATCGAATTTTAAACTGAAGATTTCCAGTAATTTCTTTGGAGGCATCAGATTTATCATAATCCTTAAAAGGTTATATATATATATTATCCTACGCCTATAGCACGACTCAGAACTTCATCCAATCATCGGGTGCATAATATGAACTGACGGTGGTTCTGGCATTTGTTTCTCGTGATGTTACCGTAGTTATATATCATAATACTGGACTGGTATTTTAAAAATTTTCAATTTATTACCCTCCCCCCACTCAAATATTTATATAAGCGTATACGTGTATATATATATATATATATATATATATATATATATATATATATATATTATATAATTATATATATATATTATTCATTAATATTCGAACACGCGCGTGCGCACACACACACACACACACACACACACATATATATATATATATATATATATATATATATATATATCGTTCATTCAGCAATGAATTAGAACACCCAGCTATTGGGCGTATATAATGATAATATGCAAGCTAAAAAGTCTGCCTCCTTCAACCGTGCGCCCATAGCTCAGAGGTAGAATCGCCGACTGACGCCAATTCGGTTGGGTTTCAATCCTGGGTAAAAAGCAATCGGGTGTCTAACCGTACTGATAAATTGTGATACAGTGAAACAGATCTGTCTGCAGATGACTATATATATATATATATATATATATATATAATGGTATAATTATTGATATTTGTTTTTCAGTTTCAGATCTATAGCGATTGTCATCGTTTGTAAGAAAGACAGAATCCCAAAGCAGATGATAATTTAAAGCTATTAATGATGGGAAAACAGATATCGAATTTGCGAATAGTTCGAACGTAGATCAAAGAACAACCAAAAAACAAAATTAAAAAACATTGGCAACCTGCGAGCAAGTAAAGGAATATCTTTGTGAGAATGTTCCAGAAAGTGTCACGAGAAAAAAATTATAATGATAATAAGCGAGAAAAAAATGGATTGATCTGGGAAAAGATTTTTCAAGAATTTGATGCGAATGTAGACAGAAAAAAGATATGAAATCAGAAGAAAAATAATAATTTGGGCAAAGAAAGAAGTAAAATTATATTTCGTAACTTTTAGTGATGAATATAGAACTACAATGGACAGACCTGACAGTAAGGATAAAGTCTGGGCATTTCGTATAAATAGTCAAATAACGCAGCTTAGAAAACAGTGGTGTGTATGTAGAGTATCATTTTGCGACAACAATAGAATTATAAGACACTTCAAAGGTAATGCTTTAAAAGTAAATGCAAAAATTATTGTAAGGCCTTGGATAAGACACTTCCTCTCTTTAGCGAGTTACAAATCCAAACCAAAAAAACTTTAAATTAAGAGGATATTCATGCAAAACAACGAATCTTGAGATTCTCTGAAGCCCATCTTGCACCCCCACTCAAAAAAAAAAAAAAAAAAAACGTTTGAAAAACATCAAATAAATGGAAATGACACTAAAAAAGATAGACTGGTCAAGGTTTCTTTATAACACCAACTAAATGAACTATGCACTGTCGCTTAAGAAGACCAAATAAATTTACTGGACACGGAATGTCCAAAACACCAAATAAATAGATTGGACATGAAATTTTCAGAATAGCAAATAAATGGGCAGGACACGGACCTTTCAGAACACCAAAGAAATGGACAGGAAACGGTTTCTTCAGGACAGCAAATAGGCTGGATATGGTCTATTTAAAGCAGCATCTAAATGAACTACACACTGTCTCTTCAGAACACCAACTAAATGGACTGGACATGCATGATTCATAAAACCAAATAAATGGGCTGGACACGAAATTTTTAGAACACCAGATAAAATGGATTGGACACGTAATTTTTAAAATCTAATCTTATTTATAAATGGAACTTTGTCTGTGTGTGTGTGTGTGTGTGTGTCTGTGTCTGTGTGTGTCCGTTACCTATAGACTCCGAAACGGCTGAAACGATTTTCTTGAAAATTTACACAGTTGTACTATAAGCGTCTGCGAGTGTTCTTAGCTAGGTTTTGTGTCAAGGTGACCCCCGATAAATATCGAAAATCGATAACCGAAAAAATCGGGTTATAGAAGGAGTGGTCCGATTTTAATCAAATTTGATACATTCATAGAGAAAAACATAAGAAACGATATTCAGAAGTTTCAAGGTTGCAGTTCTTACAATAGTGCAGAAAATCGATAATATATATATATACAAAAGGCAAGATGTTTGAGTGTGTGTCTGTTTATCTGCCTGTATTTTTCAGCCCTTTTATTTTAGTTTTTGTTTCGGGTTTGGCTCTAAGTAGGTATAATTGAAGTTCTTAGTCTCAGCCATGATACCATTTACTCAGATGACTTATTTAGCCTTCAAAATTCAGTTTACAACGAAAAAATTTTATTTGATATCGATAGCAGGAAATCAAAATTTGACCTAGATCCGTTCATTTTTCTTTCAGTCTACCGTTTCGCTTTAACTGGAAACAGCTATTGCTTTTTAGTCTTTCGTGCCAACGCCCAAAGAGTCTGAGCTCCAGGACCATGGATTAGTTTTAAAGCTTTCATTAAACCCGAGCAACGCCGGGCTATACTGCTAGTACCAAATAAATGAACTTGACACGGACGCTTCAGAGTACCAAATAAGCAAACTCTTTAGAACACCAAATAAATGCACTGGAAAGTGTCTATTTAGAATACCAAATAGACTTGGTATGGTCACTTTATAGAAACAACTAAATGAACTGGACACGGTCTCTCTTGATAACAATTAATAAATGGACTGGACATGGACTCTTCAGAACACCAAATAAATAGATTTGACACGGACTCGTTAGAATACCGAATAAATAGAATAGAAACGGTCTCCTCAGAATATCAAATAGACTAGTCATGGTTTCTTTATAATAATTCAAAACACTCACATCTACCCAACCCTCATTCTCGGTATCCTAACCCGCCTATCACCCACCCTCTGACATTTCCTATATTTAACCATTCTCGGTATCCTTACCCGCCTATCACCCACCCTCTGACATTTCCTATATTTAACCATCCTTTCTCCACTCTATATAGCCCCCTGTGCAGTAGTGGCAGTGAAATGCCTTGCTCGGGGTGAAACGCTTATAAAAAAAATTACCAACTAAATGATCTGGACATGGTCTCTTTATATCATCAAAAGATGAAGTTTTGAAAAGGATGGAAACGAAAAGGAAATTAATACTGAGTATCAGGAAGAGACAGCTGAAGTTCCTGGGACATGGAATGAGGAAGGAGGGCTTGGAGGACATGATACTAACAGGTCAGATAGAGGGTAGGAGAAACAGGAAAGCAGCAGATAACATATTTGAAGGGCCTGAGCAGCTGGATGACAGAACGGGGTTGCGTAGTGTAACAGGAGAAAGCGTGCTAAGAGCCACCAGGGATAGAGAGACATGGAAAGCCATAATCGCCTACGTCCTGAAAGGACAGGGCACATAGAAGAAGAAGAAGAAGAAGAAGAAGAAGAAGAAGAAGAAGAAGAAGAAGAAGAAATGAACTCTGCACAGTCTCTTCAGAAAACCAAATAAATGAACTGGAAACGTTCTTTTAAGAACACCCAATAGACTTGATATGGTCTCTTTATAAAATGAATTAAATTGACTAGACATGGTCTCTTTATAAGACCAACTAAATGAAATGTACACAGACCTTTCAGAACACCAAATAAATGGATTAGACACTGACACTTGGGGACACCAAACAAATGGACTGGACACGGACTCTTGGGGGTACCAAACAAAGGGACTGGACACGGACTCTTGGGGACACCAAACAAATGGACTGGACACGGACTCTTGGGGACACCAAACAAATGGACTGGACACGGACTCTTGGGAACACCAAACAAATGGACTGGACACGGACTCTTGGGGACACCAAACAAATGGACTGGACACGGACTCTTCAGAACATTGAATAAATAGATTGGACACGGAATCTTCAAAATACCAAATAAATAGAATGGAAATAGCCTTTTCAGAAGGCCAAATAGACTGGTCGTGATCTCGTTATAACACCAATTAAATGAACTGTACACTGTCTCTTTAGAGCATCAACTAAATGGACCGGACACTGAATCTTCAGGTCACCAAATAAATGGACTGAACAAAGACTTTTCAGAATACCAAATAATAGATTAGACACGGAATCTTCAGAATATAAAATAAATAAACTTGAAACGGACTCTTCAGAACACGAAATAAATGGATTGGTTACAGATCCTCAGAATACAAAATAAATGGACTGGACACGGTCATTCAGAAAACTAAATACATAGACTGGACACATAATCTTTAGAATACTACTTAAATGGATTGGACACGGAATCTGGAGAACGCAAAATAAATGGACTGGACACGGTCTATTCAGAAAACTAAATACATAGACTGGACACATAATCTTTAGAATACTACTTAAATGGATTGGACACGGAATCTGGAGAACGCAAAATAAATGGACTGGACACGGGTCTATTCAGAAAACTAAATTAAGGATTGACACATAATCTTTAGAATACTACTTAAATGGATTGGACAATGGAATCTGGAGAACGCAAAAATAAATGGACTGACACGGTCTATTCAGAAAACTAAATACATAGACTGGACACATAATCTTTAGAATACTACTTAAATGGATTGGACACGGAATCTGGAGAACGCAAAAATAAAATGGACTGGACACGGCCTATTCAGAAAACTAAATACATAGACTGGACACACCCTGAATACTACTTAAATGGATTGGACACAGAATCTGGAGAACGGCAAAATAAATGGAGATCAGACACGGTCTATTCAGAAAACTAAATACATAGACTGGACACATAATCTTTAGAATACTACTTAAATGGATTTACCACGGAATCTGGAGAACGCAAAATAAATGGACTGGACACGGTCTATTCAGAAAAAACTAAATACATAGACTGGACATACAACTTTTAGAATACTACTTAAATGGATTGGACACGGAATCTGAGAACGCAAAATAAATGGACTGGACACGGTCTATTCAGAAAACTAAATACATAGACTGGACAATAGCTAACCTTAGAATACTACTTAAATGGATTGGACACGGAATCTGGAGAACGCAAAATAAATGGACTGGACACGGCCTATTCAGAAACTAAATACATAGACTGGACACATAATCTTTAGAATACTACTTAAATGGATTGGACACGGAATCTGGAGAACGCAAAATAAATGATCTGACACGGTCTATTCAGAAAACTAAATACATAGACTGGACACATAATCTTTAGAATACTACTTAAATGGATTGGACACGGAATCTGGAGAACGCAAAATAAATGGACTGGACACGGTCTATTCAGAAAACTAAATACATAGACTGGACACATAATCTTTAGAATACTACTTAAATGGATTGGACACGGAATCTGGAGAACGCAAAATAAATGGACTGGACACGGTCTATTCAGAAAACTAAATACATAGACTGGACACATAATCTTTAGAATACTACTTAAATGGATTGGACACGGAATCTGAGAACGCAATATAAATGGACTGGAAACGGTCTTTTCAAAACTCCAAATAAATTGACTGGACACAGTCTCTTTGTTAGCAAACTAAATAAACTGGACATTGTCTTCTCAGTGCACCAAATAAATAAACTGATTATGGTCTCTTTATAACAACAAATCAATAGACTGGACATTTTCTTTTTATAACAGCAACTAAATGGTCTGTACACGACTCTTCAGAACACCAAATAAATGAATAAATAATGTGTAGAGTAAAAAGTCAGAAATAGTTTTTGACTACTAATCACGTGTCGTAAAACTATTCTATTTCTGAGCTATAGATATGAGAAATAACGGTGTAGAAATGCTTTGTAGTGTATACCTACGTATATTAATTTCACCCCAAGCAAGGCATTTCATTGCCACTGTTCCGCAGGGGGTTACATAGGGGAAAATGATGAGAAAGAGTGGTTATGGGGTTACATAGGGGAAAGTGATAAGAAAGAGTTGTTAGGGGGTGAAGTAGAGGAAAGTGATGAGAAAGAGTGGTTAGGGGGTTACAGAGGGGAAAGTGACGAGAAAGAGTGGTTAGGGGGTTACATAGAGGAAAGTGATGTGAAAGAGTGGTTAGGGGGTTACACAGGGGAAAGTGATGTGAAAGAGTGGTTAGATATAGGAAATGTCAGAAGGAGGGTGATAGACGGGTAAGGATACCGAGGATGAGGGTTAGGTAGATGGGTATTTCACCCCCTGTCTTTATTTCAGATTTGATTGACAGTAAATACGGAAGCGAAATATATTATCAAAGACACTGATTTTCCAAAGAAAAATAAAGCAGACAGAGAATGCAAAAAATAAATAAAAAGAAGATATTAGAGACGGCAACGCCCTCATTCGTTGAACGTTTTCTTCAGTGAACTCGAAAACTTTGTCAATTTTCAATTTTTAATTTGTATCTTCTTTCTTCTTTAAATAATGACATACAGGATAAGTCAATGTGGAAAAATAATAATGTAAAATACACTCCTGATCAAAAATTTAAGACCACTTAAAAATCTTTAAAAAGAATTTTTTTTTATGGATAGATTTTCAACTCCTCCTACTTAAGGTTACCAATACTACAATCTAAAAGGTTATGGAAACAAAAAGCTACATTCCAAACATTTTATTTAGAAATTTACATTTTTATAAAATGAGGGGATTTACACATGATCAAAATTATAAGACCAGGGGTATAAATTGTTAGATCTATGGCAATTCCAATGTTTTTAGTTCAGATAGAGATTAGCAATTACTGCGTAAAGGTGTTACCATGCCTAAAGCAAGCAAACGTACCAAAGTTGAGCGTTCTCGAATTCTAGAATTCCATAAGCAAGCTTTGTTACAGCGGGCGATCGCAGCTAAGGTAAATCGCAGTAAAACTGTGATTTGCAACTTTCTAAAGAACAGTGAGAATTATGGAAAAGCAAAATCCTCTGGTAAGCCCCCAAAAATTTCTCCTGCATTGAGTAGGAGAATAAGACGGGTTGTTATGAAAGAGGGGGGACTTTCTTCTAGTCAAATTAAGGCAGTCACAGATGCTGATTGTAGTCCCGTAACCATCAGACGACACTTAAGACAAAAAGGCATGGTAAATAAAAAGCATAAACAAATTCCTCGGCTGCTTCCATGTCACAAGTTGGGCCTCTTAAAGTTTGGTCGTGAATACCAAAGATGGGACGTTGAGAAGTGGAAGAAAGTCCTGTTTTCTGATGAGAAATAATTCAATCTCGATGGTCCTGATGGCTTCCAACGATATTGGTATAACAAAAACATGCCTCCTGAAATTTTCTCCGCACGTCATAGTGGTGGAGGGTCCCTAATGGTATGGGGTGCCTTTTCTTACAGAGGGACGATGGAGCTCCAGGTGATGCAGGGTCGTCAGAGAGCGGCTGGTTGTGTTAACATGATACAAAAAGCATCTTTGATGACGGAGGGCCATCGTTTGTGTGGGGATGGATGGTTATTCCGACAGGATAATGCTGCAATCCACGCTGCAAGACGGACCTTGACCTTTCTACAAGAAAATGGGGTCCATCTCTTGGGACATCCTGCATGCGCACCGGACTTGAACCCAATTGAAAATGTTTGGGGATGGATGACAAGAGATGTTTATCGAAATGGCAAACAATATTCAACAAAAAATGAACATCGTGAAGCCATCTTCAGAAGCTGGAGCAACATCCCCCGCACCTTAATGGAAACGCTTATTTCTAGCATGCCCGACAGAATTTTTGAAGTCATCAAAACAGTGGAGGTAGACTTCATTATTAAATTTGGTTGTTGAATATTTTCATACACTTTTTGTACAATTTCGTAGAATTTTTGTCTCTGGTCTTATAATTTTGATCATGTGTAAATCGCCTCATTTTATAAAAATGTAAATTTCTAAATAAAATGTTTGGAATGTAGCTTTTTGTTTCCATAACCTTTTAGATTGTAGTATTGGTAACCTTAAGTGGGAGGAGTTGAAAATCTATCCGTAAAAAAAAAATTCTTTTTAAAGACTTTTAAGTGGTCTTAAATTTTTGATCGGGAGTGTATATGGCAGGTTATATATAATATATATATATAATAGTTATATATATATATATATATATATATAATAGTTATATATGGCAGGTTATTACCAGGAACCAGTTATTCCTATATACCGGATATTACATTAATCAAATATCTTTTCTGCGAACTTTATCAAGTAACAAAAACCACATTATTTACTGCCATATTGAATAACTGACATCATATAGCAATCTAGTACTCTCTTCTTTGTTTCTAGTGAAAGTTTCCTGTCTTCATACTTTACTCAGCTTCTGGAACGCGTCTTTCATCTTGCTAATTCCCCTTCGGATCTCTGTGTCGCATTTTCTGTCTTCTGTTAGAACACTTCCCAGAAATTTAAATTTTTACCTGCTTGGTTTTAGTATACCCTACCTGTATTTGGCATTTGGAGCTGCTATAAGTTATGGATTTATTTATATAGAAAAATTAATGTTGCTCATGAACCGTTTGCATTTAAAAAACTGACACTCCTAAAACAAGCAAGTATCTATATTTTTCATAAAGGTAGTAATTATAGGCTAAAACTCTAATGCTATATATGGCTCATATAAATATTCGGATATATTGAAAATGTTATTAGCATCAATTAATACATATTTTTTATTGATTGGCATAATAAACGATGACATATATATTACCTTGAGGCAAAAGCTGTCAATCAACATTGAGTTTTAATGTCTATGTCAACAATCTCTTTCTCTACACACACACACACACACACACACACACACACACATATATATATATATATATATATATATATAAACATATATATATATATATATATTACAAAAGTAAATTCTAAGTCATACTTTTCAAATATAAAATTTTAAATTTAAATGAATGAAGGAAAACTGAAGGAATATATATAAGTCATCCACAAGCCTGTTTCGCAGCTCATCAGTGTGGCTAGACACATCCACTTGCTTCTGGCCGGGATCGCAACTCGACCGATTTGATGCCAGTCGGAGTCGCTATCCCCTAAGCCATAGAGAGATGGAAACAGGGTAGGGAAATTTTAACGTGTATACCTACGCCAGTCACCGAAAGAACTCAATTCATTTCTGAAGAGTAATGCTTAAATCGCAGAAGTAGAAACTTCTTGTAAAAATTTCTTTATATATATATATATATATATATATATATATATATATATATATATATATATTGTTAAATATAATAGACAATAATGGATGGATGGAAATAAAGACAAAATTGTCCGACATTTGGATATTTTTTATTAAGCTGGTCCTTAATTTAAGTTTTTGTCTCATACGAGCCCTCTTTAGAGTAGTTATATGGATATTTAAGCAAGGATATTCACCATCAAAGATGATTTTCTATTTTACTGACATAGAAGATTACTATGCGACGATAACAGTCACAGGATAGCAAACGCAGGTCGTAAATTCATGATGCGGTTCTATGACGTCGTACCATAAGAGAGACCCAAAAATATTAGCAGCATAACTATACGTCTAGATAAAATGTAATGCGTTGTGACTAGTCTGAAATGTAATTTTGCTGATTTGTGGTTTGTTTTCTTTTAATGTAGATGGTCTCCAATACCTGAAGATTTTTTTTTATTGTGTGTATGTGTGAGTATTGTTGTGTTATCGACTAATATCTATCTAATATTATGTACATAGTTATGTCTTTCTAAAAGAATGCTGCTTAATAGAACTAAGATCAGAAAGGTGACAGGCTAGTCTACTGGAGAGCGTTGCTGTTCTAAATCTAACGTATACAGTGGGTTTATTATTAGTATCGGAGATACAGTCTCCGAGCGAGCATGCAAACTGATACACTATATTATTTTTTGTTTTTTTGTTTTGTTTTTTTGTAGAGGATTTAGTTGTGTGGTTGTAGAGTTATTAGAGACTATTAGGTCAATTGTGCTTATTAATTGTGTTAATATATGATGAGCTTAATTTGTTTATTATTATTAATGGGTTTAACGTTTCTACCTGTTATATTTTTGAGTGTTGTTTCATCATATTTTTAATTATTATTAATTTGGTTGTAATAGTAGAAGTTAATAGTTTTATGCTTATTTTGACGTATAATATTGTTATTAATATTAGTAATTATTAATGTCGTCATTTTTGTTGTTAATATCACCTGTTCGTCTTCTGTCTGAATTTCTAGGATGAGGAATTAACATTATTTACTTTATTTAACTTCGGACTAATGTCCTCATCTTTGTTGTTTATATCACCTGTTCGTCTTCTGTTTGAATTTCGTGTATCGAAAAGACATGAAGTAAATCAAGTCAATATGTTCTGTGAAGCTATATATATATATATATATATATATATATATATATATATATATATATATATAAACCAGGGTAGCTTGTTGTTAAAACTTATTAAACTGATGCTGCAATTATCACATTTATATTATTACATTTATATTACAGGTATATAATATTGGTTTCTTATGTTTATTTTTTATGTTTGAGTTTAACATTTTTTTCTGTTTTTTTTTTAATCATTCCACCCCAAGCAAGGCATTCCACTGCCACTATTGCGCAGGGGGTTACATAGGGGAAAGTGATGAGAAAGAGTGGTTAGATATAGGAAATGTCAGAAGAAGGGTGATAGACAGGTAAGGATACAGAGGATGAGGGTTGGGTAGATGGGAAGTGTGTTTGAGAAAATGGATGCGAGTTAGTGTGTTAGGAGGTGTCTATTGGCCTTACATTTAAACTCCTGGAGATTGTAGCTGTCGGGGAAGCAAGTATGTGGAAGGGAATTCCACAGGTGGGAAGTGCGAATGAAATCTTCCTTATAAAGACTTATAAACGAACAGTATGAATTTCATTTAGCATTATAGAAAAATAAAAGAGTGTTCTATACAGGGTAGAGCTTAATATTATGGTTACATAATTCTCATTTTTGATTGAACAATTTTGACACACCTAAAGCATTTTCCACTACCACTCCCTAATTTTTAAATAACCATGAATTCATCTTAAAAATAAATCATTTTCACCATTTTTCACAGTATTGTTCTGAAACATAAAAATTTTGTGTAGTGATATTATGCTTTTATAAAGCATTATAATAACAATATATATATATATATATATATATATATATATATATATATATATATATATTAATGCAGCTTTCATTGAATAATATAGACAAGTTTTGTCTATTAATTTTGTGTACGATCCGTTCATACCGTCTGATATACTTGATGGTGATGTCGTTGAAAGACAACAAAAAATCACAATAATTGTTGATTTTTTTATCGGGTCTAAGCTTTCGACTCACATAAGCCATTATTAAAGAGTAAATATTAACACACAGTAAACATAGAACATTTAAGTTATTAACAATGAAGAGAATTGAATTAAAAATATAAGTCCACCCCTACCGTGGCGGATGGCCGAAGACAGTGACAAAATAGTGGTGTTGTGGTCCCTGGTTTGATTACAGACATTTGAGTACGTTTTTGGAAATATCAAAATTGATTGTATTCAAACCAGGTTTAAATTGTTTTATGTAGATTGCTTCGAGGATATATATATATATATATATATATATATATATATATATATATTATACTTTAGAACATGGATAAACTACATTCTACTACAAAACTGTACATTTTTTTTCGACATTGAAAGAACAATGTCTCATCAGGTAATCCAGCATTACTAACTACCTGATGAGACATTATTCTTTCAATGTCGAAACAAAATGTAAAATTTTGTAGTAAATTATAGTTTATTCATGTTCTAAAGTATAATTTATAATAAATATTCATTGCTTTATTTCTAAATTGGGCACGGTTTTAAATTAATATATTGAGCATTGCATATATTTTCTTCATTTCTTATTCACTTGAATATATATATATATATATATATATATATATATATATATATCCGATTGAGTACAGAACGAAGAAAGAAATTTTTTTCACCGTCCAAAACCTTAATTTAAAACAGTGCTCGATATATGGTGTATAGAGTTGTGAATATTTATTATAAATTATGTTTTAGGACATGTACATAATTTTTTCTATATATGTCCTCTACAATCATATGTTTGTTTCAACGTTGGGTGTCCAACGTTTCTTCAGGAGGAATAAGCAAGAACTGGAATCATCCGCTGTTTATATTTGGTTCATTCTTGTTGTGGGGTTGGTTGGGGTTATTGATAATGAAGGGAATGTGTCTTCCGTGTTGACCGTTAGACTTTTGAAGAACTTGGTGTGTAAGTGCTAAATTGTTGATTAATGGCATTATCTGGTGGAATGTACGTTTTTATCGGGCGGGTATATATTTTTGGTTAGAATTTCGAAGAACGTGGTGTGTGGAGGGGTTTGATTACTTGGTCAGTTTTGTGTGTTTGTGTGGGGTTTTTTTTTGTGATTGGGGAACTTACTTGTTTGTTGACCTTAAGAATTTTTAGGACGGCGTCTTGGTTGGCTAGTGTTTGATTAATTGGTGTCTGTTGTTACCAGGCAGATTTTATGTATTTTCTTTCATTTTGTGGCGAGGCTTTCCCCTCGGGGTTCCTTAGATAGACGTGTTAGGGGTGGGGTGTTTTTTCTTTTTAATTTTGATTTTTTCAGTACGGAATATTTTTGTATTGTATTTTTGTTTTTTATATTTTTATTTTAGCGGGATAGGTTTTTTTTTTATTCAAGTTTGGAGTATTATTGTATTTAGGCGAAGTTATTTCCGAAAAATCTGAACTTGTATTTTTTAGGAAGTAAATGCAAATTTGTATTTTGTCAGTTTTTTATAAAGTTGTATATTTAATCTTAATTTTGAGTTTAGATGATCGGTTTTTTCTTTTAATTTTTTATTTTTCATAAATTATCGTTTGGAATACTGTTTATTTGTTTTAATTTTTTATTGTATTTATTTAGATATTTGTGTGGGTATTAGATCTTACTTTAAGGATTTAGTAGATCGATTTTTCTATAGTATTTTTTATCTTTTATAATAAGAATATCTAATCAAATTTCTAGTATTTTTTAGCATGATTGTAGGGTTAGATCTTTAATGTGCTTACAGTTTATTTTTGTGTATGATATAATTATTCTGAAATAGTATATTTAATCTTAATTTTGAATATAGGAATTTTGATTCTTTTTCGAGTTTGGGAGCCATTTTTTTCGTTTAATTTTGATTTTTCCAGTACGGAATATTTTTGTATTTAAGTAAGTTTATTACGGTAAGGTTATTACGGTAAGTAAGGTTATTGCTGTAGACTTTAGTAATAGTTTGGGAGCCTGTTTATTTCTTTTAATTTTACGTTTTATTTATGTAGATGTTTTTGTGGGTATTAGACCTTACTTCAAGGATTTATTAGATCGATTTTTTCTATCGCATTTTTAATCTTTTATGATAAGAATATCGAATCAAACTCCTAGTATTTCCTAGCATGATTGTAGGGTTAGGTCCCTAATGTGCTTGCAGTTTACTGTGGTTTCGTGCCTCTGATTTAAAAGCTTGTTACTATTCATATATTTAAGGATCTCTATTTTTTCTTGAAGGCAAAGAAAACACACACACACACACACACACACACACATATATATATATATATATATATGTTCCCTTCACAGTTCCTTCTCGATAATTTATTGAATGTTAAAATTTAAAATTTTCATTTTAAAAATTTAATTCATAATTTACTTTTGTAATTAATCCTTTACTGGCCATGTGTGAAAGACATAAAGTAAATCAAGTCGAAAAGTTCTGTGAAGCTACAAAATGTTACTTTCAGAGACATTTAATAAAATGAAACATATTTCTCTTATGTGAAACCTGTGGGTGTCTTTTGCTACACAAATACTTAATTCGAGGTCGAACTTTAGATAAACACGGAGATTTCATTCTGATTTGAGAGGCGACGATTCCTATCATTGCTCTTGATATTTGTTAAATAGGTTAGATGGGATGGTGTATAATCTAATAATATTGCAATAACCAAGAATGTATTGTGAGTATTTAGTAATGTTACGCATATGGCAGGAAGTGCGTTGTGGAGCAGTAGATATCGGCTCGGAGCGAGAAATCGGCGAGCCGAGTTCGAATTCCAGTTAAAATTCCTTGCATTCACTTACGCGCAAATCCCCTTGGGAAAAGTATTAATCCGTCTCTGCCCTCCAGTTATGGGCTAAATAACAGGACAGATTGGGTTCTATAGCCTTGGCTGGCAACCAGTCTACCGCAGAAAGTAATTGCAACCTACTGCGGGATATTCTTCTGCTCAGTCTTTCGAGACATGATCGCCCAAGCGTGTATCACGCATGACAATTGACTGACGTATATGAAATTAAATGAAAAGTCAAAAGCTGATTAATTTATTTCACTTGTTCTCGCGGAACCCTTAGGGAATTTTTACGGAACTTTAGGGTTCCGGGGAACCCCGGTTGAAAAAATGTTGCTCGACTGAGTACACATACACGCTACCCAGCCCTGAGATTGAACTCAGTATATCATCAAATTTACGAACCAAAGCTTTAATTCTCTAGATTATTATTATTCCGTGAAAATATGTCCGTGTGTCCGTGCAGAAAACTCCAGAACCTTAGACCCATATGATTTATTTATAGTGGTGAAAGTTAGATAAACGAAAAATCGACGGTTATCAGTACATGAAATGAAATTACCGAACCGAATTCATATTCATGTCGATTCCACGTTTTCTGTGTGCCGTGTCTCTTCAGGACGTAGGCGATCATGTCTTACAATATTTCCCCATCTTTTGTAGTTCTTAACACCACTTCTTCTGTTATACCGCTCAACCTCCGATTTGCAATCCATCTGCTGAAGCCCTCAAGTATGTCACGTGTTGCTTCCCCTTCTCTCTCTCCTTCCTTTTATCCGTCCCGTGAGCATCAGATTTTCCGAACCCTCCTTCTTCATTACATGTCCAAAGAACTTCAGCTGTCTTTTCTTGATGTTAAGTATCAGTTTCCTTTTCGTGTCGATCCTTTCTAAAACCTCGTCGTTGCTCACATATTCTGTTCATGGCAATCTCAGCATCTTTATATAGTTGATTTTCTAAGCGTCGCTTAGATGTGGCACAAGGCCGAAAGTGTGAGGTACACAGTGAGGATCGAACTCACTACTCAGTTGTAGTAGGTTCTAGCACGTTGAGGTGCCCCTTAGCATCTTTCTTAAGAATATCACACAAAGAATATATTTAGAAAAGGAATCCATCTCCTTCTAACAATGGGTTAAATATCAGGTGATACTGGGCTCTCTTGGGCCAAAGAAAGAAAACTCTGGGTTCAAGACCACTCTGAAGAAGGACAGACTCCCCCAACAGGTTATCTTACCCTAGACACACTACCGCTGCTATGCTTGTTGTACTTTTTTTTTTAATCATATCACCCCGAGCAAGGCGGTAACGCCACTGACGTGCAGGGGGCTACGTAAAAGAGAAATCCGGAAACCACATCTCAAACAGGGAACAAGGGATGAGCCTCTTCACCTGTTCAATAGATGAGGGTGGAGTGTGAACTTGTAATACCACTACGTTACCTAATGAATTACGGGACTTGTGACGTGATATGACTTGACGCAAATTATCACACGAGCCACGTCCGACTAGCGCGCAGGTTGCTGCGTGTCTGACTTCAAGACAAACAGATAATTTCAATGAATAAATAGAAACAAAGTCGATAACTATAAGTAGATGAGCAAGCAGTGTTTGAAGCAAAACAGGTCAAGATCTGCCCGGAATAGCCTGTTTTCAGAAACCCTTATCCACTCACTACATAATGCAAATCTCATGTGGGTAGTACATATGTCCCTCTGTTCCTAGTTTGTTTTTTAATCTAAACTTGGGTCGTACTGATAAGAAATATTTCTTCATCATGATCAGGCGTACACGACTGGAAATAATCGGTCTTATCTGAGGGAAAGAAAATATGATCAACGTCCATTACGTTGAACAGAAATCATGATAATCAGTTTAAAAATAGCCCGGTTCACTCTCCTCGCCTTGAACCGGAGCAAAGGTCTGTCTCTTGTATGCTGTTTAAGATTGACATTTTATGAAAGTTCAGAACTGAATGTTTGAGAGACTGAGAAAAAAAATTCTCCTATTATTACCTTCGCTCCCTGAAATAGATCATGGGAAAAACCTACATTTCCGGTTGGCACGCCTCAGTCTTTTTTTTTAATAGGAGTAGAAGTTTATCCCTTGTTTCCTTTTGAGGATTGGGCTTTCGGTTCCTTCTCCTAAACTCTTCTAATTTTCTTTCACTCTTAGTAACATATTGCGTCTTAGGGGCATTATCACCTTACCTTGGGAGAAATAATTAAAAAATAAACATCTGCAAACTGACGATATAAGCGATAGTATTTGTTATCAACTAATTTTTGGTGGAGTTTTAGAATTGTCGCAGCAATCAGAAATAATCATTTTTTCAATTAATATTTGAGATTTATTCAAGCACTTTATATCAGGAAGTGTTCTAATAGAAGACGGAAAATGCGACACAGAGATCCGAAGGCGAATTGGCAAGGCGAAGGACGCATTCCAGAAGTTGAGTAGAGTATTAGGAGACAGGAAAATTTCGCTAGAAACAAAGAAAAGTATGGGCAGTGAATGCTGGACAATATAATCAAAGATGAAGGAAAAACTTGAAGCAACTGAAATGTGGATCTACAGAAGGATGCTGCGGATATCATGGATCGAGCATGTGAGCAATGATGAGGTTCGGGAAAGAATGGAAACGAAAAGAAAATTCATACTGAGTATCAGGAAAAGACAGCTAAAGTTTCTGGGACATGCAATGAGGAAAGAGGACTTGGGGAACCTGATACTAACAGGCCAGATAGAGGGAAAAAGAGACAGAGGAAAGCAGCGGATAACATATTTGAAGGACCTAATCAGGTGGATGACGGAACGGAGGTTGCGTGGTGCAACAGGAGAAGAGCCACCAGGGATAGGGAGACGTGCAAAGCCATGATCGCCTAGGTCCTGAAAGGACAGGGCACATAAAAGAAGAAGAAGATCAGGAAGATCAAAATAAATAAATAAAAATCATAAAAATTAATAGTGCAGTCCAGTTTGTTATGTAAATTGATCCTCCATGCGGAAGCCATCACAGGTAGGCTCATACGAAGAGATTTCTTAAAAAAAAAACATTAACAGAATATTTGAAATTCTTAATTTGGAGTTTTTTATATGTTACAATCGTTTAAGCATTCCATATTAAGAAGTTATTAATAATAAAAATTGCATTTTTAGAAAACGCACCGGATGAGTAAAATTGTTTTGCAGGGGGATGAATTTACAATGAGTTTACAAAGCAGACTAGACCCCCGCTTCTATTAACTTACACAATAATTGATAAAATTTTGTTTATATTTGCTAGAGTGCTAATTTATAGTAATACTAGCAGTATAGACCGGCGTTGCTCGGGTGTAATGAAAGCTTTAAAACTAATCCATGGTCCTGGAGCTTAGACTCAGCCTAAAGAATGTTTGTGTGAAGTTTGGTGAGAATCGGATAAAAATTGCGGATTTGTATAAAGGACATACAGACAGATAAACAGACACACATAGAAACATCTTGCCTTATATATATATATATATATATATATATATATATATATATATTATCGATTTTCTCCACTATTGTAAGAACTGCAACCTTGAAACGTCTGAATATCATTTCTGATGTCTTCGCCTTTGAGTGTATCAAATTTGATTAAAATCGGACCACTCCTTCTATAACCCGATTTTTTCGCTTATCGATTTTCAATATTTATCAGGGGTACCTCGACAAAAATCCTAGCTAAGAACACTCGCAGACGCTTATAGTACAACTGGGTAAATTTTCAAGAAAATCGGTTCAGCCGCTTCGGAGTCTATAGGTAACGGACACACACAGACAGACACACACACTGACAAAGTTCCATTTATAAATAAGTTTAGATGATGAAAAAACAATGTAAAAGATTATTTTTGTACTCATCGTCCACCTAATATTTTGTGGGTATGTATATTTTCAGTATTGTATATAGTGTAAATATTTACAATCCTAATCTTAGAAATATGTACATATATGGGTGTGTATGTTTAAAAATGTCTCAAAGAATGATTTAAAATGGTTAAACTATTCCACTTCAAGTTAACTTTATGGCTTAAATTCAATTGCCTTGAAAATATTTGTGGTAAAGACAGAGGGAAGCCACGTCACGTCGGTGAGAAATTGACTGAAGTCGAGATGCCTGATCAAGATCAATTACATTGTAGATCCTTCTTTGAATTTTGTCAAGAATTACGAGGTGATTAGCAGGAAGCAACAGACCAGATATGGTAGCAGTATTCAATGCAGAGACAAATGGTAAATTTATAAATGTGCAAAATGGGTTCTGACAAGAAGAATCATCTAACACGACAAAGTGAACCAACTTTCCCGACAGTGTACCTAATAATTGATTCAATATAATCTCTCTAATTTTTGTCAGTGGAAACCGTGATCTCAAAAAAGCGCAAAGTGTTGCTATCCTAGAGGTTAGTATCAGACATCCTGTTGGTAGACAGAAAACAGCTCTCCGTGGTGCTTAAATAAAAGCAGTTTTGTTTTGGAAACGTTAACAGTTACAAGTCACTCTCCTTTTCGGAGTTAACCACCTATTGGAGATCCATTTTTGAGAGCAGTTTTACTTTGTCGGATCTGTTGAACTTGCTACAATAGTAGGAATAAATATTTAGGGACCTCCAATCCGTAGTGGCCTGGGTTAGGAAATGGCTGGTAAATTTCAATGCCTCTAAAACGAAGCTGTTATCAACTAACCACCATAGACAATCGCATCTACCTCCCATTAGCATGGGACAGGCTAGCCTCCCAGAGAGTAAAATACTACGCCTCCTTGGCCTTACACTTTCGGCGGACCTCAAATGGAATTAATATATCGAATCCATTGCCAAATCTGCTGCTATGAAAGCCGGCTCTCTGTGCAGGACCCGAAAGTTTTTCCCACCTGAATCTATTCTGCACATATACAAATCTACCATCCGCCCGTGTATAGAATATTGCTGCCATATCTGGTCGGGTGCCCCTGATGCTCTCCTTGGGCTTCTTGACAAAATACAAAGGAGGATCTGTAACGTGGTTGATACTGACTTGGCAGACCGGCTGCAACCACTCTCTCACCGGCGTGATGTGGCTTCCTTGTGCCTCTTCTACAAGTACTTTCATGGCTTTTACTCCGATGAGCTTAGATCACTGGTACTGCCTAAGCATGAATTTACATGTGATACTAGATTAGCAACTAGGTCCCACCCTTTTATAGTTAAACAAATAAGATGTAACCGTAAATTCTACTCCAACAGCTTCTTTTCTCGCGCTTCCCGCCTGTGGAACTCCCTTCCACAAGTCTGCTTTCCCGACAGCTACAATCTCCAGGTGTTTAAATGTAGGGTCAATAGACACCTCCTATCACACTAATTCCCAATTATTCTCAGAACACTCTCATCTACCCAACCCTCATTCTCTGTATCCTTACCCGCCTATCACCCACCCTCTGACATTTCCTATATTTAATCATCCTTTCTCCAATCTATGTAGCCCCCTGCGCAGTAGTGGCAGTGACATGCCTTACTCGGGGTGAAACGCTTATAAAAAAAAACCAAAAAAAAAAACCTCGTTGGCACCGGAAAGGTCGTTTGTGAAAATTATAAACAGCATAGTTCCGAGTTTAGACCCCTGCACCAATATCAAGGGAACTAAAAGCGGAACCTTTATTACACAATTTGTTAAGAACGATTGGATTAGGTCAAATATTTGTCCATATACAGCATATCCCTTAGAATAGTTATTTTCATAATCATCTGCCTTATTTTCTTTTATTTCTGTTAGACTGATTAGTTAAATTTTATTTAAATTTAAATTTTATTTAAATTTAAATTTTATTTAAACTGCTTTAAAACATTTCTCTTAATGACGTAATATTGGTACATTAGATAAAATTTTTTCAGGTGTAATTTATTTAATCATTTCACTTGCTTTTTGGAAATATTAACTAGCTTGAAATTTAAACTAAATTAAAAACTTCAAGAAAGATTTTTTTTTAATTTAAAAAATCATTTGGCACTTTAGGTATCGCGTTTCTGTGGAGGTTCTTCATAGATGGGCGCACGCACACTAACGAACACACGCATGTACGCACACACATGCACTATGAAAAAAACTAACAATAATGAAAAGTGCATGTAAAAGAAAAAAATCGTGAAGTATATGCAATTGCAGATGCTACATGACGAATGGACGAGTGGTTCCTAGAGGGTCTGTCTACGTCGAGATTTTGAAGGTAACATCAATGAGCTAAGTGACAAAATTTTAATATATATATATATGTGTGTGTGTGTGTGTGTGTGTGTGTGTGTGTGTGATGATCATCGTTTAATGTCCGTTTCCGTGCTATTATGGGATGAACGGGGTTTTCTTGATAGCTCTGTAATTGAACCATCATGAAATATTGAAGTGAGTTTTACATCTGTATGCCCTTACTGACACCAACCAATTTAGAAGATTGGAAACTCAGTGCTTTTATTAAGACACCATATCTAGGAAAATTACCTATCAAGGTTAGAGAGTTCAGCCTACTCTATTCTGCACAGAGTATGTTTAGTGGTTTTAATATCAGAGATTTCCTTCTCTGTAGATAAGTTACTATGCCAATCTAAAGGCTCTTACCCAGCCTAACTCTTTCTTTATCACTTAAATGACGCCAGTTTCGGGGTTAACTACTTGCCCATTGCTGGAACCTTAACAGTTGCTACCACCCCGGGGCAGTTTGAACCTGGGAACAACATAAATTAAAAGATGGTATCACGCTTTTGTAAACATCTATTCTACCGATCAGATGCCTGGCTGCTGGATGAAGTTCATCGTCATGAGATTATTATTTAAAAAGAACTCAGAATAATTACTTAACTGTGATTTTTCATAACAATCTTTCTATATATTTTCTATTTTTACATCCATGATGAGTGCATGTTACCACGAAACCTCGAAATCGGGGAGAACGAGTGGTATGAAAAATTCCAGTTAAGTGTTTATTGTTTCTTTTTTCTTTTTTTTTAATAATAATAACAAAACGGTATTTTTTAAAATATTGAGCACTGTTTAAAAATATCTGGCATTATAATATTAAAAAAAATCTACATATATTTATTATTATTATTATTATCTTAAATCTTTTCTTTATCAATGGTCTGAAGCAATTTTAAGATTTTTTTTACATTGCTGAAATAAATTCTGGATTTATAACCGTTTATTTGCATGTTGAGTTTTCTTCTCAGTATATATATATATATATATATATATATATATATATGTATATATATATATATATATATATATATATATATATAGATAGATAGATAGATAGATAGATAGACTTCTGGTCAAAATCTGAAGACCAAATAAAAGAGGGTTTAAAAAATATAAAACGAAAAAGGAAAAACATCCCAGATTTTTGTTGTCGAAATTTGTGAGTTTTGCCACTTTGGTGACTGGAGCAAAAAGAGATACAATAAAATAAATTAATTCAATAGGGTCCATAAGGTCCAAGCCGTTTCTTTCGAATTCATTAAAAAACTTAAGCCGTCAATTCATAGAATCAGCTATGAATACTGTAGTAATATTCTAAAATGTTTGTAAAAAAACAAAAAAAAAAAAAACCAAACAAACAAAAAAAAAACAGTTTTTTCATGTTTCAACACGTGCATAAACATGACATTACAACATATAGAAAAATTCTATTTTGGATAATTTTCACGTTCTAATAAACGCTAAGCGATTTATTAATCGTTATATTTGAAGCCTGAAGAAAATTTACAGCAATTTTTAGCAACACAATTTTGTGGTTAATTTTTTGTTACTACAACTCACACCCATAAAGCTGATCTCGGAAGGAGATTGAAAGTACTTGGGAACATTGAGAAATGAATGATAATAACAATTATAACACTCGAAAGATTATCCCTGAGTATGAACGGATTTTATTTTCTTCTCTCTCTCTCTCTCTCTCTCTCTATATATATATATATATATATATATAGGCAGCAATCTTTCTTTTAAACATGTTTTGTTCAAAACGACCGACAAGGAAGATTTTATTAATTTTTTATTTAATTTTTCCAGTATTCTTAAATGTTTCCTTTTTGCTGGCGATAAGGAGTGTAAAAATGTTCCATATGAATTAGAAAAGTAAATTACTAGTCGAAATTTTAACTTTAAATTTTAACTTTAAATAAATAATCGAGTAGGAAAACTGAAGACTACATATATATTTATACATATATATGCGCACGTGTGTGTATACGTATATTAAAAAAGTATTAAGTGAATTGATCAAGAATACTCGTAAACACATACGTACGCGAGCACACACACACACACACACACACACACACACACACATGTATTGCTTGAAAATTAATTTAGAATATATATATAATATATTGATTATACATACATATATCAGCATGCCTTGGACATAGAAGAATCCAAAGGAGTATCCTTTACATATAATGGTAGGATAACTCTCTAAGAGATCTCTAAACTTATATGCATATAAATAGATATATAGCAAATATAAGAAAAATTAAGACAGACGCGTTATTTCATGGTAATTCGGATGTATAGGCCTATTTCAGGCGAGCCATCTTCAGCTTCCGTCTTTATTCAACGAACGCAGTTGATTAAGCTTTTGATTACCATCTTAATATTATTGTAGAGATAGGTAGAAATGAAGAAACTGGGAGTAGATAGATAGATAGATAGATAGATAGATAGATAGATAGATAGATAGATAGATAGATAATGAATAGCCTTAGATAGATAGATAGATAGATAGATAGATAGATAGATAGATAGATAGATAGAATAGATTAGATAGATAGATAGATAGATAGATAGATAGATAGATAATGAATAGCCTTAGATAGATAGATAGATAGATAGATAGATAGATAGATAGATAGATAGATAGATAGATAGATGAATAGCTTTAGATAGATAGATAGATAGATAGATAGATAGATAGATAGATAGATAGATATGATAATGAATAGATAGATAGATAGATAGATAGATAGATAGATAGATAGATAGATAGATAGATATGAATAAATAGAATAGACCTAAATAGATAGATAGATAGATAGATAGATAGATAGATAGATAGATAGATAGATAGAATAGATAGATAGAATAGATAGATAGATAGATAGATAGATATGAATAGATAGATAGATAGATAGATAGATAGATAGATAATGAATAACCTTAGATAGATAGATAAGAATAGATAGATAGATAGATAGATAGATAGATAGATAGATAGATGAATAGCCTTAGATAGATAGATAGATAGATAATGAATAGCCTTAGATAGATAGATAGATAGATAGATAGATAGATAGATAATGAATAGGATTAGATAGATAGATAGATAGATAGATAGATAGATAGATAGATATGATAAGTTGAATAGCCATAGATAGATAGATAGATAGATAGATAGATAGATAGATAGATAGATAGATAGATATCGACAAAAAAAACGTATCTTGCAGAGTGAGGTGTGTATGCATTGTCAGTAGTAGCAAGAAGTTGCAAACGAGCATAACGTTAAACATTCAATAACTGATAAAGACATATTATAAAAGGAAGAGGCGGAAATATGGGTTAAAAGTAAAACAAAAGTTAGTAATTGGGGTGAATTTAAGCAAGGAACGATAAAAAAAGAAAAAAAAATTAAAAATAGAAAAATTAAAAATTAACGAGGACTGTTGATTAAAAAAACAAATATGAAGAGCGAAAAAATGGAAACGGGAAACCAGAAAGTTTAGAAGCGAATAATAGAAAGAAAGAAAGAAACAAAGAAACAAAGAAAGAAACAAAGAAAGAAAGAAAGATAAAGAATGAATGAGAAGAATGAAAGTAAGTGATGTAAACTAAAAGAATGACTGTAAAATAGACAGGAGTATAAAAAAGAAAGAAAGAAAGAAAGAAAGAAAGAAAGAATGCGAATAGATTTAGAAGAAAAAAAAAGAAAAGAGCGATATAAAGAAAAAACAGCAAAATACAGAAGAATATAACAGAAAGAAAGAAAGAAAGAAAGAAAGAATGCAAAAATATTGAGAAGAAAGAAAAAAGAAAGTGACGCCACAATAATAGACAGACGTTAACTTAAAACAGAAAGAAAGAAACAAACAAACAAACAAACTAACAAACAAACAAACAAACAGACAAATTCAGTTGTTACTCGTTAGAAATTGAAAGAAAAAAATAAAATAAAATAGTTTAGTTTATTCAAATGAAAAAAAAGGAATAAAAATAGATAAAAAAAAGTTTCAATGAATGAACGAAAGAAGGCCAATTATTCAAACAAATAATTAATTAAAGAAAGAAAGAATGAAAGTGAGACAAAAATGGAAAAAGAAAAAAGAAAACAAATAAAGAAAGTAACACAATAACAATTCGATGAAAACATACAACGAAGATAAAATCAATTATTTAATTTATATAAAAAAAGAAAATGAAGAAAAAATCAATAAAAATAAGGGAATCGATGACAAAAACAAAAGATAGAAAAATCAGTTATTTAAATACAAACATAAGGAAAGAAAGAAATTCACTCACTGAAAAAAATAAATTAAAGAACGAAAATAAAACCAGTAAATTTAAGAAAAGAGAACGAAGAAAACAAAGAAAAATTAATTTAATTATTATATATAAAACACTCAATGAACGAAAGAAAACTCACTTGAAGAGAAACATGACGAACGATCGAACGAACGAAAGGAAAAAAAAAACAAAGAAAGAAGGATGGAAAAGTTAGTGAGTGAAAAAAGAAAGAAAGAAATATTGAAAGAGTAGAAAAAAGAAGAAAACATAAAAATTAAGAGATAGTTAATGAAAATAAAAGAAAGAAAGAAGAAAGTGCATGTTAAGAGCAATATTATCCAATTAAATATAAAAATAAATAGAACGCGCAAAGCTAATAATTTAACAAAAAATAATGAAGAAAACACGTACAAAAAATCAAACAAAAATTAGCAGAATTAAATGTTGTAGGGATAAAAAAAAAAAAAAAAAAAAAACTCACCCAATAATGAAAACAATTTTCTGCACTCCCATAAAATTAACAAGGAACAACAGACGTCTTCTCGTTTCTGTATAGGAATTTTGTTTTCTCTCTTTTTTTTTTCTTCTGTTGGATTTACTTCTTTCTTCTCTCATATTATTAATTGTATTTAATTTCATTACAAAGAGAAACCTCTGTCTCTCTCTCTTTCTTTCTCTATTTACTTCTCACGAATCTCTTTCTTTCTCACGCATCTTTCTTTTCTCTTTTATTTTTCTCTTTCCTCTCTTTCTTTCTGTCACGTTTTCTTTCACTGATTCTCTTACTCCCACTTTCCTTTTTTTATTTATCTCTTTCACTCTCTTTTTTTATCTCGCTCTTTCATTTTCTTTCTTTTTATCCTTCACGCTTTCACTCTTTTTTTTTTTGCTCTCTCTTTCTCTCTTTTTATCTTAGACCCTCTTTTCCTTTATCCCTCATTTTATTTTTCTCTCTGTGTTTTTCTTTCTCTCTTTCATTTTCTCCTGTGCATTTCTCTTTCCTTCTCTCTCATTACATTTAACTTCGGTTCTCTTCTTTTCTCCCACCTCGTCAACTCGTACATGAAACAACTTACAAAGAAAATGTTTCTCTTTCCTCACTTCTTACCCCACTTTCTTTTTATTTTTCTCTTTTTTACCTCTCTCTCTCGTTTCCTTTTTTATTATTTTCCCATCACTTTCTTTTTTTATCGCTCTTTTTATCTGTCACTCTCTCTCTCCCCTCTCTCCCACTATCTCTCGTTTTTCTTTTTTTTCTTCGTCATTACGTTACTTTCGTTTAATTTTGTTTAATTTCCATTCTTTTCTTTTTCTCCCCGACCCTTACTTGTACATAATTGAAAATAACTTTCTAAGACATTTTTATTCTTTCTACTTTCTCTCTCTCTCTCTCTCTCTCTTCACTCTCTCTTCCTTTCCCTCTTTTTCTCTTTTTACTGCTTCTACGTCATTTCCGCTTCACTAAAATCATCTGCAGCAGACAAAATGTCTGCCCCAGCATTCGCCTCTCTATTCGCTCTCATTTGCGTGCCAACTCCTGCCCGGTCGGATACTTTCATAATTATCCAACTAATATAACTTCCACTTGTGGAGTGGGGCGAGACATTATGAAACAATTAAATTAAAACAAAACAAAAGGTTGTGGAATTATTTAATCTCTCTTTATCCTACCATACCCGATTCATTCATTTCGTTTACACAATTTTCTTTCTTTCTTTCTTTCTTTCTTTCTTTCTTTTATTTTTTTTTTTATTTTGTTTGATCGTTCCTTTTTCATTTTAATTTTCCTTTCCCTTTTATTTGTTTTTCCAGCTTGCGTCTTTAAGCATTTTTTATTTCTATGCTTTTCTTTCTTCTTTTTCCTTTGTTTAATCTTTAATGTTGTTTATTTCCCTTTTTCTTTCTTTCTTTCTTTTTCATTTGATTTTTCGATTTCTTTCTTTTGTTTATATTTTTTGTTTTTTTTAATTTAGTTCGTTTTCTTATTTCATTTGGAGTTTCCTTTTGTTTTAGACTTTCTTTTTTTTTCCTTTTAATTTACATGTTCTTTCTTTCTTTCTTTCTTTCTTTCTTTCTTTTGTCCTCTTTTTGCTTTTGCAGTCCTGTCCTCCATGTATCTTTCTTTTCCTTCATTATATCTTCTTTCATTTTTATTTGATTTTAAACTTTCTTTCTTTCTTTCTTTCTTTCTTTCTTTCTTTCTTATGTTTGTTCTGTCTCTTTTGTCATTGCTGGGCACCTCGAGGTGGTGTAATGATTAGCAAGCTTGTCTTTGCTACAATCGTTGTAGCTGAGTAACTGAGTTCGATCCTCACTGGGCGTCTCATACTTTCGGCCTTGTGCCACATCTAAGCTGCGCTTAAGAAAAGCATCTTTCATTGCTATAGTTTTTTCTTCTTTTCCCTTTGCTTTTCTACCTTTCGTCTCTCCGTCTTGATCTTTCTTTCTTTCTTTCTTTCTTTCTTTCTTTTCTCCTCCTCTATTTCTAACTCTGTTTACTTTATGCTAATTAATTCCTCTATTTTGTTTTTTTTGTTTTTTTTATTCCGTCCCGGTCCTGGGCATGACGGTAAACTGCATCCGGCAGCAAGGCCTCTGATTGGGAGGTTGTGAGGAATATGGAACCACTTCTTAATTGCTGTTGTTCCCAGGTCCACCCTGACCCGAAGTGGTAGCATCTGTTAGGGTCCCAGCTATGGGCAAATAGTTAACCCAAACTCGGGTCAAAAACACTATGAAAGTATAAAAATACGCTTTTATAAATATATTCATAAAAATACTGTTATAGAAAAATATACATTTTTGAAGGAAAAATATGACCAACCATAGATTTTTTAAGAAAGAGATTACCATAATACATTTTTGAAAGAAAAAATTAATCTCAGCAAAACATTTTTGAATACAAAACTAGAATACGTTTTCAGTTTTCTAAAATAAAAAAGGATAAAAACAAACTTTCGTTAAAATCTGACTAAATCAACCTTCTCACTATAACCGAACATTAAAAAATACCTTAAAACCCCACCTTTTTGGCATTAGATAACCCCCAGAGGTGTTGATATGCCGTTAAACAAACCACAAACACAAACAATCTTATGTCGCCCCACTCATACAATTCTTCATCTTTGTCTCTTTCTTCCATTTCTCTCTCTTTCTCTTCCTCTCTCTTTTTCTTCCTCACAACAGGTATTTACAGGAGCTTAATATATAACGGCAGAAACATTCTGTCTGATTTTCTGGGATGCGGAGTTATCATGATTGACACTGTTTACGTTCGAATAACTTCCTCATCTTTATTGTTGCTATCACAACGTTTCGGCTGTTGTGCCCCGCCTCCGATCTACTTCAGGTGTGTCTGTTATCACCCTGTTGTCCATGTCTAGGGATATCTCGTCTTGTTCTCTTCTTTATGCTACTTGGTTATTACTAGTCCTATTTTCCTTGGGGCTGAGTTTCTGCTACTCTTCTTAGGGATTGAACTCATGAGGAACAATAATCAAGCGGATTAAAGTGTTGGTTCCTAAATTCGGTAATCGCGAGTTCAATTCTTGAGCCGGGTAGTAAAGGCAAAATATCGTTGGAAACTGGAGTGGCAGTATATTTGTGATCATTTGTGGTGACTTCAGTATTCACAATAAGGGATGGTTAGTTCTTTTCAATATTAATATGTCCCAGAAAGGGATATATATATATATATATATATATATATATATATATATATCATTCGAGGTAGTTAAGTGGTTAAGGCAAATGTAATTGGGTAGAGCAAACTAGTACGTAGACATAACGGACCGTACCCATTGTATGCAGTATTCTGAGACGTAGGCGTAGTCAATAGTCGTAGATCTCAAGTGAAAGACCAATAGACTTCTCGTGGTAGATCTCTGGACGTCCTCCCCTTAGTCTATATTTATGGCTGACACCAGCCAATCATATTCTAGTGAGGGGGACCAAGGTGTATACATATTCATTACCTATTCATTACATAAAAATAATCGATTTAGTCACACTCTACAATGAGTGGCTCTTCGGTCTTGTATTGGTTGAATAGTATCAGGGCATTTTTAAAAATATCAACAAAACAAACGATTTATAAAGTTCAGATTGGAAATGTATAACAAAGCGCAATTTTTTTTTTTTTTTTTTTGACAAATTCTATTTTTGAAGCTGAATGGGCAAATTAATTAGGAAAGAACCTTCAATCAGAACTAAGATATAAGACACATGCCGATAGGCATGAACGATTAAACCACATTACTAAGACGAATTCATTATACAGAGCTCCGGGGTTCCGTCTCCTAGGCAGCATATCTCCCAATACTCTAAATTTAAAGGACATAGTCAATCCCTGATTTTTGAGGCATCCTAACTGAATAGTGTCGAGGAAGCTGAGGATTTGCTTTTTGTTGCCTATCCCATGTATGCGTGACGCACCCAACTAAATATAATCATGTGACATGTTCCATTCGAGTAGGCATGTGGATAAGAAATATGATAACATTAAATTCATTTTATACTACAGTTTTACGTAATATTCGCACACACACACACACACACACACACACACACACACACACACACACACACAAACGCGTAAACATGCACCCAAAATTATATATTTATATATATATCGTAATGAATTAGAACACTCTCAGCTATTTGCGTGTGTATACATGATATATCACAGGCTAAAAGTCTGCCTCCTTCTACCGAGCGCCCATAGTTCGGAGGTAGAATCGCCGACTGACGCCAGTTCGGTCTGGTTTCAATCCTGGGTAAAAAGCAATCAGATGTCTAACCGTACTGGTTAGCTGTGGTACAGCGAAGCAGATCAGTTTGCGGATGACTATTATATATATATATATATATATATACGAGTTTGCCCTGGCCGTCAAAAATGACGCCAAAATATTTCAGAGCATTATATATATATATATATATATATATATATATATAGGTGACGTTTAGCAATTCAATATGTTCCATTTTTATTAAAGCTTCCCTGAGAAACGGAAGCTTTATATATATCTAAAAGTAAAATTGTCCAAAATCTAAAAATAGACATTGATTGCTAACCTGCCTTTTTTTTGTGATGTAAATTTTTTAACTTCCGCCAGTGAATTTTTAACCTTCAAATTCTTGAATTTTTTTATTTCTTTTTATTTTATTTTGAAATGCGGTAGTTGCCGATGAGATGTGAAATCTCTCTTAGGGATGCTGACACGATCATTCAACAGTTTTGAACATCGAAATTTATTTTATATATATATATATATATATATATATATATATATATATGAAATATATATATATATATATATATATTAATGCACGTTTGGCCAACAAATATTGTTTTAAAAATGTTTCGTTAAGAACACCCGAAACATTTAAGATTTTATTAATTTTTTATTTTAATTTTTCCAGTTTTCTTACATGTTCCCTTTTCGTTGGTGATAAGGAATGTAAAAATGTTCTATGTATAATTATTAACTTTCCAAGCGCTTTCAGCCACTTCACTGGCAATTCTCAATAATGTCACGTTTCAGATGTTGTTTTTTTATCCTCATAATGTAGCGTAATTAATTTCATGTTTTTGATAAGGATCGTTCTTTAAAAGCTATACTGGATATCGCGTGAGCATCAGTCTATTTTTTTAAAAGTTAAAAAATCCAATTCCACTGTTAAGTAATGTGAGGTTGTTAGTCGGAGAAAATTGTTTGATATATAGTGCCTCACTTATTGCGAGTGGTTTTTGATGTTGTGATATATATATATATATATATATATATATATATATAAGGTTACATAACTGGATGAATTCTGAATGAATATATATATATAGTCATCCGCAGACAGATCTGTTTCGCTGTATCACAGCTCATCAGTACGGTTAGACATCCGATTGCTTTTTACCCAGGATTGAAACCCGACCGAATTGGCGTCAGTCGGCGATTCTACCTCTGAGCTTGGGCGCTTGGTAGAAGGAAGCAGACTTTTTAGCGTGTATATTATCATTATACACGCCCAATAGTCCAAACATTTTGGGCCATTTCTGGATTTAATAATTAGCAAGTTCCATGCCTTATTTGGTTTAATTAACTCCTACGCTAGTATGATCAAACCATTTGACCCATTTGTGTATGGCGGACAAATTTTTAGAGGGGCGCCTCCTAACTTGTGTCCTTACTTCAGTTGTGGTAGACATAATGAGATTTACAAGGATAAATTATCATTATTCTCCACTAATCTATTTGAACGAGTGTCTTTATCTTAGTTGTACAATGTTTCAGCTATTTCTGAAATGAGGACTTATTATTATTATACAATGACCTATTCAGACTAGTATCCTCATCTTGCTTGTTATGGCCACAATATTCCAGCTTTTTCTAAGAAAAAGAATTATTATTATTATACATTGAACTATTCCAACTTCATTCTTCTTCTATGTGCCTTGTCCTTTCAGGACGTAGGCAATCATGGCTTCCCATGTCTTTCTATCCCTGGTGGCTCTTGGCACGCTTTCTCCTGTTACCACACAACCCCCGTTCTGTCATCCACTTGATCAGGTCCTTCAAATATGTTATCCGCTGCTTTTCCCTGTCTCCTTTCCTCTTTATCGGACCTGTTAGTATCAGGTTCTCCATGCCCTCCTTCCTCATCGTATATCCCAGGAACTTTAGCTGTTTCTTCCTGATGCCCAATATTAATTTCCTTTTCGTTTCCATCCTTTCCAAAGCCCCATCATTGCCCGCATGCTCAATCCATAATATCCGCAGCATCCTTCTGTAGAACCACATTTCAATTGCTTCAAGTTTTTCCTTCATCTTTGATGATATTGCCCAGCATTCACTGCCATATTGAAGACCTTCTTACTTCTTATAGGCAAAATGCCTTAGCTCTTTTTGAGATACGGAATTATTCCCTGATCTATACTGAGAAGTGTCCTCGCTTTGGTTGTGATAATTATAATGTTTCGGGAAATTATCATTGGTATAATTTAATCTATTCGAACGAGAATCATCATCTTGATTATTATTATCACAATGTTCCGTCTGTTTGTAAGATGCGGGTTTATCATAATTATAATTTAATCTGTTCGCATGACTCAATTCATTTTGGTTCTTATATTAACAACTTTTCTGTCAGTGGTGAGATGAGGACTTTTCATTATTATATATTGCGCTATTCGGTCGAGCATCCTCATCTTGGTGTTATAGTTGTAATGCTTGGGGTGTAGATATAGGGTGCTTCAGCCATGCCTGGTACAAGGCCACTTCCAAACATAGCCGAAAATTCCCAAAACTTTGAATATCATCAGGTGGTTGAAAAGATAAGTGGAATTTTGTTTGCTGAACATTAACATAAATGTGTAAAAAGAAGAATGTTCGATGAGAAACAAGTAATGAGTATCAAGAGTTGAAGAATCTTCGTAGTAGTAATTTGTTGGAAAGAGTTCATGCCTACGTATGCATGTATGTATAAGCGTTTGTTTGGAAGGAATGTCTTTGGATGGAGAAGAAGTAAAAGGAATCAGCACACGAGAAAGAAGAAGGGGACGAATGTCCGGGTCGACTTGAAGCTTCTGCCTTGTTCCAGTTTAGTTTGTCGTCTCTCCTGCTTCCATCCCTTGACTGTCTGACTGATGCTGACCGGAGCCTTTTATAGTATTTAGATTTTTTGCACTGGATCGCAAAGTCCATTTTGATCTTGCAAATCGCTTCCATTGGTCAGAAAATCAATTTAACATCTACTTGCAAAATCCGGTTTCGACCTTTTCTTTAAGCACATTTTTCTATTTGGGAAAAACCAGGATTTCACACGTCATTGTGAATTTTTGTAAAAGTGAAGAAGAAAGTTGATTTTAATTCTTAATATTCTATTCGCCACAAGGCTATTTCTAAAAAGACGAATTAATATTATTATACAATTTACTTTTCGGACTTTTGTTTTCATTTTCATTTTTACATTCGCAACACCTCAGCCATTCAAATAGAGTCGAGCATTTTCCTGTTAAATATTCGCGCGAATTTTATGTCTTCTGCTACGTCCGCGCGAGAATTATAAATAAAAAGACAACGTATCAAGTAGTGTCTAGTTTGTTCCCGATTGTATGAAAACTGTCTTCATAAGAAATTGGTAAAAAAAAATGTAATCTGGAATAGAAACATTTTAGATTTACACTTTAATTGATTTTTCTTTTTAATTGTTTTTCTTTCTTTCTTTCTTTCTTTCTTTCTTTCTTCAATCATCTCACCCCAAGCATAGCAATAAAAACGCAATGGGCTAGTGAGAATGAAGGAAAATAAGAAAATATTATTGAGAAGAAAGGACAATAAAAAAAAATCAGGAATTAAGATGACGTTGATGATGACGTTGCATTTACATTTGTGAAGATCCTAGTTGACAGGAAAGCAATAAGCCGAAAGAGGCTACACAAACGAGAACTGCGCGAGAAGAAACTATTAGAATAGAACTTTACATTCGAACTAATATCCTAATCCCACTTATTCGTATCACAAAGTTTCGGTTGTTGCAACTTTCTTCAAGTGTCACCTTATCCGTAAGGAATTTCAAACTGAACATTTTATTTAATCTACGGGTGTGGATTGTTCTCTTTCTGCTGTTTATGTGTAGGGATATTTTATCTTGGTTTTTTAATATTGTTCATTTTTTTTAATTACTGTTCATTTTTTTTTTTAGATACCCTCCCCTAACGATTCATTGACTCTTCACAAAAATGCGGCAAGAAAGAACAACATGGCTGCTGGACAATACACCAGGTGTAGACAGTAATTTGTTATCCTATGTAATCCTGTTGTATCCTGGATGGTGAGAATATAAAACAAAATAAAAAAAAAGAAAAAGAAAGAAAAAACGAACATGTTTGTGTTTCAAAATATATTTAAGTTTGTTATATTTTACTGTTCCTAATATTTGGGGTTCCAACAAATTGTTGGCGACGAAGATAAGATAAACAAAAACTCGCAAAATGGCGATATCACCAGACATCCTGAAAGAGATATTTTATCAACAACAAGAACAGTTCTAAATGTCATAACAGGAGTTGTTAACTATGACAACTGAACAGTTCAATCAACAATTCAATCACCAACTGGAAATTTTAAAAGAAGTAAGAAATTTCAACACAAATTATATGGATAATCGCTAACAACATAACGGAATTAGATTACGACAAGAAAGCAGAAAAACTTTTGCTTTGTAGGATAGACATTTTTCAAAAGAAATTTTCACAGAAGGACGAACATTGGAAAATCCGTTTACTAATTCGGAAACTGGGAATCGAGAAACAAAACCGTTACGCAAATTACATTCTAACAAAGCAGCAAACGGATTTCACCTTTAGAGAAACAACAGAATAGCTAAAGAAAATCTTTAGAAAAAAAAAAAACAAACAAAAAAAAAACAGTCACTGTTTAATCCCAGGTTTAATTGTCTCAAGTTAGAAAAAATTGACAAAGACGATTATGTAACGTTCGCTGGTATCGTAAATCGAGAATGTAAAAAATTTAAACTAAAGTTCCTCACAGAGGAGCCGTTTAAATGTTTGATTTGTATCGCAGGACTGACGTCTGAATCATACAGTGATACTCGGATCAGACTACTTTCCAAATTGGAACACGATAATGACGGCGGACCTGAAACAGACTACCACCACGTTTAATTTCGTTGTTTTTCTTCTTTTTTTTTACTTTTTTCAGTGCAGTCCTATCGATTACCCACTTAGCTTTACGATTGACAAAACAAAATTTGAAAAATTTCAATATTTAAACATTTTCTGGTGGGCATCAGTTTCTCATACATTGAGCCTCCATTTTCAAACCAGTCGCCGGTACGACATTACCACCGCCTGTAAATGTGTTCATTATCAATTTTTTTGGACTTTTTTCAGTGCAATATTATCTTTTACACCTTAAACTTTACGAATGACAAAAAAAATTTGCAAAAATTTCAATATTTAAACAATTTTTTTGGTGGGGAGACCAGTTTCTCATACAACCTTATAGTGGTTTGAAAATGGAGGATCGATTTACTATAACATTGTATGAGAAACTGATCCCCCACCAACTTGGTTTAAATATTGTAAATTTTTAAAATTATTTTTGATAATCGGAAAGTTTAAGTAACAATCGATAGAACTGCGTTAAAAAAGTAAAAAAAAAAAGAAAAAGAAAAAAGAAAAACAACGAAATTAACATAAACAAAGCAACCCCAACGCGCGTGGTTTGAACATGGGGGATCGATTTACTTTAACGTTGTATGAGAAACTGACCCCCCCCCCCCCCACCAACTTTGTTTAAATATTGTAATTTTGAAAAATTCTTTTTGATAATCCGAAAGTTTAAGTAACAATCGATAGGACTGCGCTGAAAATAGTTTAAAAAAAAAAAAAGAAGAAAAACAAAGAAATTAAACGTGGTGGTAATCTGCTTCAGGTCCTCCCCAAAACTAAATACCCTATCGTTAACAGGAAACGTTCAAGCAACAAAAGAAAAGAAACCTCCATCAACATGTTAGTTCTGTGGTGACTGTCATTACGCACGTTTATGCCCGCTTAAGAAACATAAGGGAAATATTTACCGCTAGATTGAACACAAACAAAACTTTTGTAAAACAAACTTAAAAAAAAAAAAAATGCTGAAAGTCCAATCTACAAGAAATTTGTTAAAAAACGAAAAAGAAAGCCGAAGTAAACAAACTCAGTGATCACAACATCCATGGCGGACTATAAAAGCAACAGAAAATATATTGTTGTGTCAGAGAACAACAGACCAGTTTGTTTCTAGTATGACAGCGTCAAATGTTTCGTTAATATCCCAGTCATCTTGAAACTTACTTGGAGAGGCATGTTTGTCTGCAACAGATCACATAGCGAGAAGCACTTCTAGGGACCAAATTCATTGACCTGGTGAGTTAACTTGGAATGTTACCTTTCAATCTCCCTCATTTTCGGGTGTATGTTATCTTGCTGAAATTCTGAAGTGAGTTTAATTGGTCTCTACTGGATTGAACAGCTTAATCTTTTTGAAATTCCTCTCTAGTCTGTGTTCAACACATTTGGTCTTACGTCTGTTTCGGACATTGAAAAACATTTTATGGACGACCTTAAAAATAAGTTCAGTGACGTTTTTTTAGGAGGGCCTTGGTTGCTGTACTAAAAGGCAATTTTTAAATTAAAAGGGGACTCTAAACCAATTTTTAGACCAAAACAACCTGTGCTCTATGCCACTCGTGATATGGTTGAAAAAGAACTTCAACGTCTTCAGGAAAAAGGCGTAATAGAAAGTAGAAATTATTTTCAATGGGCAGCTCCTATAGTAAAAAAGCAAATGAAAAAGTCCGGATATATGCTGACTACTCAGTTGGTTTAAATAATTCTTTGGATACACATCAGTATCTACTACCAGTTCCAATGGATGTTTTTACTAAATTAAATGGTGGACAGTTCTTCGCAAACATTAATCTTTCCAATGCTTTTCTCAAACTGGAAGTTGAAAAGGAGTCTAAAGATCTCCTTACTATCAATACCCACAAGGATTTGTTCAGTTTCGGAGTCACACCAGCACCAGCCATTTTCCAGCAAACAACGCCGTTCTGAAGTGACTGACTGGAGTTGCAGACTTTATTGATGACATCATCGTTGCAGCTGTATCCCAAGATGAACTTTTGCAGTGTTTATTTTCTGTTTTCAGCCGAACCCAACAATACGGATTCCATGTTAAAACTGGACAAAATCGTATACCTTGGTTTTTTATTTGACAAAAATGGTAGTAAAACAGATCCAGAAAATACCTCGGCAATAAAGAGTATATCGGAACTAACAAATGTAAAAACATAACGTTCTTTCCTTGGCTTGGTTAATGTCATGGTGGCATCACCCATTACAACGGATTGAATTCATCCTACAACTACATATACTTCCCCTCACAAGAGGTGGCAGAGAGATCAGAGATCAAAAGTGAGTGTGATCCGCAGGAGATCAACATAAGCAGATCAGCGGAGAGCGATAGGCAGAGATAGCCAAGACTGCTACCTTTATGACCATTGCGAGTCCCAATTATAGTATTACTTCCTAACCCGTATTTATTCGTTCTACTAACAGAGTTCCAAGTATTGTATTTTGCTGTGTTAATATATATTCGTTATTTCCTATTTTGGCTGTTGTTATATTATTTCTACTGAACTTCTTAACCGGGTCCACGATAGTTAGCCACTATAGTGCTTTTTTTTTTACATGGGACTGATTTGATGCATGTCAATCAGCTTTTACAAAGGTAATGTCCTTACTTTCTTCAAATATTTTGCTGACACATTACGACCCATCCGTGGATATGACCGTAGTTTCAAATACTTTTAATTATGGTGTTGGAGCTGTCGTTTCTCATATTTTTCCTGATGGCCGCCAAAAGACAACTGCTCATACATCTAAATCATTGATATCTGAAGAACGCAGCTATAGCCAAATTGAAAAGGAAGCTTTGGCAATAGTCCTTGCCATTAAAAGGTTTCATAAAATGGCGTATAGGCGCCATTTTACTCTGCTCACAAGCCACAAGCCTCTATTTTTGGATCCCAAAAAAGGTATTCCTGTTTATACAGCAAACCGTCTGCAAAGATAGGCGACTACACGATTATATTATAACTTTACTGTAAAGTTCATGCAGACTTCGAAATTACTTAAGGACACCGTTATTCTGCTTTCACTCAAGGATACTTATAGGGGGTGTGAAGAAGTGGGTAAGAGAAGGATGAGAATACTGATGAGAGTGGAGTGAACGGAAAAAGGAGCATGAGAGAGAGAGAGAGAGAGGTTGCTGGTTAGCGAGATAGAAGATGACTAATTACTTTACATTCAAATTCTTGGAGATTGTAGCTGTTGGGGAAGCAAGTAAATGGGAGGGAATTCTACAGTCGGGAAGTGCGAGAAAAGAAGCTGATGAAGTAGAATTTGCGTTTACATTTTATTGGTTTCACAGTAAACTGGTGAGAGCTAGTTGCTAATCTAGTGGCTCGTGTAAATTCATACACACACACACACACACACACACACACATATATATATATATATATATATATTTATAATAAACAAAAGGGAATTGATGACCACATGAAAATAGAATGTGCCATAGAAAAATATTTACTCAAATACTTAGACCCAGATTACCACAGATTCCCGTATTTTTTTTTGGGGGGGGGGGGTGGATGTGTGTGACTATATATATATATATATAAAATAAAACAAAAATTGCGATATTTAAATCCGTTGAATAGCCATTTCTACGAGGTGGTCCTCGCTTCTTCAGTAACAGCGAAACGAAAATTTTATTTACTCCAATTCAAATTTATACCAGCAAGTCCAAAAAATAAATTCTTCTATCCATAGGAAAATAGAATGGGGTGGGGTGGGATCAACAATTTTGTAATTTACCACCTTGATCAATTTGAATATTAATGAAATTAATATTAATTAGGATCGGGTTTTTGGGATTTACCTATCTGATCATACTTTTGGATTTAAATATATATATATATATATATATACACACACACACACACATATATATATATATATATAATACACACACTACAGTTCAAAGGTTTGAAGCGACCGCCAGAATTAGCAGGCAAGGAAATTGAAAGATTAGTAAAAACAAATAAAAAGAAGCTCTTAGAGACATTGAAAAAAGAATGGAATCAATTATTAAACTTATACTTGAGAACGTTTTGCAACGAATGCCAAAAAACTGTGTTGAAGTAATCAAGCTTTAAGGAAAATATTTTGATAATATTTAATCATTTTTTCTTTGTCATAACGAAATTTCTAATAAATAGCATGTTTCACTGTTTTTAACCACGTATAATGTTCTCCTATTTAAAGTACAAAACAACTACTTTTGGGGTGAATTGAAAAATATATTCGGGATTTGCTCAAACTTTTGAACGGTAGTGTATAAGTTTGTGATTCGGCAGCAATTTTTTTTGGTCCTGGAGCTTAGGCTCTTTGGACGTTGGCACGAAAGACTAAAAAGCAATAGTTGTTTCCAGTTAAAGCGAAACCGTAGACTGAAAGAAAAATGAATGGATATAAGTCAAATTTTGATTTCCTGGTATCGATATCAAATACATTTTTTTTCTCGATAAACTGAATTTTAAAGGCTAAATAAGTCCTCTGAGTAAATGGTATGATGGCTGAGACTAAGAACCATAATTATACCTACCTAGAGCCAAACCCGAAGCAAAAACCGAAATAAAAAGGGCTGAAAAAATACAGACATTCAGGCAGATAAACAGACCCACACACAAACATCTTGCCTTTTATATATATATATATATATATATATATATATATATATATATATATATATATTATCGATTTTCTGCACTATTGTAAGAACTGCAACCTTGAAACTTCTGAATATCGTTTCTTATGTCTTTGTCTATGAGTGTATGAAATTTGATTAAAATCGGACCACTCCTTCTAAAACCCGATTTTTTCGATTATCGATTTTCGATATTTATCGGGGGTACTTGGACACAAAACCTAGCTACGAACACTTGCAGATATTTATAGCCATTTCGGAGTCTATAGGTAACGGACACACACACACAGATACACACACAGACAAAGTTCCATTTATAAATAAGTTTAGATAGATTATTTTTATCCAAGTACTTTTCAATGTTTCTGTTTACGTTTTCAATGGTTATATTTGAAGGATATTGTGATCAATACGGTCCTAGACGAAGCAAGAGGCTTAGGGTTGGCTGTGTCTTTTGTGGTCGCAGAACGGGTGCTGGACGAGGCAAAAAACATGGCGGCAAAACCTGGAATGATTGTGCGCGTGAAAACCAAAAAGGAGGCTCACACGCATGCGAATCATGGACGGCTCGAGAGATATAAATGGAGCCCCAATTTAATACTCGGCAGTGGAATGCGAGCAGTCGAAGGAGACGGACCGAGAAAAAGAAGGAAAAGAAGAAGAAAAAGAAGAAGAAGAAAAAATAAAGAAGTTTGTTTCTGCACATAATACGCCACAACTGCAAATATCAAGGCATAGAAAATTGGGAACTCACAAAACATATTAAAGGTAAAAGGAACATATGTCAAAAGCGAGTAAACTACACCAGGAATAGGAATTATCGTAAAAAGATAAACATTTTTAAGAACTGCTCAATGTAGGAATTTGTGGAAAGTAATGATCTCTGATGTCTTGAAGGAACTCAGTGCATTTTATACAATCATATCGCCCCAAGCAAGGCATTTTACTGAAACTAGTGCGCAGGGGGTTACATAGGAGGAAAGTTATGAGAAAGAGTGGCAGGTTATATGGGGTGTCAGGAAGTGGATAAGAGAAACATAACTGGCCATAAAGTGCATGATCAATTTATATATTGATTTTAATATAGAATTGATCCCCCACTTTATATCCACATCATGATTTATTTATATTTTATAATCATATCGCCCCAAGCAAGGCATTTTACTGAAACTAGTGCGCAGGGGGTTACATAGGAGGAAAGTTATGAGAAAGAGTGGCAGGTTATATGGGGTGTCAGGAAGTGGATAAGAGAAACATAACTGGCCATAAAGTGCGTGATCAATTTATATATTGATTTTAATATAGAATTGATCCCCCACTTTATATCCACATCATGATTTATTTATATTTTATAATCATATCTCCCCAAGCAAGGCATTTTACTGAAACTAGTGCGCAGGGGGTTACATAGGAGGAAAGTTATGAGAAAGAGTGGCAGGTTATATGGGGTGTCAGGAAGTGGATAAGAGAAACATAACTGGCCATAAAGTGCGTGATCAATTTATATATTGATTTTAATATAGAATTGATCCCCCACTTTATATCCACATCATGATTTATTTATATTTTATAATCATATCTCCCCAAGCAAGGCATTTTACTGAAACTAGTGCGCAGGGGGTTACATAGGAGGAAAGTTATGAGAAAGAGTGGCAGGTTATATGGGGTGTCAGGAAGTGGATAAGAGAAACATAACTGGCCATAAAGTGCGTGATCAACTTATATATTGATTGTAATATAGAATTGATCCCCCACTTTATATCCACATCATGATTTATTTATATTTTATAATCATATCGCCCCAAGCAAGGCATTTTATTGCCACTGTTTTGCAAGAGGTTACATAGAAGGAAAGTTATGAGAAAGAGTGACAGGTTATAGGGCGTGTCTGGAAGTAGGTTAGAGAAGGATGAGAATACTGATGAGAGTGGAGTGGACGGAAAAAAGAGCATGAGAGAGAGGATGCAGGTTAGTGAGATAGGAGATGACTATTGGCTTTACATTTAAATTCTTGGAGGTTGTAGTTGTCGGGGAAGCAAGTAAACGAAAGGAATTCCACAGACGGGAAGTGCGAGAAAAGAAGCTGAAAAAGAAAAATCATTAAATTACAAAGGAGGATCTGTAACGTGGTTGATACTGACTTGGCAGACCAGCTGCAACCACTCTCTCACCAGCGTGATGTGGCTTCCCTGTGCCTCTTCTACAAGTACTTTCATGGCTACTGCTCCGATGAGCTTAGATCACTGGTGCCGCCTAAGCACGAATTCACACGAGATACTAGATTAGCAACTAGGTCCCACCCTTTTACAGTTAAACAAATAAGATGTAACCGTAAATTCTACTCCAACAGCTTCTTTTCTCGCGCTTCCCGCCTGTGGAACTCCCTTCCACAAGTCTGCTTTCCCGACAGCTACAATCTCCAGGTGTTTAAATGTAGGGTCAATAGACACCTCCTATCACACTAACTCCCAATTATTCTCAGAACACTATCATCTACCCAACCCTCATTCTCGGTATCCTTACCCGCCTATCACCCACCCTCTGTTATTTCCTATATTTAATCATCCTTTCTCCACTCTATGTAGCCTCCCTGCGCAGTAGTGGCAGTGACATGCCTTGCTCGGGGTGAAACACTTATAAAAAAAAAAAAAAAATTAAATTTTTCATGCTTTGGTTTAAAAAGTCCTACCCGTTATATCGCGGTTTGAATAAACATCTAATGTATATTAATTGTTTTATAAAGACGGAAGGTCAACCCAAACTATCTTGCATTGTTTGTGACAACATCAACTAGACAGAAAAAAATCTTCGAGCCAGAGTAAAAATAAAGACCTTAGCCGTAATTGAAAAAACTACTCAACGGTAGAAAGATAACGATTTTCTTATTGAGCTCTTTTGGGAATAATTTGAAACTTACCTAAGTATATACATACTGAAAATCAAAGCGACTATTTTCATATTCTTCTTTCTTCTTTTATATACCCTGTCCTTTCAGGACGTAGGCGATCATGGCCTTCCGCATCTTCCTGTCCCTGGTGGTTCTTAGCACACCTTCTCCTGTTGCACCATGCAACCCTCGTTCCGTCATCCACCTGCTCAAGCCCTTCAAATATGTTATCTGCTGCTTTCCCCTGTCACTTTTTTCCTCTATCTAGCCTGTTAGTAACAGTTTCTCCAAGCCCTACTTCCTCATTGCATGTCCCAGGAACTTTAGTTGTCTCTTCCTAGTGCTCAGTATTCATTTCATTTTCGTCTCCATCATTTCTAAGACCTCGTCATTGCTCACATGCTCGATTCATGATATCCGCAGCATCCTTCTGTAGAACCACATTTCAGTTGCTTCAAGTTTTTC
>JBBBDQ010001558.1:5542500-5630000 GCA_037127315.1 Ascarosepion bandense | reverse complement strand
ATAGGTAGGTTTGTTGTCGTATCCCGCGACCTAATAACGAAATTTCTGGCCACTACACCCTTGGCCATTACTCATTTAATCTTTTCTGTTTACAATGAACACAGGAGCCTTTAAAGTAACTTTAATTATTTTTAAAATTTTTTAATTCCTTCTAACATTTTTGAAATTTTGTCAGAAAGTTTTGTTTTGATTTGAGTTAGCGTCTAAAGAAACGTTACGACTGTTTTACAATGGAAACGTAATGATTGCATCACACACTTTTTTCGGTGATAAATACATTAATTTGGAAATTCTCGCAAAAATCAAATAATTGTCGGATTTTAATAAAACTATCAGTACTCATTCACAAATGAAGGAAATTATTTTTGAAATTATTATTTTATTAAAAATCTTGATAAATATGTTTATAATTTACAGGAGCTCTGTTTTTCAGTAATAAAACAAAACATTTTCTCTTTCAAAATCTCTCACAGTAAAGTAGCTTGTATGGACATTATTTTTATAGATATTTTAATAAAATTACATCCAATACCTTTATGTTTGAAGACGTTACTATCATTTGAAGTATGACAAAGTAAAATTTTTCCAGTAAATCATAATTATCCATCCGCTGAAATTCCACGGGATCTGCTAGTAAGAGATGAATTTGTGATATCTCCGTAGATGTGGATCAATATTTGGTGGGATCTCTAGCTGATACTTTGGATCAAATGAGCAGATAAAGTTCAAGTCTCTGAATAATAAAGAAGGACTGGTCCACCAATACTTCGAAAGTTTGAACTTTTAAGGAACGTGGAAGGTTAGAGATCCAAACCCTATTAAAATTGCCGCATGCATCCCAAGCAAGAGTTTTTTGTATGCAAAAGTCTTTTCACAAATCTACTATATAGGATCCAAGATATTTGAAGTCCTCAACCTTCTTGATTGATGAACCATTTGAATTCAATTGCCTCAGAGGAGGATGTTGTAATGAACTCTCTTTGGCTCTCATTGCAGTAGAGGCCAACCTGGTTAGCTTCTAACTCAAGTGACTGCAACAAACACCATGCAGCCTTAATATAATGTGAAATCAGGGCAAGACGTTCAGCAATATCCAGATCGGTCAAATATTATTCACAATGACGCCGATTTGGGCATGATTTTAGAAGCATCGACTTTTCCTCCATGCTTTCTAAAGAAATATACATGTGCATATTCACAAAGACACATATGTTTTGTTAACAATGTCTGTCAGTTTTGTGTATTTTTTATTCAAATTTTCGAATAAGATGCACATCGGGATTAAAATATAGATAAATTGTTCAAGGTTCATATCTTGTCCTGTTTTGAGCCAAATACTTTAGACTGACTTAGCACTAGATGTTTTCAGTGTAGTAGAAAAGATTTTGTAATCTTTTCATGTATATATATATAGCATAGTATATATATATATATATATATATATATATATATATATATATATATATGAAAAGATTACAAAAGATTACAAAAGATTACAAAATGTTTTCTTTTGCTTCTCTTAGTTGTATCACAATATCCGTGTGCTCGAGGTAGCCTGGCATTCCAGCAATCCCGCCCTTCTGCTATGCTATATATATATATATATATAGCATAGTATATATATATATATATATATATATAGCATAGTATATATATATATATATAGCATAGTATATATATATATAGCATAGTATATATATATATAGCATAGTATATATATATATATAGCATAGTATATATATATATATATAGCATACTATATATATATAGCATAGATATATATATATATATATATATAGCATAGTATATATATATATATAGCATAGTATATATATATATATATATATATAGCATAGTATATATATATATATATAGCATAGTATATATATATATAGCATAGTATATATATATATAGCATAGTATATATATATATATATATATATATATATATATATAGCATAGTATATATATATATATATATATATATATAGCATAGCAGAAGGGCGGGATTGCTGGAATGCCAGGCTGCCTCGAGCACACAGGAATTGTGACACAACTGCTAAGAGAAGCAAAAGAAAACAAAGGTGACTTGGCCGTTTTGTGGTTGGACATGGCTAATGCTTACGGGTCCATTCCACACAAACTGGTGGAGCTTACTCTTGAAAAATATCACGTTCCAGGTAAAATTACAACGCTTATCCTGGATTACTATGAAAAGGGAATTATCTGTATGGTCTGAGCATATGCGTTTGATTCTTAGAAATGAGCTGTATACGATAGATTTTTTTAATTTAAGGGGATGACAACTGTTAAAGTGTAGGAATTTATGTTGGTTTGTGGGTTTGTTGTATAGACTGGTGGAAATTGTATGTTTGTTTAATTTTATCATGAGGTCTAAGAAAGGGACGGATGTTTTTGAGTACTCCATGGTGAATTTAATTGTATTATGGAAGTTGTCGCAGAAAGTAAAAAAGTTTTTTAATTTTCCTACTCCATGAGTCCATACTAAGAAAATGTCATCAATGTATCTAAAATAATGTGATGGTTTGTATTGTGAATTGTCTAGTATCTTTCTTTCTAGAATGTGCATAAAGATATTGGCATAGCTAGGTGCTCAGACCATCCAGATTTTCTAAACAACATTAACAACCTAACAAAGCAATTTCTAAAATGTAAATACCCAATAAAAATAATACAAGAAGCACTAAATAAAACCATCCACATAAATCGTAACACACGTCTCACATACAAGAAAAGAAAAAAACAACAACCGAATTCCCATGGTCTTTAACCACAATCAACATTCACACATACTTATCAAAAATTTTAAAAATGATTACAAGAACCTCCAATCAAACAAAAAAAATCAGACATTTTCGATAAACCACCCATAAATGCAATGAAACAAACACCTAACCTATCAACTATCCTCACTTCTAACAAATATCTAAAAAACACAAACCTATCAGGGAATTTAAAATGTCAGAAACCCAGGTGCCTAATTTGTAAACATTTGGTAAACGACACAATATTCTCTGTACTCAACACCAAAATCAAATTGTACCCACCACGCCTCACTTGTGACAGCGAAAACATCATATACTTCCTCTTCTGTTCAATATGTCCCAATAGTGGATATATTGGCGAATCCGGTAATAGCTTTAGATTTCGCTTCAATAATCACAAACTTAATATTCGCCAAAATAATATTCCCCAGTATGAGCACATTTCAATCAACCGGGTCACACCTTAGAAAATTGCAAATATTTACTAATAGACTCCAATTTTAGTTCTACATACACACGCAGAAAGAAAGAAAAATACTGGATTTTAAAATTAAATATACACAAGCTAGGGTTAAATAGCGACTTAGGTGCTTTGAATCTTTACAAATACTTCAATAACTAAACTTTTTTTAGATACATTTAAAAAAAAATTAAAACTCTTTTAGATACATTTTAAAACATTTTTTATCTAAAACAAATTTACAAGCACTATTAAAGATAGGTTTATGTTTACAAACAGAATTTTTTTAAAAAATCTGTCGCTTTCAACGTCAGTCAGTTTAAGTGCCATACGTGATACACGCTTGGGCGATCATGTCTCGAAAGAGACATGACTGACTGGGCAGAAGATTATCCCGCAGTAGGTTGCCATTGCTTTCTGCGGTAGACTGGTTGCCGACCAAGGCTATAGAACCCAATCTGTCCTGCTATTTAACCCATAACTGGAAGGAATAGACGGATTAATACCTTTCCCAAGGGTATTTGCGCGTAAGTGAATGCAATGAATTCGGCTGGAATTCGAACTCGGCTCCCCGATTTCTCGTTCCGAGCCGATATCCAATGCTCCACAACGCACATCCCACATTTCAACGTCACTTGATGAAAAAACAAAAACTCTCTCCACAAACGCGTCACGTGATGTAAACAAACGCGTCACGTAATGTAAACAGACTCTTCACAGACACTCTCGCGAAATCTCGCGAAATATGTTACTAATTCAAATTTAAAATCATTTGTTTCTGATGAAGGACCGAGGGCGGTCTGAAATATAAAATATAATAGTAGAAATAAACAAATACTGTAAAAAAAAACACATTTTTAAACTCAAAACGTTTTAATATTCTTTCCTATATATATATATATATATATATACGAGTTTTCAGTGTAGTAGAAAAGATTTTGTAATATTTTCATATATATATATATATATATATGAGTTTTCAGTGTAGTAGAAAAGATTTTGTAATCTTTTCACACACACACACACACACACACACACACACACACACACATATATATATATATATATATATATATATATAAGTTTTAGTGACCGGTTTTAGTTTAACAATAAACAAGATATTCACAGAAAGTGTTAATAATAATTAATAAAGGAATAAGTAAGTCTGAAGATATTATTCCATTGCCTGACTAGTAGCTGTCGTTAACTGCTCTTGTTAACTGCTCTACTTGACTGCTCGTAACTTGACTTCTCTTCGGAAGTCACGCAGGTAATGATATATGTTGCAAGAAAAAGAGTCCATTTCTTGTAGGAGAGCACCATAACAATATGGGATTACAATATATGAATTTTATATATCAAGAACAATTTTAGAGAAAGAATTATAAGAATGTGGAATTAGAATGTTCATGTGACTGACGCGTTCCCTTCCTTATAACGTCATCGGACTAATTAGATGTTTACGTTGATGCGACTACATATGCGTACGAAAGAAAGAGAAACGTTGGGAATTTTAAATTTCAAATTTTAAAAAATTAATATGCTTTGGGTATATAATATAACCGTTTTCTTTTAACTTTTTTCTTTTTGTTTATATTTCCATCACTTTTGTTATTAAATATCCCACATTGTGAAAATAGAAGGTCTCCCAAGAATGGTGAAACTTTGTAAGAACGTGTACGAACGTGTTGTAAGAACGTGTCCACAATTTATTGTGGATTATCTGGCGATTAAAGCACTTTCTATACATTTCGTCTGAAAAGTTGTTTTTCTTTTAATTAGAGCGTTTATCAAAATTGTCGTCAGTCTCGTTACAGTGAGCAACTAATACATTTAATACGTTGTTTGATGAAAAATCTCTTTTATGTTTATATAATATTTTATTTTAATTTCATGATGGTTCTCCGATGTAATCTTTGTGCCAATTTCTACAGCTAATAGAGTAAATTCCTCCTTCAAGTGTTACCTTATTATATTGTTTTGTAGTAATTAAGTCTATTATTGTTTTAGATGTCGTTGTGACAAATTTTATGTTGAGTTTAGATAAATTCTTTTCAATTGCATTTGTGAAAGTGTTGGAGGATAGAAAAATATTTGTTGGGTTTGCCAGGAAGGATCGCCTTTTTATTTTGAAATATTTCATAATCCTTTTGTTTCGTATTGAATATGAAATAGTTGGAGTAGTGGAGGAGATTTAATTTATTTTTATGTATTTCTTCTCTTCGTGTAAATACTGAGTATTACAACTACTGGGTGCTCTTAAATAGAATCGGATGATTATATTTGTTGTTATGGTGAGAATAGAAATTTATGAGATCATTTTTATTAGTTGAATTTTGGTAGACACCAAATTTTTTAGTTACGGTTAATGCGTTAATGTTAATAATGCTAAAATTGAACAGGAGTAGTGGTTTGTGCCTTGTTTCTTGTTTAGTATTGGGTTTCTGGTTCTTTCTAAAGTCTATTTTCATACTATCCTACTAACGACTGAATTTTCAAATGTTATTCACTAATTTAATCCAAGTTTGAAGTTAACCGTTAACGTTCTGTCATAGCCCCAAGAACTTCAGTTCTTACCATTTTTATGCTAATACAACATCACACGGTAACTGTTCACTTGAGTGGCTCTTGGGCCATGTATTGGAGGAACATTGGTACAAATGTTTCATAAACCGAACACTGTAATTTGAAAGAATACTTGACTTAAAAAGCTATCTTCCAGAAACAACCATCTTTTCAGGCGAAATTCAATCTTTCTTATATATATATATATTTGTAAAATACAACATGTGTTAGCACGTGCGATACCCTGTCTTCATCAGCCGCCGACCAGGGGGGGGTGTCACGGTTTCGGTAGCTGTGGCGGGACCGCCACCCCTGGCGCCACCAGCAGCGTTTGCCACCAGGCATGGTATGAAGATAAACTTGTTGATTGTCTCTCTTGTATATTCTCATAAAGAAGTCAATAAAACGATCGTTCCTCTTTGCAGTTTGTATCGGCAATGAAATTTCCTGAACGCGTTTGCCGTTATTAACGCGCTCGTGAAGGAAGAAGAAAAAAAACGTTATAGATGGCCACACAAATATCTCATTTGCGCATATTAGATCGTGATGTTGCGCGAATTTTGTTTGCTTGTTGTGTTTATCTCGTCCAAATTCAACTTGACGCGTTCTGTACCGTTGTTCGAATGTGGTGCAAAGCGCTTTTTAAACCGCGGCCAGTGATGCCTCTTTTTGAGAGGAAAGAAATAACTGAATGTCCCAGAAACCCACGACACCCAACCTCAATAGGCATCAGGTTACACCTCCGACCATTGTCCACACATTCGGCTGGCTGTGGCTCGTATCGGTTTTTCTTTATCTCGTGCGCCTCTACTCTGTTCTCTTCCCAAGGGACTGTTAACTCAATTAGGAAGACAGTCTTTTTTGAGTCTGACCACAATACGGTGTCGGGACGCTTGTTTGTGCGATGTGTATTGGAAATTTTAGAGACGCCATTAGGTCTACTGAAGCATCCCAATCACTGGCTCCGCCTAGCAGCTTCATATTCGGGGCTGTTTGTTTTTTCTTTGCAGGGCATTCACCCTCCTTATGAAATCTGATCTTAGTCTCCTTGGCTGCCACAAGCTGTTGGTTTGCTGTTTCACATTGTGTTCTTATTAACTCCTTGATCACCTCTAATACCTTGTTGTGTCGCCACGTATATATCTGGAACGATTGTGGACAAGCAGAAAGCACATGACACAAGGTACCTCGGTCCTTTTTGCAGGAAGAACAGAGATCTGTATCTATGTATCCCCACATTTTGAGGTTTGTTTCATTTGGAAGAAGGTCGTCTGTAGATCGAAGAAGAGAAGGTATCGCCAAAGGCTCCATCGCGATTAACGAATTCCAAGAAAGTTTAATCGGTTCTATATCATTCCAGGTTGTCCACTTACATTGTTTAGCTTGAGTAACAGCAATGGCTATTCTATGCTCCTCTTCGAACATTTAACTTCTTCCATTACCATGCGCCTCTTTCCCTTTGGTTTCTCCTTGGAGAAAAACTTGTGCGTTGTGTTTCCCAGTCCAACCCGGTCATTTTGAGTCACACCCATGATATCTCTGACTCGTAGGCTGGTTTCCGCTTCTTGGGTTACCTCTGCAGCTGACCACTTTGTACCAGATTTAATCTCTGGATGCACCCTCTTAATGCAATCATCAGCCAAGTCCCTCATCATGATATGTAGGCGTACCTTCCCAACCTTGAATTCTTCCACTAATGAGTGTATAGGGAGCTGCAGATGTCCGAAGTTGGTATATAGCACCACTTTCGAAAAACAAGGAGGAACTCCAAGCCATTTACGCAAGTATTTATTGATCACTTGCTCAATGCGCTCAATACGAGAAAGTGCAATTTCATACATTTGCAAAGACCACAAAAGGCGGGGTAATAGGCCATGTTGGTCACACCACGCTTTCATTTTGCCGGGCAGATAGATTCTATCAATCGAAATTAGACCCCTTAAAGCTGCTTTCTGTAACTCTGTACCCCGATGTCGATCAGTCAGAGGGATTTCATACATTCGTCCGAGGCTTTTTACTGGCATTTCCTTTACTGTTGGTATTGTTTTATCACCGATTCTGAAGTGAATTCCCTTGACACACACTCGAACTAATGACAGGCTTCGACTTTTCTCGGGTTTTGCCTTCATTCTTGCCCATGTGAAGAGATCATGATATTTTTGTAATAGTTCATCGGAAGCAATTTTAGAAGGGACGAGAATGGTGATATCACCCATAAAAGCCCTAGAAGGGGGAAGGACCAGTTGTTCATTAGTCATCACTCCCTAGGCTGTGCTTGATGTGCCTCGTAAAATTAACTCCATGACTAAAACGAACAGAGGCGGGGAAATTACACAGCCCATCATGATGCCGATCTCAAGTGGTTGCCATTTGGTAGTGTAACCATTGACGGTGAATTTCATAAAAGCCGAGTTAAAATACTTTATTATGATTTCCCTAATCTTGCTAGGGAAGTTGAAAAACTCAAGGGCCATTCCTATGAACTTATGTGGGACTGACCCCTATGCATTGGCAAGATCAAGCCCTACTACATGGAGTTCTGTTTTATTTCTTTTGGCTGATAGTATGGAATTCCATATCATCTTTGCATGCTCCAGACAACCAGGGAAGCCAGGTATCCTTTGAACAGATGTGTTTATGTACTTGTTTTCTAGAAGAAAATCTGTCCAAAAAATATTTTCCCCTCTACATTCAGGAGGGATATGGGGCGAAACTTGGAAATGCCTTTTGAGTTCATTTCTTTAGGTATCCAAATGCCATCAGCCAAACACCATTCCTGCGGTACAATATTCTGCTTCCAGATCCGCTGGAGTAGGCTAGTGAGTTTCCTGAGAACGCCTGGACAGTTTTTATATAATTTATATGATATCCCATTCATTCCGCAGTAACTACCACCGCGTGCCTTTCGGACAAAATCCCGGACTTGACTTACTTTTATTCCACTATCATCAAACATAACTGTTAGATCTCGAGGCCTTGGTAAACTATTCGTCGGAGGGATTGGTATGTCTCGCATATTATCTGAATACGTCATCTGCAAGTGATTCTCCAACTCCTCTTGACGGGCATCAAGTTTGCCGCTCTTTGCTTCCACGAAAAGTTTCTTAGCAAAAGCATGCGGATTTATAAAGAAAGATCTCCGAGACTGCTACTTTATCCTCCGATGCTTCCTTTGATTTTCAACTCTGGATATCACTAGAATCTTCCTTCTGATATCATTCATGAGTTCCTGAAGTCCTGCCCTTTCATGAATTGAAGCTTCTTTAAAACGGCGCTTCAGTAACCTATATATTGTCAAATTACGTACTTTTTGGTCATAATAAAATTAGACCAGTACACATTTATATTAAAAAGTGTTCTATACAATTATATTGTAGAAATTTTGAATATTCTTCATTTGCAAACGAGTTATTACGCGACCTAGGTTTCTAACATGTGGTGTCTTCAGGCGATTTGAAATAAAACCATGGTAGAAATCTAGGTTGTGTAATAACTCGTTTACAAATTAAGAATATATATATATATATATATATATATATATATATATATATATATCCACTACCGGCCATAATTATTAGGCTACCCCAGTTTTTTAAAAGAAATGATGTATTTCATATTATTTTTGTATTTATTGCCAAATGAAAATAGAATGGCTCTTTTGTTATTACTACTTTGAAAAATTTTACAAGGCAAGGAGGTAATGATGAACTCGTCCAAAATCACCCTAAATTTTCTTCATTCTTTCATTGATGAAACTGCAATATAGATAATCATTAAATATTTATAAATTCATTTGATGCACATGTTATTGTGCAGTATTAACAAAGGAACCATTCTATTTTCATTTACAATTATTCACTTGGCAATAAATACTAAGAAATAGTATGAAATACATCATTTTTTAAAACACTGGGGTGGCCTAATAATTATAGCTGGTAGCGTATATATATATATATATATATATATATATATTGCCTTTTTAAAGATGTCTACAATTTTTTTTTTTTTTTTTTTTTTTTGCCTGTCCATTCGATCTTGGATGATATACTGGCGTTGTCACGTGATCAATGGACAATGGTGAACAAAATTCCTTGAATTCGTAAACTGCGTTCAGTTGTCGCTGACTAAAGTTTTAGGGAGACCAACGCGACCAAAGATTTCATTAAGCCTGTTTATTGTATTTGTTGCAGTCAGATGTCTGCACTTAACAATTTCTGGCCACTTAGTAAAACTGTCCACAATAATTTGATAAAAAATCCATTTACGGGCCCTGCATAGTCGACATGCAATCGAGTCCATGGGACGTCTGTTTTTGGCCATGGTTGACTCTTTACCGGTGTATCCCTTGCTGCCACCGGACATCCTCTGCACGGTTTCACCAAATTTGTGTGTCTTGGTCTATCCTCGGCTAATAAGTAGAGCTTCTCATTAGAGCTTTTATTCTCGAAGTCCCTGGATAGCCAGTGTGAAATTCTTTCAGAATTTACTTTTGCAGAATACCCGGCATAACAACTTTATCTGCGTATAGTAATACTTGTTTGCAGATTGAAAACGGTGGCACACTAATTCCTTTTTTAGTTTTCCCGATCAACTAGACTTTTTCATTTTTTTAATGAAATCATCGTTCTCCACTGCTTTTTTCACCTCTTCTAGTGTAACCGGTTGTTCTCTAATAGTGTTGCATAACAGACCCGACAATTCACTTTCGTCTCTTAGCGCCGCTATTACTGTTTCTTCCAGTGGTCCCGTATATTCAGGCATCAATCCTGATAACCCACCGGCGTGACCTAGCTTCTTTGAAGGCACATATTCTATTTTGAAATTATAATTCAATAAACTTACACCCCAACGCTGTAGTAGATTTACCGTTGAGTTGTTATAGCTTTTTTTTCCCCCCAAATATTGATAACAGCGGTTTGTGGTCTGTTTGTAGAATAAACTCTCTTCCGTATAGAAATCTGTGAATGTTTTTTTTTTTACTGCATAGATTATTGCTAAACTCTCTTTTCAATTTGACTGTAATTTCGTTCTGTGGACAGTAACGTTCTTGAAGCATGTGCTATTGGCTTCGCAGATCAGTCTTCGAATTTATGAAGCAATACAGCACCTAGTCCCTCATTACTGGCATCTACTGCTACAATAATTTTCCTCTTCGGGTCGAAATGCACTGACGATAGGTCTGCTAATAGACAGCTATTTAAAAAAAAAAACAAACATAATCGCGTTCATTCGACCATATTCACTTTGCGCCCTTTTTCAACAACTTATTTAAAGGAGCTTTCATATACATTTTCGGGATATAAATGCTATAGTAACTTACTAATCCCAAGAAGGCCTAGAGTTTAGCCACATTATCAGGTGCTGGCATATTTTTATAGCCTCAACCCTTTCTGGATCCTGGTTTTCTTCCTTTACTCGCAATGATCTGCCCTAAATATTTTATCTTCTTTAAGAAGAACTCGCATTTTTCAGCAACTCACCTCGAACCCGTATTCCTCAATTCTCTGAAATACTGCTCCAATATGCGTTTTGTGTTGGGCCTCGTTTTCACTTTTAATCAGAATATTATCTAAATATACGATTGTATGCTACATACCAGCCAACATTGTGTCTACTATTTGCTGGAATAGGCTTGGAGCTACCTTCAATCCAAACGTAAAACGATTTAGTTTAAAAATCCCTTTATGCGTGTTTATTGTCAGGTACTTCGAACATTCTTCACTGACTTTAACCTGAAGGTGAATCTCCGACAAGTCCAACTTTATAAACACTCTACCTCCGTTTAATTTAGTAAATATATCCTCCGGAGACGGTAGAGGACACGCATGGTCTTTCAAACAGTCATTTAAGTCTGTCGAAAAATCAGCACACACTCTGGTTTTCGGCTTTTATTTTTTATATAAACGGTTGGAGACGCCCAATCCGAATAATCGACTTTTGAAATTGAGCCACTTTTCTCTAACCTTTCTGATTCTTCATTTATTGTGTCTAATGCCAAAAATGGTACTTTTCTCTTTAGTCTAAAAATCGGTTTAACATTTTCCTTCAGTTCGAAGTTGACTTCTGTTTTCGTACACAGACGTAGTCCTTCTGAAAAGACTCGAGGGAATTCGCTTTTCAAATCCGTAATAAATATTTCTGTTTTCTTCGTCTTATCGTTCTCTATGACTTTAACTTTGTTACAGAAAGCATTTACCGGTAAATCCCATAAGTTAAACAATATGATTCAGTCTAAACCAAAGAGTTTTACTGAACCAGAGAGCACATACACTTTCGATTTGTGAATTTTTCCTATGAACGAAATGTTACATTTTAATTCACCTTTAAACTTAAGTTTTTTTCCTGACACTCCCCTAGTAATTGTGTCTGTGTTAGTCAACGGGGGGCAACTAGTTTTTTTCCATGTTTACTCGTTTATTGCCGAGATATCACTTCTTGAATCGAGTAATAATTTTACGGTCTGCCCATTTATTTTTACATTGAGGTATTTTCTTTTTTACCCTTCTCAGTTTCGTTTTTTGACAAAACTACGTTCATCTTTGTTTGCGACCTTGATTTTACTTTTCTCTGTTTTGCCCGACAATGAGAACTTCTATGGCCTACACACCCACAATTAAAACATATTTTATCCCTAAAGAAACAATCCTTCTTTATATGCTGTCCTTCACACGAACTGCATATCATTTTTCTTTCTTTATTCTGTATCCACTTCTGTTGTCTTACGGTTTTTACTCGCGAAATGTTCTTCTCCTCAATCCGAGTATTATCTTTTTTATGTTTATAAGTCGCTGACATTCTTCTGTTACTTTTTGTAGCTTAATCTTCGGATCCTGTTTCATGATAGTGAGGATTCTTGATCTAATTTCTTTGTCCTTTGATGTCGTTAGTCTCTGAACATGTCACTTGACAATTCCTTTAATTTAAACGCCTCACACTGTGCATTAACCATACCTGCATACATGACAGACTCATCATCCTCTTGTTTTAAGATATTTAGACACTTGTATCGTGTATGAAATAGACTATGTCTTTTATCGTAAGTTTTCGACAAAGTTTCTACTGCTTCGCTGAATGTATTTTATTCTGGCTTCTTTGGGAGGATTAAATTCGCTTATTTTGTATTTTCTTTTGTTCCCAACTTCTGCAACAATAGAGTGATTTTTCCTCGTCGGACCACTGTTCACATCTTTTCGTAAATATTGTTTCAAACCTACGAAAATAAGCCGGAAACGTTGAACCACTGTCACGGTCGTATTTAAATTCAGCGAGTGAATTTGAAATTCCTTCAGCAGAAAAAAATCTAGTACCCGGTTCTTTTGTTGTCCTTGATAATACGTCTTCCCAAAGTGATTTATTGTCTTTTTCCTGTTGTTTGAATAACTTTTCAAGTCTTCATTGTTGCATAAATTGTTGTTGTTGTTGTTGGAATTGTTGCTGTAAAATGACTTGTAACACCTTACTTAATTCCGCAATTTATTCAATTCTGCCAACGTATCCACAAACATTTTTGCTCCAATTTATATGGTCAATAAAATCTTTTAAGTCCAAACAAGAGGGTGAGGGGGGGGGGCAATTTCTTACTTTCTGTAAGCGTTGCACAAGTTTTTCCTTTTCTAACGTTCGTCGTTAATAAGCATTAAAACAAATAACGAGGGAAAATTACTTACTTTCTGTAAGTGTCAAACGATTCTTTCTAACGTTCTTCCTTCGCAAGTATTGTCAACTATATTATTATTTTGTTTTTAGTCTTGTGAAATCGTTTCGAATTTTCATCGACAATTGATATGATATATATATATATATATATATATACTATTCGAAGTAGCTTTGTGGTTTTGGCTAATGTAACCGGGTAGAACAATCTAGTAAGTAGCCTTAATGGACTGGTACTCGTCGTGGTCGTATGCAGTTTGCTTAGGCGCAGGCTTACGCTATAAGCGTAGTCAATGGACGTTCCATAGTCCTCTGCGTCCCCTCTTTAGTTTGTATTCATGGCTGACACTAGCCAATCATATTACTGTGAGGGGGAACCAAGGTGTATGCATATTCATTACATCAATAGTGAGGTGGTTTTGCGTTGCTTCTCTACAGTATGGAATTCAGCGTTATCTTTCCCTCTGCGAGACAGATGATCATTAATCTCCACGGATTCCTTTTCTTCATTATCTGTGAATTGTCATGCATTATTGGTTTCCAGTTGACTTCTTCATCTTTCCAAATTCAGAACAGTCTTTTTCTTTTTAAGATATAGGTGATCATTGGTCTCCACAGCTTCCCTTTCTTTTTCTTTGTAAATCGGCATGCATAATTGGGAAATATAAAGGAATAGTTTCATGTTGCCTTATCCAGGTTTCCAAATTCAGAGTATGGCACTTAACTGGCTGATATGGTTATCTGGTAGAAAAACCCTGAAACCATCGTGTTAAATCGTTAAAAATGCTGCATGACGGATGCTAATGATAGCAATGAAGATGATATTCTTTTTGGGGAAGAGGGATGAAATGACTCCGCGAACGATGACGATATCCAAGATGAAGACATCTAGTATTCTGGCAACTCACAGGAAACTGTCATGATATCTATCTTATATACGGACAGTAGTGGAGCCGACTAAATTTTGTTTACTATCTCTGGGAATATTTTTTAAAACAAATGCAGGGGTTGTTTGACGTTCTAAGCGCTTTGTTCCATATTAAATAGTTTAGACGATAGATATGACTTACTTTTGGTTATACCGTCTCAAATATGATGACGCACACTGTCGGAAAAGTGTATAATACACACCCATAATAGATGAGCAGTATAGCCCGGCGTTGCCCGGGTGTAATGAAAGCTTTAAAACTAATCCATGGTCCTGGAGCTCAGACTCTTTGGACGTTGGCACGAAAGACTAAAAAGCAATAGTTGTTTCCAGTTAAAGCGAAGCCGTAGACTGAAAGAGAAATGAATGGATGCAAGTCAAATTTTGATTTCCTGGTATCGATATCCAATAATTATCTTTCGTCGTAAACTGAATTTTGAAGGCTAAATAAGTCTTTTGAGTAAATGGTATCATGGCTGAGATTAAGAACTAAAATTATACCTACTTAGAGCCAAACCCGAAGCAAAAATTAAAATGAAAGGGCTGACAAAAATACTGACATACAGGCAGATAAACGGACACACACACAAACATCTTGCCTTATATATATATATATATATATATATATATATATATATATATATATATATTATCAATTTTCTGCACTATTGTAAGAACTGCAACCTTGAAACTTCTGAATATCGTTTCTTATGTCTTTGTCTATGAGTGTATCAAATTTGATTAAAATCGGACCACTCCTTCTGTAACCCGATTTTTTCGATTATCGATTTTCGATATTTATCGGGGGTACCTCGACACAAAATCTAGCTAAGAACACTCGCAGACGCTTATAGTACAACTGTGTAAATTTTTAAGAACATCCGTTCAGCCTTTTTTGAGTCTATAGGTAACGGATACACACACACACACACACACACACACACACACACACACACACACACACACACACACAAAGTTCCATTTATAAATAAGTCTAGATTTAGATATCAAGTAAAGGATGAAGAGAAAAGTGAATGAAGTGAAAAGAATCTATTATATCAATTACACGATCTGTTGCTAAGAAAGTTAGTTCACTGTGTCGTGCTAGACAAATTCTTTCTCTCCAGAATCTCAGTTAGTCAGTCTATTGACATACGTGATACACGCTTGGGAGATCATGTCTCGAAAGAGACATGACTGACTGGGTAGAACATTTCCCCGTAGTAGGTCGCCATTACTTTTTGCAGTAGACTGGTTGCCATTCAAGGCTATAGTAATCAATCTGTCCTGCTATTTAACCCATAGGTGGAGGGAGAAGAGACAGGTTCATACCATTTCTAGGTTTACTTGCGAGTAAGTGAATGCAAAGAATTCAACTGGAATTCGAAATCGGCTCTTCGATTTCCGAACCGATATCTACTGCACCGTAACGTGCATCTCTAGAATCTATCTTGTGTATTTATAAGTCTACCATTCGCCCATGCTTAGAATATTTCTGCAACATATAGTTTGGTGCTATCGCTTTATATTTAGAGATTCTTTTTAAAACCAAAAGAAGCATCCGCAATGTTATTGGTCGTGACCTGGTATCTTGGCTTTCCCATCGCCTCTTCTATAAATACGTTCATGGTAAATTTATGATACTTCTATGATACTTAGACTTTATGAATGTAAATGCGGTACTAGTCTGGCAACAAATAAACGTTTCGGTTCAGCTGAAGAAGTTTGGAGCGTACAACAGCCGAAACGTCGCAAGTATGGCAACAAAGATGGGGACAATAGACCGAACAATATGAATAATGTAAATAATTACAAAACTCATCTCAGAAATATAGACAAGTTTTGTTGAAGAACGCAGACAAAATGCTTCTATAATATTATCCTCTAACTTTTTTTTTTTTAATCATATCACCCCAAGCAAGGCGGTAACGCCACTGATGTGCAGGGGGCTACATAAGAGTGAGAAGATTAGAAAAGAGAAAACCGAAAACCACATCCTAAACAGGAAACAAGGGATGAGCCTCTTCACCTGTTCAATAGACGTGGGTGGAGTGTGAACCGGGCGATAGTTTAGTCTATCTACTCCAATTGAAAAAAAAAAAAAAACAGTGAGAAGATTAAAAAAGAGAAAAACCGGAAACCGCATCCTAAAAAGGAAACAAGGGATAAGCCTCTTCACCTGTTCCATAGATGTGGGTGGAGTGTGAACCGGGCGATAGTTTAGGCTATCTACTCCAATTGAAAAAAAAAACAAAAAAACAGTGAGAAGATTAGAAAAGAAAAACCGGAAACCGCATCCTAAACAGGAAACAAGGGATGAGCCTCTTCACCTGTTCAATAGATGTGGGTGGAGTGTGAACCGGGCGATAGTTTAGTCTATCTACTCCAATTTATTGATTTTATGTCACTTTGTTTAGTATTCCAAGTTTCTTGATTGACTTCAGAATTTTTAATGAATCAATGTTCTTTTTGTTAGAATTCGGTGATGACTTTGTATCTCAATTTTTAAATATGATGCGTCAGTTATTTTAAACTTTTGAATATAATCGATGCTACGTGAGTGTGTCGTCATTTTCTTAATTTAAATATTCATGTCACGGGAATGAAGCGTTATATAGGTCCTGAGAATCTAAATACATTTTCAACTGCGTGTTACCCAAAGAAAAAAAAATTAAATTAGTCAATTCCCTTGTAAACAAACAAACAAACGAAAAACAGCCTTGTGTAAATGAAAACATGCTGAAAAAATTACAAACCACAGTTTTAAATGGAAACGTTTCATGAAAATAGATTTGATAGATGAGGCATTTCGCCATTAAAGGCTTCATCAAATCTAAAAACGAAAAGTGAAATGTGTGTATGTGCATTTGTGTGTATGTTTAAATAATTAAGAAGGTTAGTACTTTTTCTCTGAGCTGGTGTTTCTCATTTTTTTTAATCGTTTCACTCCAAGCAAGACGGTACCGCCACTGATGCGCAGGGGCCTACATAAGAATAAAAGTTAAGACAGAGAAAGACGAACCAGATACAGGGGGTGTCAGTGAAAGGGCAAGAGAAGGATGGGAACACAGGTGTGAAGACAGTTGCGAAGGTAGAGAGAAAGGAAAAGAACAAGATATACGGGGTGATGTAGAAAGGAGTCAAGGGGATAAGAGATGGGAATTGACATTGCATTTAAATCCCTGGATGTTGTAGCCGTCAGGAACGCAAGTATATGGAATGGAGTTCCACAGGCGTGAAGTGCGAGAAAAGAAGCTGTTGGAGTAGAATTGTCGGCTGCATTTGGTTGATAACCGTAAAAGTGTGGGATCCTACTGCCAGTCTGGTTGCACGAGTAAAATCTTGTAGCGAGGGAACCAGCGACTTAAGTTCGTCGGAGCAGAAGCCATGAAAATATTTGTAGAATAGACAGAGAGAAGCCACATCCCGCCGGTGAGAAACTGGCTGGAGTCGAGCTGTCAAATCGAGACGCATCACATTACAGATTCTCCTTTGGAGCCTGTCGAGAAGACAGATAAACAGCAGGCGCGTCTGCCCATATATGACAGCAGTATTCTATGCACGGACGGATGGTTGATTTGAAAAGCGAAGAAAGAAAAAGAGTGAATTTTTAAAAAGTTTTTAATATTCTTACAATTCTTAGTTCGAATCGAAAGTTTTAAAATATTCCCAGGTTTTTTGTCTCGGATTAAATGTTAAACCCTTTTTATCATTATCAGAATAGAGCGAAAGTAAGAAATTCATTTATCCTTTTCCGAAATGAACCCAAGGCAGACCATAAATGGTGACAGATGTCGCATAACAGTCCAGTGCTCTTTTCTTTGTTTCCAACGAAATTTTCCTGTCTCTTAATACTCTGCTTAGCTTTAGGAATGTATCCTTAGCCATCCCAATACGCCTTCGTAGTACATTCCGTCCTCTGTTAGAACATTTCCCAGGTATTTAAATTTCTGTATTTATTTGTTTTTAATATACCCGACCAGTAACTGGCATTTTGGGCTCATCTTTTTGCCGATGACCATGCATAGCCAAATTAGTCCAATAACGGCGTAGTGCTTTTCACTCTTCACTTCCCAAACTTGATAGATTTCGGAAAAGTTCTTTTGGGTGATGAGTTATTTACCATCTTACAACTCATTTCCCTTTCTCACAGGGCAGATTAAAAGTGAGAGGGTCGGAGGAAAACAACGTATAACCTCCCGAGTGAGTTTGAGAAAATGGATGGTAGAAAAGGGTTTAGGTTAGATAAAAGAAAAAAAAGACAACATTTATTAAGAGATACAAAGGACAAAAAATTGTGAAAACTCATGATCGCCAACGTCCTGAAGTGACACGGCATATAGAAGAAGAATCATACGTCGTGCGTGTCTGAGGTCAGTTGAATGAAACACTTGAAATATTGCATTGTCAAATTTTACGAGGCGGGTTTTACATTCTTAATTATTTATTCTTAATTTTTATGCATAGTGAATATAATAGGATGTGCGTTGTGGTGCAGTGGATATCGGCTCGGAACGAGAAATCGGGTAGCCGAGTTCGAATTCCAGTTGAATTCATTGCATTCACTTACGCGCAAATACTCTTGGGAAAGGTATTAATCCGTTTCTTCTCTCCCGTTATGGGTTAAATAACAGGACAGATTGGGTTCTATAGCCTTGGCTGGCAACCAGTCTACAGCAGAAAGCAATGGCAACCTACTGCGGGATAATCTTCTGCCCAGTCAGTCATGTTTCTTTCGAGACATGATCGCCCAAGCGTGTTTCACGTATGGCACTTAACTGATTGACTGAATATAATAATTTGCTTACTAACTACTGAAGATAAAATTTATGCTCCATTACTGGTGTGGTGGTTGTCTTTTACTGAGCTTCGAACATTGCACAGTCAAGGAAAAGGCAAATGATATTGTTAGTTAACATTACCGAACAATGGCGTTTCTTGCGGACACACAACAAACCCCCAAAAGACAATTTCTTTGCAGTTAGCAAGAAAAATAAATCCATTCACATTGTTTAGACTTTTCTTTTCACCTTTATTGCCATATTCACGACGAGGGTGCAGAACTAATTTAAACTCTCGACCAGCTTCAACTCGGAATCAATTTCAACTGGGAATTAATTTTAAGTCTTCCGAGTTGAAATTAATTTTGTGATGGAACCAATTCCGAGCTGAAACGAGCTCCGAGCCGAAACCGAGTTGAAATTAGTTGAAATTAATTCCGTAACCCTTCACGACGTTTCGGCCGTTTTACGCCCCGACCGTATTCCATTGTTCTCATTCAACTCCTAGGCATTTTAGTAATTATCAATTTAGCTCAACTTTACGTTTTTGTTCGCCACTGCTTTCGCGAGGTATTGAACTCACAATTCTTTGGGTTAAGTCACTGGATCTAACCAACGATTACGGAATGTGGCTTCCTACTGTCTGTTCTATAAATACTTTTCATGGCTTCTGCTCCGACGAACTTAAGTGACTTGTGCCCCTACCACATGAGTTTACTAGTTGCTGTGGAGTAGTTGTTGCACTGAATGTTATAATCGTGCTAATATCGGTTGCTAATCGACTTAACGTACCCGAAATGTTAGGAACATGGTAATCTTCCACTTAAAGCTAACTCCTTAGTATTCGGCTAAATGCCGACTAATATCAACTGCCTAGTAGTTCTACTAAACTCCAATAGAAGTCCAAAGAACTCCAATGAACTTCCCAAGAATTCCTGTTAACTTTCATTAATATAGGAGGGAGAGTTCATTATCTGAGGAATAGTTGTTTCACCATAACACTTGAGTAACCAGACTGGCAACTGGGTCCTACCCATTCAAATTAGATCAACCAAATGCAGCTGACAATTCTACTCCACCAACTTCTTTTCTTGCACTTCCCGCCTGTGGAACTTTCTTCCATATTCTTGCTTTCCTGAAGGCTACAACCTTCAGGCATTTAAATGCAATGTCAATACCCATCTTTTAACCACTTGACTCCAGTTCTTTCTACATCACCCTGTATATCTTTTCCTTTCTCTTTACCTTTGCAACTGTCATCACACCTGTATTTCCATCCTTCTCTTGCTCCCTTCTCTGATACCTGCTGTGACTGGTTCGTCTTTCTCTTTACTCTCTTCCTATCTAATCTTTTCTCTTATGTAGGCCCCTGCGTATCAGTGGCGTTACCGCCTTGCTTGGGGTGAAACGATTAAAATATATATATATATATATATATATATATATATCCACAGAGACATGTGACCTTGAATTTCCTTAATATTAAAAAGAATTTGTCTCTTTTTATTTATTTATTTTTATTAATCTGTATTTTTAAGTATTTATTGATTTTTTTTTTAAATATGACATTATTTCTTATTGCTATAAAAGCGTTATATTTACTGACTTTAGTAAATTGTATGCAATTATTTGAGTAGACATCACTGTTTTGAATTTTTTAGGGAAATGAACGTCTACCGGCCTAGAGATCAAAAGTGTGATTAAAGAAAATCCGTAGAGAGTTGGAAGACACCTTTTATGACTTTTGATCTGAAAACTGGCAGATGTTAACTTTCATTGTTAAAGTAGGGGTGTTCACTCAAACACTAGCCACTAACGCTGAATGTAAATAAAAAAACTATAAATAACATAAAATTGAACATAGATTAAGCTCAATTTTATATATCTTTTATACATATTTTATTTTATTTATTTACTTAACTTAGCCTGGTACATGACCCCAGCAATGCAGCGCACAGTCAGAAGCTAAACACAATGTAAGCGAAAGTCTGTCAGCATGAAATCCGTAGTAACGATCATTCGAAACCGAAACGCCCATTCGTTGTTAAAAATAAAAATAAAAAGCCGTGACCAGGAATTGAGCCTGAATTTGTGATAAGAGTGGAGCTACCCACTAGACGATCACGGCCAAACCCAACCAGCAGATTCACTCCAGTTTTTATCACTTATTACTCTACAACGAATAACCGCTTTGCCTGACGTTTTCATATGCTGCTTTGATAAAACTATCACTTAATACTACAACTAGTAGTACTACTAAATTATTACCACCACGATTACTATTATGACTACTCATTCAGTTGAGCGCCATACGTGATAGACGCTTTGGGAGATCATGTCTCGAAAGAGAAATCACTGACCGGGCAGAAGATTAATCCGCAGAAGGTTGTCATTGCTTTCTGCGGTAGACTGATTACCAGCCAAGGCTATAGAACCCAATCGGTCCTAACCCATAACTGGAGGAAAGAGACGGATTATAATAATACCTTTCACTACTAACGCAATAATTATTCGGAGTCATTTTACTATTATTATTATCATTTTGATTGCTGCTCCTGCTACTATTGTCCACGTTCAACTGCTCTATCTCTCTTCTTTCAAACTTTATTTTCCCTCTTATGTATCTTTTACTCTGTTCTTTCTCATTACCTACTTTCTCATTCTCCCTTTCTTTCTTTCTTTCTTTCTTTCTTTCTTTCTTTCTCATCTCTTTGTTTCTTTTTAATTTCTCTTTTACTATTGTTCAGTTTATCATTTTCTTTTGTTATCTCTTTTTATTTTCTTATTACTGTTTTTATCCCTTCCCCCTTTTGTTTCTTTTTCTCATTACTGTTTTTTTTTTGCCTCATTTTCGTTTCGTGTCTTTTCTTTCTTTCTTTCTTTCTTTCTTTCTTTCTTTCTTTGGATTACAATACAAAATTGAGCTTGTCTTTGTTTGTTTGTATCTCTTCGGGGAAAGTCACTCTGATATTTTACTACCTTCTATTTTTGGCAAAAACTGTGGATAAAAAAATATAGATTTTCTCTGGTTAAGGGTATACCGTATATCACAATTCGGGTTCATTAGCAAATAATAATAATAATAATAATAATAATAATAATAATTATTATTATTATTATTATTATTATTATTATTATTATAATGACGATGATGATGATGACACTACTTAAATAGTCCAATCCAGTAGTTCTCAAAACTCAAAAGGCATGGATCGATTTTACACTAAAGAGAACTTCCCTTCGAAATCGATAAGGAATCAATATTTTTTTTCGTTTCTCACTAGTGTAGAAGCCTAAGGAGTCTTTTCATACTTTAAAGAATTCGAATGTACAAAAGTTATAACCAGAAATTTTTTTTTCTATATCAATTGGAGTAGATAGATCTATCTATCGGCCGGTTCACACTCCACCCACGTCTATTGAACAGGTTAAGAGGCTCATCCCTTGTTCCCTGTTTATGATGTGGTTTCCGGCTTTCTCTTTTCCAATCTTCTCACTTTTTTTTCAATTGGAGTAGATAGATCTATCTATCGCCCGGTTCACACTCCACCCACGTCTATTGAACAGGTTAAGAGGCTCATCCCTTGTTCCCTGTTTAGGATGTGGTTTCCGGCTTTCTCTTTTCCAATCTTTTCACTATTACGTAGCCCCCTGCACATCAGTGGCGTTACTGCCTTGCACGGGGTGATACGATTAATATATATATATATATATATATATATATATATATATATATAATAACAACAACTAAATAATAATAATAATACTTGCTTTCGGTCTTTCCGCAGAGCTGGTAGGTAGTATGATTATAGCAGAAATCGAATTATGATGAAAAAATATCACAACAATAATAATCATAGTAGTCCATGCTTTAACCTTAATTAAAGAAACACTAAAATTAAAAAAAAAAAATTGATCAGTGGAAAATAACATAAAGACATTTCTGACTTTAGATCGCTGTTTAGAACCCGGAAGGAAATGTTTATAGAAATCCAAGGAAATTTTTTTTTTAATCATATCACCCCGAGCAAGGCGGTAACACCACTGATGTGCAGGGGGCTACGTAAGAGTGACAAGATTGGAAAAGAGAAAGCCGGAAACCACATCCTAAGCAGGGAACAAGGGATGAGCCTCTTCACTTGTTCAACAGACGTGGGTGGAGTGTGACAACAACCCGCAACTCAAGGTGTTAATCGTGCCGAGGAGTGAATGACTACTCCGTTATGAGGTCACAAACGATCCCCTACAGGCTTCGGGACCCTGTTTGTAAAAGACCGTTACCCAACGTGCCGAGCAACTTTGGGTAGACTTTTGGACCCGTGCATCACTCGTGGAACAAAATGTGAAAATTACAAATAGAAATAAAAAGTCCAGTATGGCTCTTCCAGTGGATAAACAGGGAGCCCGTCCTTCAGGAGGGAACCTACCTAAGGTCGAAAAATCTGCCAAAGGACAATCTCCTACACAAAGAATGAATCTTCAGGTCCCCACAACCAAGATAATCCTAATGATGGCCCTGAAAATTCTCCAGCTAAATCTATAACCGTATATTTAAAGAAAGAAAAAATAAAATGGTCTCGTGAGGAGTACAAAGTAGTTATGACTGCATTTCATGAAGCGCTACTCAAACCTCAAAAATACATCACTCGCCAAACATATGACATTTGGCAAGAATAGGTTGGACAAACTAATAGAAAATACATTGACGAAAATAAATTAGCCAATATACGAAGATATATCATGCGAAATAACCGACTGACAGAGACTGAAATTAACGAAATAAAAAGAATTGCAACCAGAATAGACGACTCAACAAAATATGAAAGGGAACCGGAATCAGAAATAAAAAGTAGTAACATCAAACAAGCCACAGATCATAATGTAGAAACCGTGATACACACAAATCACTGTGAAGATAATACTGAAAGTTTAGAAGTGTTGGAAAGGTGTGACCTGAGTCAGTTACAAAACGGCGATAAAATGAGTTCAAAACACATTAAACAGAATTATTTTACGGAAAACAAGAACAAGAATTCAAGGAAGAAATCAAAAACCATATAAGTCAGATACAAAATATTGCAATGTAGGAACAACTTCCAAAATTACAACCAACAAAGCATAACCTCGAAACTATTAAGCTCTACAATGCAGAACTCAAACTAATTTTGGATGAAGAATCTCAATGAAGCAATATATGCATCAGCAATAGTGCGTAAAGAGTACTATATAAGGCTACGACTGATATTAAAAAATTGAATTGAATTCACAGAACAGAATTATGGCCATTAATAACCTTGTCATCTCAGTGATCCAATATAGCTTCAACATCTTGAACTGGACTATTAATGACATCAGACGAATGGATTCTAAGACAAGAAAGCTCCTTTCTTAGCATTCGATGCATATTCCAAAGGCTGATGTAGACCGTCTATACATACCCCGTAAAGAAGGAGGAAGAGGTTTTATTCAGCTAGAATTGTCATACAAATTAACAACTATTTGCTTACTAACATACATAGAAACAATAATAGACGGGATGATACAATTAAACAACATGAAAACAGAAAGAAAAAATATTCAATAATAAAAGAAGGCAGTAAATACAAACAAGATTTACATTCAGTAGAAAAGCAAAACAGAGGCCAAGAACCGATTATTGCGGCAAAAAATATGAAAAGTAAGCCAAGCTCTTGAACAAATGAAACAACTCTGGCAAGACAAAACTCTGCATGGCCAATATCCAGAACGTGCTAATAAATCCAATGTTGATAAAGTTAATACTCATCTGGATTAAAGTCTGAATGTATTAAACATAATAATGTGGATCCAAAATGCAGGTTCTGTGATAAATACCAAGAAACAATAGACACCTAATCTCAGGATGTTCTGTACTTGCCTCAAATGAATATAAAAATCCTCACGATAGAGTGGGGAAATATTTACACTGGACAATGTATAAACACACTGGAAAATATGTAAACAAACACTGGTATGAACATCACCCAGCACCGGTTACAGAAATAGATGTCACCATTCTATGGGATTACACCATCTATACAGACAAAAATTAAAGCAAATAGGCCGGAAATTATTGTTAAAAACCAGAAAGAAAAAATTTGCCTATTAATTGATATGGCTTGTCCATCGGATTGTAACATAGCAAGCAAGGAATTCGAAAAACTGTCAAAATATAAAGATCTGGAAATTGAAATAGAAAAAATGTGGAAATTGAAAACCAGAAAGAATCGAGCCAGTGATAGTAGGTGCACTTGGAATGATAAAAAAATGGAACAAAACAACACATTGAAAGAATCCCTGGAAACCCCAGCTTTAAGAGATATACAAAAATTGTTTTGTTAAGTACAGCCCACACACTAGAGAGAACTTTGTCTATGTAACGCTAGGGATGTTAGGGAAATATAAAAAAAACATGAAATGGAGCCATAACAACACGCCACGACCTGCCTTAGGTCTTCCCGCAGACTTGGTTGGTAGTGAGACCAAAGCAGAAATCGAAATATGATGAAAAAATAACAATAATAATAATAACAGCAGCAATAACAATAGGTAGCTCTTCTCATTTTCAATTACCTAAGTTTTTAAATGATTTTTTTAAATTAACAACATTTTCTTGAAGCATTCATTTTAGCTTTAGTTGAAAGCGTAAGGATTAAATTTACTATTTCCAGTGAGCAAAATACCCTGGTGAATTTCAAATAGAAATTATATTGATTGAAATCTCAACTTTTTTCGAGTTTTCAAAATTCATAATTTTTGGCGTCCATTTTGACAACTTCACAAGTTTGTAAACAAAAGTTCATTCTCCGTTTTAAAAATCGTGCAGAAATAAAATATACATGTGTGACATGTTATTTTTTGAAAATTAGCGCATTTAAAGTTAAATTTATCTTATTTATACAAGTATTACTTGCTTAGAATAAATGTTTTCTTAATCACGGAGCTCTACTCGTTCTGACCTTTGTAGTGAATGATGGCAGCCAAATAAAGTGTTAAGTGAGTAATGACAGCTAAGTATGGTTGACCAGAATCGACATAATTGTCCAAATTTTTTTCCTGACAGAGGAAGAAACCGTCTAACACGTGACCTGTTAATGTAACACAGAAAATATCATAGTTAAAAAAATACTTCATGTAAATGAAAAAATTAAAATTTAAAAATTAAAAATTAAAAGAAAATCTTTTGGCTCTCAGATTTGTATTAAACTGTCAATTTTAGATGATTAAATATTGTCTTTACTTAATAACTTAATAACTTAAATATTGTCTTTACTTAATAACTTAATAACTTAAATATTGTCTTTACTTAATAACTTAATAACTTAAATATTGTCTTTACTTAATAACTTAAATATTGTCTTTACTTAATAACTTAAATATTGTCTTTACTTAATAACTTAAATATTGTCTTTACTTAATAACTTAAATATTGTCTTTACTTAATAACTTAAATATTGTCTTTACTTAATAACTTAATACCCTAACCGCGACAAGGCTTTGAACTAGGTACGTTACTAGCTTTTCGATATCTAACTTTAAACTGAACTTTTAAAAATGAACATTTTTCTTGAAATTTTTATTTTAGTTTTAATTGAAAGCTAAATGATTAAATTTTCTATTTCCAGTGAGCAAAATACTCTGGTTTATTTCAAACAGAAATTATATTGATTCGAATATAACCGTTTGAGATTTTTTTTCAATTTTTTTAATTTTGCAGCCATTTTTGAGCGATTGACACATTTGTAAACAAAAGTTAATTCTCGGTTTTAAAAATCTTGCAAAAATAAAATATACTTCTGTAACTTTCTAATTTTGGAAAAATAGCAAATTGAAATTAAAATTAATCTGATTTGAAACAAATATTACTTGTTTACGGCATAGAATTAAGAAAAAAGTATTTCTTAGTCACGGAGATAAGATATTTAAAGTGCTAATTGACGAGTTTGAGAGGCTGGTGACTGACAGACTAAGTATGGTTCACCAGAATTGACATAATTTGATGAATGTGAACGTAACCATTTTTTAACAGGAACAACCATCGAAACACGTTTGTCTAAAAAATCCCCTCCAAAAATTAAAGTATAACTTTTCTAATGGTCAGTTAGGTACTTCCCAAACATTAGATAAAAATTACCATACATGATAATTCTCCAAATTTAAGAAAAAACAAACTTTTATCGTGAAGATTTTGAAGTTTAATTTTGCAATTTATTTTTCACATTTTCTTGTGCTATAGCAGCTATACATAATTTTTGTGAACATTATTATCATAAACTATCGCCCGGTTCACACTCCACCCACGTTTATTGAACAGGTGAAGAGGCTCATCCCTTGTTCCCTGTTTACGATGTGGTTTCCGGCTTTCTTTTTTCCAGTTTTTTCTTTTTTCTTTTTATTTTTTTCAATTGGAGTAGATAGACTAAACTATCGCCCGGTTCATATACCACCTACGTTTATTGAACAGGTGAAGAGGCTCATCCCTTGTTCCCTGTTTACGATGTGGTTTCCGGCTTTCTCTTTTCCAATCATTTCACTCTTACGTAGCCTCCTGCGCATCAGTGGCGTTACTGCCTTGCTCGGGGTGATATGATTAAAAAAAATAGTTAATGCACCTACAGTCACAATTAATTAAAAAATTGAGGAATTAAAAAAAAAAGAATTACTTTAAATTTTCAAGCAATTACTTGCAAAAAAGTCAGTTGTATTTGAAGCGTCTTGAAAACACTGGCTGGAGTCAGAATGAAAATGCGGTTTCCTGTGGTTTCCATCTAAAGTGAATAACCCACAAAACTTAAAATCAATATGTCCCCTACAGAACATCGTACTTAATAAAAATGAACATTTTTACACACACACAAACAAAAAAAAATTAATTATTTTAAAAATGTCGAGGCAGCAGAATGATTTTTATTAAACTTTTCAATTTTCGATAGGCAATATAATCATCAATTCTTAAGTAAAAATATCTAATCGCAACAATTCTTGGAAGATTTTAAAATATTTTTAAAACTTTATAAATTATAATAACAAAAGAAAAAAATGAAACCAATTCTTTTAAAATTCTATGAGTAATCGGAATTTTTTTTCAGACTATAATGACCTTAATTCTTATTATTTATTCAAGTAATTAAAAGGTTAACAAATTAAATAATATCAGAGTTATCTTTTTTTTTTTATTTTACTCTTCGGATGCAGAGGCAAAATATTTTAAAAAATGGACGATTTATATTCCTCAATAAGTCCTGCTTTTAACTAACAAAATTATAGATCGTAACAGTTTCGAATTTATTAAAATTTAGTGGGTTTACGTGGATTGGAGGTAACAGTAATAAAAAAAATATTTTTACGAAGATTTTAAAAAATAATCATTTCAAAAATAATTTCATTCATTTGTAATTGAGTAACGAAAGTTTCATTAAAATCCGACAATATTTAATTTTTGCGAGAATTTCCAAATTAATATGTTTGTTACCGGGAAGTGATCATTACGTCTTCCATTGTAAACAGTCGTGACGTTTTGGTTACCTGCTAACTCAAGATTTTGTGTCAAAATTTCCAACATGTTAAAAGGGATTAAAATTAAAAAAAAAATAATTTAAAATTACTTTGATCTTTTTCCTCTTAATAATAATATAAACATTTTGATGGAAAAAGTTCATTTTTATTAAGTTTGGGACCTTTTTTTATTCATATTATGCTGTTTTTTAGCGATTTCAGTAACGTACCTATTTTGAAGAATTAAAAAAATACATTTTTGAAACTTTACAAATTATTACAATTAAAAAAGACAAAGCGAAAACAATTTTTGTAAAATTTCCTTATTCATCGAAAAAGAATTTTTTCTTCAAACTATATTCACCTTATATATATATATATATATATATATATATATATATATATTGCTTATATATATATATCTATCTATCTATCTATATATATATATATATATAAGCAATTAAAAGCCTATCTAATTAAACTATGTCATAGTATTATTTAATTTTATATTACTATTCGGAGCAGATTTTCGGAAAAAAAATGTCGCGTAATATTACATTTTCCACAGCAAATGTTGGTAACCCGCTGACGAAAAAAAAAAAAAAAAATAGGAAAAAGAAAAATTTTTTTATCAAAATTTCGAACGTGTTAGAATAATTTAAAATATTTTGACTTTTCCTCTGACTAATAACATATTGAAGGAAAAACTTAATTTTTTTTTAGTGTGGTGACTTTTTCTGTTATGCTATGATATTTTTTGGCGTATTGTTAGAGGCACCCAAATAGAAGAAGAAGAAGAAGAAGAACTGAACCCTCACTTCATGGCCACAGTCATCCTTCTTTTACCCACTTCCTGATACTCCATACAACTCTTTCTTATAACTCCACCCACGTCTACTGTGCAGGTGAAGAGGCTCATCCCTTGTTTCCTGTTTAGGATGTGGTTTCCGGCTTTCTCTTTTCCAATCTTTTCACTCTTACGTAGTCCCCTGCATATCAGTGGCATTACCGCCTTGCTCGGGGTGATATGATTAAAAAAAAACAAAAAAACTTTCCTCCTATATAACCCCTGCAAAACAGTGGCAGTAAAATGCCTTGTTTGGGGCAATATGATAATAAAAAAAAATTAAAAAAATTCTATACTATTATAATGTGGATATAAAGTGGGGGATCACTTCTACATAACAATCGATATATAAACTGAACGTTCACTTCATGGCCACAGTCATCCTTCTCTTACCCACTTCCTGACACTCCCTACAACCTGTCACTCTTTCTTATAACTTTCCTCCTATATAACCCCCTGCAAAACAGTGGCAGTAAAATGCCTTTTTGGGGGCAATATGATTATAAAAAAAAACATTCCCAAATGTTTGCTGATAGATGGACGCTGTAAAAAAAACAATTATTAATTTGAGGTTTCATCCATCTTTTCATATTTGCTTTCCAATAAAGTTTCTCACTCATGTTTACGCATATAATATTCTTTCTGTAATACTGTCACCAACCAAATGGGTGATGGGTGGATGAAAACTAATTGTAAAAGACTGCAATTGTATAGTCTTAAGCATAAGAAAATAAACATTTGTCTATATTTCTGACATGAGGTATTGTAATTATTTATACTATTTACATTGTTCGGACTGTTGTCCACATTTTTTGTTACCATAATCGTGACATGAGTTCCATACCTGGCTACAGCAGAGGTGAACAAAACTTTGACAGTTAAAGGGAGATAACTGATACTGAGACATCTGGAAAAAGCATGGCTCGTGGAACTAGAACAATCTACTCCCGGTGAACGAAATAAAAGGTTCAGTTTGAAATTCCATTCACCTAAAGAAGGCTCCAGCCTTCTTTAGGTGAATGGATTTCACAACAGCCAAAACGTCATGAATATGGTAACAGAAATGAGGACAGCATTCCGAACAATGTGAATAGTATAAATAAGGAAATAAACACTGTAAAATTATGAGGAATCACATTCAGATTCAACAAGGAACACACTTGATTATTGTTTTATCAAATGCAAAGTGCTGGATAAAGAAGCTTGCTAAATATGAATATTTATCATATACAGAGAGGTATTTTTAAAATATAAAACAGGCATGACTTTACTAGAAAGGTTCTGACCTGACATCTTGATTTCAGCTTTTTTTCCACCACTCTAATATAAATTTCCTGTGCCTTTTCTAGAAATATTTTCATGGTAATTGTTCTGATGAAATTTCCTCCATGATAGCTCGACTTTGATTATTTAAGCGCAATAATTCCTTGCATTCACTTACGCACGGGTGCCCTTGGGAAAGGTATTAAACCTGTCTCTTCCCTCCAGTTGTGGGTTGGATAGTGGGACGGATTGGGTTCTGTAGCCTTGGCTGGCAGCCGGTGTACTGCGGAAGGCAATGCCAACCTGCTGCCGGATGGTCTTCTGTCCAGTCAGTCTCTTTCGAGACATGATCGCCCGAAGTGTGTGATACATAACTGAATAACTAGATATAATAGTTGGAAACATAATTAAAACTTCAACTAGGCATAAAATGATGGATCGATTTTCTATTGGTATGAAGTAATAAACTGATCCCCCACTAATTATACTTAATATAATGTGATATAATCTACCTATTCTCTCTCCAGTTATGGGTTAAATAATAGGACAGATTGGGTTCTCTAGCCTTGGCTGGCAACCAGTCTACTGCAGAAAGTAATGGCAACCTACTGTGGGATAGTCTTCTGCCCAGTCAGTCATGTCTCTTTCGAGATATCATCGCCCAAAGCGTATATCACATACGGCACTTAACTGACTGACTGAATATAATAGTTGGAAGCATGATTGAGGCTTGTACTGGGCATAAAGTGGGAGATCAGTTTTCTATGGTTATAAAGTAATAAACTGATCCCCCATTAATTACTACTTAATAATATAATACATCTCTTCTCCCTCTACCTATGAGTCAAATAACAGGGCAGATTGGGTTCTATAGCCTTAACTGGCAACCAGTCTACTGCAGAAACAATGGTAACCTACTGTGGGATAATTTTCAGCCCAGTCAGTCATGTCTCTTTCGAGACATGATCGCCCAAAGCGTGTATCATATATGGCACTTGACTGACTGACTAGACTAGGACGTGTGTTGTAGTGCAGTGGATATTGGCTTGGAATGAGAAATTGGAGATCTGAGTTCAAATTCCAGTTGCATTTGTTGCATTCACTTACATGCAAATACCTTTGGGAAACGTAATTTGTCTCTTCTCCCTCCACCTAGGAATTAAACAGCAGGACAGATTGGGTTCTGCAGCCTTGGTTGGGTACCAGTCTAACTATATTATTGCCCGATAAGACCAATAATATAGTCAGCGAGTAATTTGTCACTGGTTGAAATCTGAATATGTGAACAGAAATGAAACTTCTCAGATGACTTTAGACACGCTTTTGTTGATGTCATTTTTTTCCTTATTTTGTATCAAAAATGATTTTCCATAGGCTCACTTGGCACTTCAAAGAATGTTATTTCAACAAACCAAGAAAGCTAAATATTTCAACCTATCTCTCTTCATCTACTTTTGAACATATACAATCCTACATCCCTTCCATCAACAACAAACTCTCCTACTTTTGTTTTAAACATTTTTCAATATTATTTTGTGTCAGATGATTTAATCTGTTGTATAAACATTTCCTCTTCAAGAGAATTCATTAAAACTAGAGACTTTAAAAATTTCTGATTTATTTTCCTGAAACAAGATACTGACACAACTTCAAATAAATTCCTCAGCTTGTTTCTTAAAAAATAACCCATGTGTTTCCTCATCATTATCATCTTCCACAAGTCTTTATGGAATGGGCAAACCAACTTTTCCATTTAATACCGAAGCCCCACACCACCATCTAAACTTATTTATAAATGGAACTTTGTCTCTGTGTGTGTCTGTGTGTATCCGTTACCTATAGACTCCGAAACGGCTGAACCGATTTTCTTGAAAATTTACACTGTTGTACTATAAGCGTCTGCGAGTGTTCTTAGCTAGGTTTTGTGTCGAGGTACCCCCTATAAATATCGCTAATCGAAAAAATTGGGTTATACCAGGAGTGGTCTGATTTTAATCAAATTTCATACCCTCATAGACAAAGACATAAGAAACGATATTCAGAAGTTTCAAGGTTGCAGTTCTTACAATAGTGCAGAAAATCGATAATATATATATATATATATATATATACAAAAGGCAAGAAGTTTGTGTGTGTGTCTGTTTATCTGCCTGTATGTCTATTTTTTCAGCCCTTTCATTTTAGTTTTTGCTTTAGGTTTGGCTCTAAGTAGGTATAATTGTAGTTCTTAGTCTCAGCCATGATGCCATTTACTCAGAGGACTTATTTAGACTTCAAAATTCAGTTTACGACGAAAAAAACTTATTTGATATCGATACCAGGAAATCAGAATTTGACTTACATCCATTCATTTTTCTTTCAGTCTACGGTTTCGCTTTAACTGGAAACAACTATTGCTTTTTAGTCTTTCGTGCCAACGTCCAAAGAGTCTGAGCTCCAGGACCATGGATTAATTTTAAAGCTTTCATTACACCCGAGCAACGCCGGGCTATACTGCTAGTAATCTAATAAATGTAATATACAAGGGTGCATGCACTACCGGCCATAATTATTAGGCCACCCCAGTGTTTTAAAAGAAATGTATTTCATACTGGTTTTGGTATTTATTGCCAGGTGGATGATTCTAAATAAAAATAGAATGGTTCTTTTGTTAATACTGCACAATAACATGTGCATCAAATGAATTTATAAACATTTGATAATTACCTATATTGCAGTTTCATCAATGAAAGAATGAAGAAAATTTAGGTTGATTTAGACAAGTTCATCTTTGCTTCATTGCCTTTTTTTTTTTTTTTCCAATCTTTCACTTTTTTTTTTCTCTTTTCTCTTATTTTTTTTTTTTTTTTTTGTTCTCAATTGGAGTAAATAGACTTAACTATCGCCCGGTTTCACACTCCACCCATGTCTTTTGAACAGGTGAAGAGGCTCATCCCTTGTTTCCTGTTTAGGATGTGGTTTCCGGCTTTCTCTTTTCCAATCTTTTCACTCTTTTATATATATAATTGCAGTAGATAGACTAAACTATCGCCCAGTTCACACTCCACCCACGTCTATTAAACAGGTGAAGAGGCTCATCCCTTGTTTCCTGTTTAGGATGTGGTTCCCGGCTTTCTCTTTTCCAATCATTTTACTCTTAAGTAACCCCATGCGCCTCAGTGGCGTCACCGCCTTGCTTGGGGTGATATGATTAAGAAGAAGAAGAAGAAGAAGAAGAAGAAGAAGAAGAAGAAGAAGAAATTAATGGGATTGACCGATTCATTTTTTTTTTTATCATTTCTGTCATTTGCGCCAAATTCTTAAAGGGAAGGTCTGGCTAATTACACACACACACACACACACACACACACACACACACACACAAGAACACGTAAAAACAATGATAATGATGATGATTCACCTATCTGATGATGATGATGATGATGCATATACCTGATATAGAAGAAAACTGTCCCGATATTAATTATCAAAAATAGAAAAGAAAACAATTTATACAGTGAATGACGTTGGACTACCAAAAAATTAAAAATAACACTTTTGTGAAGGTTTTTGAAAAACTAAACTCATACAAAAACCTGTAGCGTAAAACAGAAAAAAAATGTGGCACTTAAAAATTAAAACTGCTTCTGTTGTGTCTGGAGCTTTGGGTCTGATAAAAAAAAGGAACTTAACAACAAAACAACAAATTCCCCGATGCACCATCTCAACCAGGAAATCCCAGAAATAATTCTAACAAACACAACCCATTCTCCTGCACTTTTGATTAATTAAGTGGATGGAAGCAACAATAAATACCACATCCTTCAAATGTCATCGGACATCGGATTAAAAAATGAATGCAGGGCAAAAATGATCTATATCTATAAAAGTGACGATGGTGGACGTTGTGTAAGTATTTGTTTGTTTGATAGATTCGATCTAGCGTCTGCATTTTGTCGTCTAGCTCGACGGGAGTTGCACTCAGATATAGATAAAAATTTTAGAACGCTAACGACACCTTGAAATTTTTCAGAAAGCCAAAATTAAGGGTAGACAAATATATATCAACCCACAAAGTCAGGGATCAGTTTATGTATTGATTATAATATAGAATCGATCACCCCACTTTATATTATCTAGATCTATATATGTTGCCCCTCTCCCTCCCACCCTAATCCAATAGAGACATTCCACATTGTTATCTATAAAAGTAACGAAGATCGACGTTGTGTAAGTATTTGCTATGTAAGTTAATCATATGTTTTTTATCATATAATAATTCTGCTTGTTCCTTCCTTAGTTACTTAGTTCCCCCGTTCGTTACACTTACTCTCTACACGAGCTTTTCCTTCCGCTCTATCTTTTTATAATCTATAAACGCTACTCTACTCAGCCTTTCTCTCACCTTTGCCAAACGGAAGGGTAGTAAAGAATGAGAGAGTAGCAGGAGAGAGCCTATAGCATTACCGTATCAGTAGCAGCTTAAGCTGGTGGTTGTAGCAGTAATTGCGTGAGTGTAAATGTATGTGTACTGTACAACATAGTAAAAATAGGTAGGTTTGTTGTCGTATCCCTAATAATGAAATTTCTGCCCTCTACACCTTTGGCCATTACTCAGTTGGTCTTTTCTGTTTACAATAGACACAGGAGCCATGATTTTTCTGTAATAAAAAAAGAACATTTTCTCTTTCAAAATCTCTCACAAAATAGCGTACAATATTTTGGTTACAGTCTGTGCATACGCCGCTTAATATAATATAAGATTACAGTAAAGTAGCTTCTATGGACATTACTTTTATAGATATTTCAATAAATATTTTATTATCCAATACCTTTACGTTTGAAGACGTTATTATCATTTGTAGTATGACAAAGTAAAATTTTTTCAGGAAATCATAATTATCCTTCCGTGGAAATTCACGGGTTCCGCTAGTTTTTATTATACCTTAAACTACCCGAGGGAAGCCGAGTTCGAATTCCAGTTGAACTTCTTGCATTCCCTTGCGCACAATTATGCTTGGGAAAGGTATTAATCCGTCTCTTCCCTCCAGGTATGTGTTAAATAACAGGACAGATTAGGTTTTGTAGCCTTGGCTGGCAACCAGTCTACCGCAGAAAGCAATGGCAACCTACTGCAGGATAATCTTCTGCCCAGTCAGTCATGTCTCTTTCGAGACATGATCGCCCAAAGCGTGTATCACGTATGGCACTTAACTGACTGATTGAATAGGAATCATGATTAAGGCTTCTACTGGTCGTAAAATGGGGGATTGGTTTTATATTGTTATGAAGTAATAAACTGATCCCCCACTAATTACTACTTAATAATATAATACATATCTTCTCCCTCTAGCTATGAGTCAAATAACAGGACAGATCAGGTTCTTTAGCCTTGGTCGGCAACCAGTCTACCACAGAAAGCAATGGCAACCTACTACGGGATAATCTTCTGCCCAGTCAGTCATGTCTCTTTCGAGACATGGTCGCCCAAACCGTGTATCACGTATGGCACTTAACTGACTGACCCGAGTGAAAACGGGCTAAACTGCTAGTTCTTTAATATAATAATCTTCCAAAAATGATCAAAATACTAGGAGCTTAGAGTGGATCTCTAAAAAAATCTAAAAAATGTGGCAGATGTGGATATCAATAATTCTCTAGCTGTAGTTAGTTCCCTCGGCTTGATTGGAAAAGGTTTCAATATACTCATTGACTGGAGTCCTGGTAACCTATGCCTTTAAGAACTACAAAAGAAATGTACTCAAAAGTTCAGCTCACACATTACGAAGAGCTTTATCTATATATAAAGCGCGCGATCTTTTTGATGTGTTTTTGATGTGTTTATTATAAATATGATCAGTAGAAAAATATAATGAAGCCATTTCTGATCTTAGGCCTCTGGTTGGAACCCGGAAGGAAATTTGTATACAACAGAAATCCCAGATGTCCGTTGTGGTGCAGTGGATATCGACTTGGAACGACAAATCTGGTAGCCGAGTTCGAATTCCAGTTGAATTCTTTGCATTCACTTACGCACAAATACTCTTGGGAAAGGTATTAATCTATCTCTTCCTTCCAGTTATGAATTAAATAATAGGACAGATTGTGTTCTATAGCCTTGGTCAGCAACCAGTCTATTGCAGAAAGTAATGGCAACCCACTGAGGTATAATCTTCTGCCCAGTCAGTCATGTCTCTTTTGAGACATGATCGCCCAAAGTGTGTATCACGTACAGCACTTAACTAACTGAATGTGTGAGCTGTACCAGAATTTTTTTAAAGGCATGGGCGACCAGGAATCTCTTCAGTGAGCCTACAAGAACATTTTCCAATCAATTTGAGGGCTTCAATTGAAAATATTGATGTCCTCATGAGTTGTATTTTTTAGATTTCCACTTCAAGTTTCTTTTATTTTGATAGTTTTTCTAAGTTCTTCAAAGACACATTAAAATCTGAAGGAACTGCCATGTCGTTTATTACAAATATGATCGGTAGAAAAATATAATGAAGCCATTTTTGATCTTAGGCCTCTGGTTGGAATCCAGAAGAAAATTTGTATACAACAGAAATCCAAGAAAATAATAATAATGATAATAAAAGATTTCTCTACATGTGGATAACTTGTTTTTTTCTTTCTGATCCGCTGATGGTAGCTATATTCTTACCCTATCCAAACAAAATATAAATATTCATAGCTACAGTTTAAAAAGAAAGAGAAAAGGAATTAATCAGTACATACACAACACGATCGTATATCGTATGCAATTTTGACGAGACGGAACCTGCGTGAAACATCACTCAAACCCGGTTACAGTAACAATTTTATGGGGCTTTACAGAGTACACATGATGGAACAATCAAATCTAATCGCCCAGACATCGTGATAAAAGACGACAAAAACAGAATGTGCTTTCTTATCGACACGGCAGTTCTTGCCGATTGTAATGTGTCGTTGAAGATCTTAAAAATCTGTCAAAATGCAAGGATCTTGGAGTGGAAATCTCAAGAATGTGGCACATGAAGACATCAATAATTCCAGTTGGAGCCCTCAGATTGATTGGAAAAGGGTCTTGTAGGCTCGTTGAAGTGATTCCTGGTAGCCCATGCCTTTAAAATATACAAAAAATTGCACTCACAAGTACAGCTCACACATTATGGAAAATGACGTGAAGTCATTTCTGACCTTAGGTATCTGATTTGGACCCAGAATGAAATAAGGAAATGTGTATGTAACAGAAATCAAATCAAATCAAATAATAATAATAAAAAGAAAAAAATGTGGAAATTGAAAACAAGAGTTGTGCCAGTGATAGTAGGTGCACTTGGAATGATAAAAAATGGAATAAAACAACACATTGAAAGAATCCATGGAAACCCAAGTTTAAGAAATATACAAAAAATTGTCTTGTTAAATGCAGCCCACACACTAAGGAGAACTTTGTCGATGTAACGCTAGGGATGTTAGGGGAGATAGAAAAAACATGAAATGGAGCCATAACAATACACCACTACCTGCCTTAGGTCTTCCCGCAGATTTGGTAGGTAGTGCGACCATAGTAGAAATCGAATTATAATGAAAAATGACATAGTAATAATCCGATTCATCCAATGAAGGAATTTTTTAATTTTTACTGTATTGTAGTAATTTAAATTTCTTCGCTATGGCTACAATTTTGGTTTCATATAAATACTTTTGCAGGCTGACTAAAACAAAATATATATCCAAATTAAACAAAAAATAGATAAATTGGATAATGGATAAATTGATGGATAAATCCATTCATAAACGAATAATGAACAAAATCTTTATTGAAATAAATCCAAAATTGGATTATTTTGGGCAGTCTTAAAAACTACAGTGTGCTATGGCAGGGCATGCCTTAAGAGAGTGTTGTGGATTCCGGTTGAGGAACCGCACAAAATAATGAACAACACAACAGATATTTGAGATGGAAAAATAAGTTATATTAAACGTAACGATACAAATTAGAACGCAGATTAGTAATCCAGTAATACGATATATTCATGTGCGTTGTGGTACAGTAGATATCGGCTCGGAACGAGAAACCGGGGAGCCGAGTTCGAATTCCAGTTGAATCCATTGCCTTCACTTACGCACAAATATCCTTGGGAAAGGTATTAATCCGTCTCTTCCCTCCAGTTATGGATTAAATAGCAAAACAGATTGGGTTCTATAGCCTTGGTCGGCAACCAGTCTACCGCAGAAAGCAATGGCAACCTACGGCGGTATAATCTTCTGCCCAGTTAGTCATGTCTCGAAAAAGACATGATCGCCCAAGCGTGTTTCACCGTATGGCACTTAACTGACTGAAGGAATATATATATATATATATATATATATATATATATATATATACAAGTCTTTGAAGTGAAGCCGTGCTGAAATTAGTATGTCCGTGTAATACTATTCTGTCTGAGTGAAGCTCAGCTACTATGACTATTGACGCGGTATTCTCTGTGTAACTTCGGCATCTCTCGGTAACTTACGGTCTCTCACGGTACTCTCTGTATCTCACTATGGTAGGAGTATATGTATACTCAAGTCGAGTCCATTATCATAGAAAAAGGGGAGATCCCACAACAGAGAGGTAGCAAGAGAAGAGGTGTTAAAAGATACAAGGGATAGGGAGATGTTGAAGGCCATGATCGCCAACGTCCTGAAGGGACACAGCACACAAAAGAAGAAGAATGTTTAATGTGTTAAAATTATTCAACTTTTCAACAAGAAAAATTTCAAGTTGATTTTACAAATTGCCACAAAACTTTTAAGATGGAATTAACTATTATGACATGTCTCTAATCTGTATAATTAAGTTTCTGGGACATGTAATGAGAAAGAAGGGCTTGGAGAATCTGATACACACAGAACAGATAAAGGGAAAGAGAGAATGGGGGAAAACAATGCATAGCATACTTGATGGCTTGTGCAAATGGATATGCAGAGCAGAGTTTGGGAAGAGTAACAAAAGAAAGAATGTTAACAGCTACAAGGGACAGGGAAATGTGGAAGGACATGATCGTCAACGACCTGAAGGGACACAGCACAAAGAAGAAAAAAGAAGACGACGAAGAAGAAGAAAAAGAAGACGACGAAGAAGAACGGGACTTTATCACGTCACGTTCTTGTAACGTGATAGGTTCCGACTTGGCGGCTTGACTCCAGCCACTTTATCAGCGGCGGGATGTGGCTTCCCTCTGTTTATTCTACAAATATATTCATCGCTTCTGCTCTGACGAACTTAAATCACTAGTGCCCCCGCCACAAGAATTTACTCGTGCAACCAGACTGGCAACAAGGTCCCACCCATTTACAGTTAGATCAACCAAATGCAGCCGACAATTCTACTCCAATAGCTTCTTTTCTCGGACTTAACGCCTGTGGAACTCCCTTCCATATATTTGCTTTCCTGACAGCTACAACCTCTAGGAATTTAAATGCAATGTCAATTCCCATCTCTTATCCAGTTCTTCCCTTGTCCTTTCCACATCACCCCGTGTATCTTGTTCTTTTCCTTTCTCTCTACCTTTGTAACTGTCTTCACACCTGTGTTTCCATCCTTCTCTTACCCTTTCTCTGACATCCCCTGTAACTGGTTTGTCTTTCTCTTCAGTCTCCTCTTGTCTAAAGTTTTACTCTTATGTAGCCCCCCACCCCTGCGCATCAGTGGTGGTACCGCATAGCTTAGGGTGAAACGATTAAAAAAAAAAGAAGCTTTCTTCACTTTCGTGCTAAAAAATGCGCGCGCACGCATGCACCTCCCCACACCACACAAAATGACTAGCTTCAATGTTAAAGCAAAGTTTCTATTTATCCTAGATTTGTTTGAGATAACGAGCAGAATAAGCAAAATAAACATTGTGACACTTGTCAAAGCATTTGAGGTATCAGCCGGGTTTCTTTTGGACAAAAATAAATAAAAATAATGTATGTTTATAATTACCACATCAATTTTGAAGCTGAACTGCATCCAATTGTGAGAGAAAAAATAAGAGATAATTGAGTTTGAGTTTTGTTTAACGGCATATCAACACCTCTATGGGTTATTTAATGACAAAAAGTGGGTTTATAAGATATTTTTTTAATGTTCAGTTACAGTGAGAAGGTGGATTTAGTCAGATTTTGATGAAAAACTTTTTTTGTTTTTTTTAGAAAACTGAAAATGTCTTCTAGTTTTGTATTTAAAAATATATTGAGTTTTTTTTCTTCAGAAATGTATATTTTTTTCTATAAAAGTTCATTTTTATACTTTCATAGTGTTTTGACCCAGTTTGGGGGTTAACTATTTGCCCATAGCTGGTACCCTAACAGGTGCTACCACTCCGTGTCAGGATGGACCTGGGAACAACAGTAATTAACAGGTGGTTCCATGCTCCTCACAATCTTCCAATCAGAGGCCTTGCTGCCGGATGCAGTTTACCGTCATACCCAGGACCGAAGAAAAAAAGAAAGAAAGAAAGAAAGAAAGAAAGTAAATGACAGAGATAAGGAAAATGAGAAAGAAAACAAAAATTTTTAAGAACCGGAATCGCACAATTAAATCTAACCTTTTCTCTTTTATGTGCTCTGTCTCTTCAGAGGGTTAGCGATCATGGGCCCTCACATCTTCCTATCCCTTGTAGCTCTTAATAATTTTATCTTCGTATTTCTCCAAAACACTATTCTGCCATTCATTTGCTTAAGCTCGTCAAGTTTGTCACGAGCTGTTTCCCTCTGTCTCTTTTTCCAATTATCCGTCCTGTGAGTATCAGATTCTCCGAGCACTCTGTTCTCATTATGCGTCCCAGAAACTTCAGCTATTTCTTCCTGATGTTAAGTATGTTTCTTCTTCGTTTCCATTCTCTCAAAAGCCTCTCCGTTACTAACATGTTCGGTCCATGGCATTCTCAGTATCTTTCTGTAGAACCACGTTTCTGTTGATTCAAGTTTTTCCTTCATCTTTAAGGAGATTGTCCATATAGGAGGACAGATATCACATAACAGTCCAGTGCTCTTTTCTTTGTTTTCAACGAAATTTTCCTGTCTCTTAATACTTTGCTAACTTTTGAAATGTGTTCTTGGTCATGCCAATGCGTCTTCGGATCTCAGTGTCGCATTTTCTGTCCTCTGTCAGAATGCTACCCAGGTATTTAAATTTCTTTACCTGCTTGATTTTAGTATCTTCGATTCTTAATTGGAATTTTGGTCCCCACCTCCATAAATACAGTGGAAACTGTTTAATACATTTCTACTTCAGTTCCATTCAAAGACTAACATACTCATCATCTGTATCTTTAATATACCGTGTCCATTCAGGTCGTAGACGATCATGGCCCTCCACATCTGCCTGTCCCTTGTAACTCGTAATAAGTTTCTTTTTTTTTTTTTGCTTTTTCTCTCAAACCCTGTTCTTCCCTCCATTTACTCAAGTGCATCAAGTACGACACGGCTTGCTTTCTTCTGTCCCGATTTCTCTTTATCTTTCCTGTGAATATCAGATTTTGCAAGCACTTTTTTCTCACTTTCAGAAATTTCAGAGGTGGCTTCTTGGTGCGAAGTTTCCTTCTAGTATCCATTTCTTTCTAAAAGAGTCGTCGTTGCTCACATATTTGACCCATGTCGTCTGTATAACACATTCATAATAATGCATTTTCATCTATCTATCTATCTATCTATCTATCTATCTATCTATCTATCTATCTATCTCAGTCTCTTCATTATCTATCTAACTTTTTTACCTCTCCCTCATTGTGGTGCAGTGGATATCGGCTCGGAACGAGAGATCGGGGAGCCGAGTTCGAATTTCAGTTGAATTCATTGCATTCACTTACGCGCAAATACCCTTGGGAAAGGTATTAATCCGTCTCTTCCTTCCATATATGGGTTAAATAACAGGACAGATTGGGTTCTATAGCCTTGGCTGGCAACCAGTCTACCGCAGAAAGCAATGGCAACCTACTGCGGGATAATATTCTGCCCAGTCAGTCATGTCTCTTTCGAGACATGATCGCCCAAACGTGTTTCACGTATGGCACTTAACTGACTGATCTACCGATCTCTAGATACACATACATACAGACATACACACATCTATCTATCTATCTATCTATCTATCTATCTATCTATCTATCTCTATCTTCATATTTATTTCAGTTCTGGAAATAATGTCAACCAAAAGGAAATTAATACTGAGCATCAGGAAGAGACAACTGAAGTTCCTGGGACACGCAATGAGGAAGGAGAGTTTGGAGAACCTGATACTGACTGGCCAGGTAGAGGGAAAGAGAGACAGAGGAAGGCAGCGGATAACATATTTGCAGGGCCTGGTCGGGTGGATGACGGAACGGGGGTTACCAGGAGTAACGGGAACAAACATGCTGAGGGCCACAAGGGATAGGGAGACGTAGAGAGCCATGATCGCCTACGTCCTGAAGGGACAGGGCACATAGAAGAAGAAGAAGATTTCTATTTCTTCCACTCAGTTCCTATCTATTTCTTTATATATCTCATTTTCTTCATATCTATCTATCTATCTATCTATCTATCTATCTATCTATCTATCTATCTATCTATCTATCTCAATCTGCTCATATCTATCTATCTATCTACACACGCATACACATATCTATCTATCTATCTATCTATCTATCTACACAATGCTTGATCCGAAACTAATCCCTCTTATTTTATTATGTTGCACATGATAGCAGAGACGGATGAAGGTGGTAGAGTATTAGAGAATGAACCCTCCCGCCAAAGACCCAAACAGTATATTTATGAATGTTCGAGAAATCCTATTAAAGAAAAATTTACGTTCTCCGATTCTATGACGGAAAGTGTTTTGCTTGAAGGCATTTGTGACCAGCTTGGTTAAGGCGCACCGGGCTTAGTTTCCTCTGCTGTGAAGCAAGCAGACTGAAATCCTGCTGGAGAGGGAAAATTTCTCTACGCAAATATATGTATCCACTAAAATAACACTTTTTTTTAGAAATTAAAAAGCTTTCTTGAAGCTTTCATTTTAACTTTTATTGGAACTTTATCTGGCGAACATTATGTGTTTTAAAGTATAATTTATCTGGTTTGAAACAAATATTATTTACTTTAAGTTTTGAGAAAGCAAGAAAATAAAATGTTTAAATGTACGTATCTTTTATCGTTACTGCAGTTTTTATTTTATTTTACTCTTCGTAGGAGATTTTTGGGAAAACAATAAATGTTTTAAAAAAAATAGACGATTTACATTCTCTAAGGCGTCTTGCAATGAAATCTTTAAAACTAATCCATGTTCCTGGAGCTTAGACTCTTTGGACGTTGGCACGAAAGACTAAAAAGCAATAGTTGTTTCCAGTCAAAGTGAAACTGTAGATTGAAAAAAAAAAATGAATGGATATAAGTCAAATTTTGATTTCCAGTATCGATGTTTTCTGTCACAAAATGAATTTTGAAGGCTAAATAAGTCTTCTGAGTAAATGGTATCATGGCTGGTACTAAAAACTACAATTATACATATTTATGGCAAAACCCGAAGCAAAAACCAAAAATAAAATATTGGTTGAAAATATCGGGGTATCGATTTCTGATATCGGGGGAAAATGCAATCTCTCTCTCTCTCTCTCTCTCTCTCTCACACACACACACACACACACATATATATATATATATATATGTGTAGTCATCCGCAGACAGATCTGTTTCGCAGTTCATCAGTCCGGTTAGACTCCAATTGTTTTTTAACCCAGGATTGAAACCCGACCGAATTGGCGTCAGTCGGCGATTCTACCTCTGAGCTATGGACGCTCAGTAGAAGAAGGCAGACTTTTTAGCGTGTATATTATCATTGTACACGCCCAATAGCTGAGAATGTTGTAATTCATTGTTGAATGAACGATGCGTAGATGCCAGAGTAGTTACTGTTTTTCAAAGTCTACTATTCTTCCAGAGTGCTCAATCAGGGTGATATATATATATATATATAAAGAGAGAGGGAGGGAGTTTAGCATTTAGGTAGCAATCAAGGATTAATATGCTTTTTTAGTTAATTTTTACATTATATTTACCAGCCAATTGTATTTAATATAATCTGTTTTATGCAATTATAAGTCTACCATTTCTCAATACATTAAATATCGTTGTCACATCTGGTCAAGCGCTTCTGCTATGGATATAAAGGTTCTAGATAGAATCTGCCATGCTATTGGTCCGAACCTGGCATCTCGGTTTCAGTCACTTTCCCACCACCTTAATATAACTCCTCTGTACCATTTTTGTAAATATTTTCAAGGTAATTATTCTGATCAGTTTTCTTCTATGCTACTTATATTTTATGAATTGAAGCGCAGTACTAAATTGGCGGCAAGGTCTCATCATTTGTATTCTTGAATTGACTAAACGTAACTGTAGTTTCTCTGCTAACAGTTTCTTCTATCGCACTCCTTGCTTGTAGGGCTCTCCTCCAGTCGACTTGATGTTTGAAAGATTTAATTGATATCTTTAGGGTGCGATGGATGAATCGTCGTCTAAATGACGCAAAAAATGAAAATAACACTGATATCTCATTTTAACTGATATATTTACCAAAATTACACAAAAATATCTTGAAGTATTAAAGAGTAAATTTATTCAATAAAATCGCCATTGGCTTCTACCACGGTCTCCAGACGACTTCGGAATCTCTTGCACCTCTTCTGGACGGTCTGTTTGTTTAAATTCGTGAATGGTCATAATCCTTGCCTTCAGTTTATCTTTGGCGTGAGAAGGAGTTTTGGGGGTCTTTCGTTCAGCTGTGCCCCACACATAAAAATCAAAGGGGTTGCAGTCTGGGGAGTTAGATGACCAGATGCAAGTGGTGATTAAGTTGCAGAAATTGTTTGATAGCCATGACTGGGTTCTCCTACTTGTGTGGCATGGTGCAGAGTGCTGTTGTCAGAAATAGGGTTTTCTAGCAGCAACTTTCTTGGCCCAGGGCAGCATTACCTTTATGTAAGCCACGGTGTTGAGTCTGAGGGGAGATGAATGCAGACATAACATCACCATCATTAGTAATCACTCCAAACACTTTCGTAATCACCATTAGAGTTATCCATCTTTTTCTGAATCTTTTGTACTATCCTCAGGTTGACACCCAAACACCGAAATATTAATATTGGAGCTACCGGTGCAAATGCTAAATTTCTGGCGAATTTAATTGCATCTTGCTGCTCCTTTTCTCACAGACGGTGACTCAACCGACCCGACTACACTGTACAACAGATAAAATAGAAAATGCATATGTCTGGGCTTCATTAGTCGTGTGTAAATTCTCTAGTGCTATTTTTCATTAAAAAAAAAGGAAAGAAACAAACTCTTGTCTTCTTATTAAGAAAATAAACATCAAAGAATAACAAGTTTTATTCAAATGGGATTTCAGTATCCAGTTTTCGAAAACGTGAGCGCTGAGAATTTTTACGTACTTTATAAATATATAATTTGGTTCTTAATAGATGCAATCATTATTATCTGGAGGTTAATTAAACTCTATTATTATACATAACAAACGCCATAAAAAAGTTTCGAATGAAAGACAATTGTTACATTGACGTAATTTGTATTAAGTAGATAAAATGACAACGTTAAAATCTCATTAATTCCACACACACACACACATATATACATCTATCTATCTATCTATCTATCTATCTATCTATCTATCTATCTATCTATCTATCTATCTCAATCTGCTCATATCTGTCTGTTCATATCTATCTATCTATCTATCTATCTATCTATCTATACACCACACACACACACACACACACACACACACACATACACACACGCATATATATATATATATATATATATATATATATATATACTAAAGAGTTATACGTCAGATTTAAATTAGATATAAATAAACAGTTGTATTAGAAAGTGAAAGTGCTTAATACATGTTTAAAAAGAAATAGAAATTTAGATGTAGATCTAGTACATATCTATCTATCTATCTATCTATCTAGAGAGAGAGAGAGAGAGAGAGAGAGAAAGGGGTAGGGAGAATTAAAACAAATAAAATTTGTCACTTAGCAGATTGATGTCATTTTCAGCACCTTGCTTCCAAAACTGACAAAACCTTTTTGCAATCGTTTGGTCCACTCGTCCGGAGGTTTCCGCAATTGAGTGCGGCTTTTCTCATTTTCCTTGTTTTTATACAAAATCAAAAATTAATTTATGCCCTTGTTAATGGTGCTAGGCTGATTTTTTTCTTGTTTGTGTCAGCGCGTATGTGTTTTCGCGTACGCATGCGCGTATGTGTTGAATGTTGAGGTCATTTCTCTTTTTTACCATTTTCTTGTCTCCGTATACTTTCTCTCTATTCCTTTTTTTCTTTTTTTGGTCTTTTAGTTTTGAAAACAAAAATTTGCACCAGTGAAACGTACATATAAAAAATCGAGAAGTATAAACAGTCAATTGCTAATAGCCACTGACGAATGGACGGATTGATTCTCGCAGGGTTTGTCTACGAAACTCTTAAGTCGAGATGCTGAAGGTAACATCAATCAGCTAAGTGACAAACCTTTTATAGTATTTACATTATTCGGACTATTGTTCTCATCTTTGTTACCATTTGTACGAAGTTTCGGCTGTTGTACGTTCTGGCCGTCTTCAGGTGCTAGGAATTTTGAACCCTTTATTACAATCACTGGGGTATATGAACTCCATTCATGCGTAGTAGTGCCTCTTTTAGAAGTCATGAGTTATCTCCCTCTAACCCTGTAAGTTACTTGTTCACCACTGCTGTACCCTGGTATTGAACTCACAACTCTTTGGGTCAAGTCACAAGAACTCACCAACATTCATATCCACTGGGCCATGTGTCCTTAAGTTTAATAGCAATTGCTCTATTTTTATATTGAGCACTGTTTTAAATTAATGTTTTGAACGTTGCACATATTTTCTTCGTTCCTTATTTATTTGGATAGATAGATAGATAGATAGATAGATAGATAGATAGATAGATAGATAGAGACTGAAATAGATAGATAGATAGATAGATATGTATAGACTGCAAGAGATAGAAAGATTGATATAAAGAGACTGTTTATAGATAGATAGATAGATATCAGTTCATATGTTGATTTTTACACACACGCGCTCGCGCGCGCACACACACACACGTATATATATATATATATAAATGAACATTGAAGTCAACACTCAGAGGCGACAGACTGTTTAATGCATGGCGCAATCATCAGGCCACCTGTCGCCTCTGAGTGTTGACTTCAACGTTCACTTTTATATTTACATACGCTCTATTAAGCACTTTATCCTATAGATATGCCACACCTTAAAACTATATTTCTTCATATATATATATATATATATATATATATATATAGGGATCACATGATTAGTGCGACCACAGGTGGTACTACCAGCAGCAGAGCGAGTTCAGTGTGAGCAGGAACGGCATCAAATGGGAATTACTGTTGAACACCTGGAAAATATTGTTTCTTTCACTGCACTTAAAACTGGGCCTTATGAAACAATTTTCCACGACTCTAGACAAGGAGTCCGCAGCCTTCAAGAACCTTACAAACTTAAAAAGTGTCGACGTAAAATAAAGAAGGTCAAAGACTGCAAGGAATTTCCCAAGAAGTTCACGAGGACGAAGAAAGCAGCATGGACCAGCTTGTTGCAGTGGTCCGGGGTTGGTTAGGGAATCACAGGACCGAAAACTATGTGGAGCTTGTTGAGACCCTGCTGAAGAACTATGTCAAAATGGTCTGCGAGAATTCCTCAAAGTCCATATAGTTGACGCTGGACTTTATGAATTCAAGGAAGCGTACTTAGAGGAATAAGGAGAGCGTTTTCATCAGGTCATGCTAAGCTTTGAGTGCCGCTACCAATGATCGTATGACAAAAACATGATGGGAGACTATATTTGGGGTTAATTCGCGAAAATAATTTACAGTATAGAGCCGATTTCGAATTCCACTTGAATTCGTTGCATTCACTTACGCGCAAATACCCTTGGAAAAGGTATTAATCCGCCGTTTATCCCTCCAACTATGTGTTAAATAGCAGGACTGATAGGGTTCTATAGCTATGGTTGGCAAACAGTCTACCACAGAAAGTAATGGCAACCTACTGCGGGAAAATCTGCCCAGTCAGTCATGTCAGCGGCGGAGAGAGCTCTGTGGGATATTGATCGAGCCGTCCTTGCTATGGGAAGCGTTTCAGAGCCAGACATTTACTGTATACTGACAAATGAAACGCTATATGGTCCCCTGTGTGAGATTTATCAACAAATTAGATCGGATGGGATCTAATCCGTACAGAGTTCTCTTACAAATGGGGTACTTAAAATGTTCCTGTTGTTATATGCAGAAACAAACCAATACGCTTAATGTGAAAAGGTTTACTTTTACTGTTTGTTAGTAAACTTACTTTTAAATAAACTCAAATTGACAAGAATATCAATCTTTCCTCTTAATAATAATATAAACATAATATAACAAAAATTGTGTTACAATGAACTATGTGTTGATAAACTATGGTCACCTGAACCATTTAAATTCTTTAAAAGTCTTGTAATTAATTAAAAAAAAAAATTTCCATGCTTACCAATTATGCAATCTTTAAATTTCTCTAAAATTCCCATTTACATGCACTTTTAAAAAAAATCTAACCAATCTTGCATCATTTTCAATGTGATTTTTGTTTTTATTTAATTATTCAGGCCATGTTGACTTCACAGTAGAGGTGGAGAGAGCTCTGCGGGTCCTTGATGGAGCGGTCCTTGTCTTGTGTGCTGTAGGAGGTGTACAGAGCCAGATATTCACTGTAGACCGACAAATTAAACGCTATATGGTCCCCTGTGTGACATTCATCAACAAATTAGATCAGATGGTATCTAATCCGTACGGAGTTCTCTCACAAATGAGGTACTTAAAATGCTCCTGTTGTTATATGCAGAAACAAACAAATATGCCTAATGTGAAAAGGTTTACTTTTACTGTTTGTTAGTAAACTTACTTTTAAATAAACTCAAATTGACAAGAATATCAAGAATTGAAAATATGAAGATTATTCTCAACTGTTGAACTTCAGGAATGTAAATTAAAGTTCCTATTCATTATTATCTGGCCACAAAAATTATCTGGCCACAAAAAGAAATTATCTGGCCACAGAAATTATCTGGCCACAAAAAGAAATTATCTGGCCACAGAAATTATCTGGCCACAGAAATTATCTGGCCACAAAAATTATCTGGCCACAAAAATTATCTGGCCACAAAAAGAAATTATCTGGCCACAAAAAGAAATTATCTGGCCACAAAAATTATCTGGCCACAAAAAGAAATTATCTGGCCACAGAAATTATCTGGCCACAAAAATTATCTGGCCACAGTTTTATCTGGCCACAATTTTACAAGCATAAATCACAGAAATCTACTCACTGCTAATATTTTGTAATTTCTCTTGTATAATCTAAACTTATTTATAAATGGAACTTTGTCTGTGTGTGTGTGTGTGTGTGTGTGCGTGTGTGTGTGTGTGTGTGTGTGTGTCTGTGTCTGTGTGCCCGTTACCTATAGACTCCACAACATCTGAACCGATTTTCTTGAAAATTTACACAGTTGTACTATAAGCGTTTGCGAGTGTTCTTAGCTAGGTTTTGGGTCGAGGTAACCCCGATAAATATCGAAAATCGATAATCGAAAAAATCGGTTTATAGAAGGAATGTCCGATTTTAATCAAATTTGATACACTCATAAACAAAGACATAAGAAACGATATTCAGAAGTTTCAAGGTTGCCGTTCTTACAATAGTGCAGAAAATCAATTATATATATATATATATATATATATATATATATATATATATATATATATATAAGGCAAGATGTTTGTGTGTGTGTCAGTTTATCTGCCTGTATGTCTGTATTTTTTTCAGCCCTTTTATTTTAGTGTTTGCTTCGGGTTTGGCTATAAGTAGGTATAATTGTAGTTCTTAGTCTCAGCCATGATACCATTTACTCAGAGGATTTATTTAGCCTTCAAAATTCAGTTTACGACCAAAAACACTTATGTGATATCGATATCAGGAAATCAAAATTTGACTTGGATCCATTCATTTATTTTTCAGTCTACGGTTTCGCTTTAACTGGAAACAACTATTGCTTTTTAGTCTTTCGTGCCAACGTCCAAAGAGTCTGAGCTTCAAGACCATGGATTAGTTTTAAAGCTTTCATTACACCCGAGCAACACCGGGCTATACTGCTAGTCCTAGAATAAATGAATGCTGGTTTTGAATCATATGTTGTTTTGTTCCTACTTTAAATGAACTAGAATATTTAAATTTGCTAGTTTTCCCAATGGGAAGAGACAATTTTCAGAAATGTCATTATCCTGATCACACAAGCAAGGTTTGAAGGAAATGGCCATTTTTCATACTTTCGAAGCGTAAGTAAATAGGATATAAAAGCTTCTAGCCAAGGGCAAAAATCATGTTAGATGTTGTATACAATATAAATTTCTTTAATACACGTTGTTAAAATTTCACACATAGTACAATACATTTCAATGTTGTACTTTGAATTATTTTGTTTATAGATACGCGATATCAAAACGATGACAATAATTCAAATATGCTTTGCCCAGGTTAACAATATAAAGAATCTACAAATTACGAAACTTAAAGTATGGACGGGAAGTCAAAATTACTCTTACACTGTCCACCTTCATCAATGTCCTTTTTTTTAAGTTTAAGAATTAATAGCAAAATAATTTTATCAGCAAAGTCATTCGAAGTTGATTAGTTTGAATCAATTAATTAGTTGGTTAGTAGATGTTACAATATATCAACTTTTTCTGGGTTATATAATGTCGATTGTTTTCAAAATGATACTTGATCCCATTGTCAACCATAGGTAGTTTTTACAATTCAGTCTCTATGTAAACATATGCCATGTTTATAATTGAGTCTATATGACGACATAGGTCATGTTTATATTTGAGTCTACAGGTAAACATTTGTTATGTTTATACTTAAGTCTTTAGGTAAACATTGGTTGTGTTTTTACTTGAATCTCTCTGTAAATTGTATTTGTATTTTAATTTTGGTTGTGTCTTTATATGAGTTAAATCGTAAATATTGCTGATATAGTTACTAGAGCCAATACGTAGTCATAGGTTGCGTTTATATTTGAATCGGTCGGCAATCATTGCTGGTGTTTTTACTAGAGTCTATAGGTAAATATTAGTAGTATTTTTACATGAGCGTATACGTAGGTGTAAGTTGTATTTATACTTGAATCAAAAAAGAGATGTGGACCAGTGGATACTAAACATGACTCACAAACAATAATGTTGTGACTCAGATAAATCTATATGTTTGTTGCTTTGAGCTCAGCCGGGTAATAAAGGTACTTTACCGCGTGGTAATGGTTAACGCGCTTTGAATAACAAATAATGATTAGTGATATCGATCCTCACGAATGTGTGACTATATGTCAGGTTACGATTATTAAGCCGCTCTGGGTACAACCCCACTCACGTAATAAGATAGATAAGAAAGAAAATGACAGATAGATAGATAGATAGATAGATAGATAGATAGATAGATAGATAGATAATAAAGTGACGAAATAGATAGATAGATAGATAGATAGATAGATAGATAGATAGATAGATAGATAGATAGATAAAGTGACGAGATAGATAGATAGATAGATAGATAGATAGATAGATAGATAGATATTATGAACAAACTGCGACATACTGACAGATAGATAGATAGATAGATAGATAGATAGATAGATATTATGAACAGACTGCGACAGACAAACTGATAGATAGATAGATAGATAGATAGATAGATAGATAGATAGATAGATAGAAAAAAGGGAATAAAAGATGATTCGATATTTATGAACAGATTGCGAGAGACCCACAGACAGACTGACAAACAGGCAGATAGATACGAAAAATGCGAATGAGACAGGTAAATCGATAGGTATGAACGGATTGTGACAGGAAGATAGATAGATAGATAGATAGATAGATAGATAGATAGATAGATAGATAGATAATCATGAACACACTGAGACAGACAGTCAGACAGACAGACAGGTAGATAGATAGATATAAAAAGGGAATGAGATGATTCGATATTTATGAACAAATTGAGAGATGCCCATAGACAGACAGACAAATAGGTAGATAGATATTGAAAAGGGAATTAGTCAGGTAAATCGATAGGTATGAACAGATTGTGACAGTTAGGCAAACATGAGCGTGACAGGAGTGATATATATATATATATATATATATATATATATATATATATATATTCTTCATTTGTAAACGAGTTATTACTCGACCTAGGTTTCTGACATGAATGGTGTCTTCAGCCAATTTGCAATAACTGATTTTACCGTTTACCGTTTTTTTTTTTTTTTTTTTTTTTAAGAACGTAACGGTGATTTTTGCATACGCTCACGCAACGGGGAATTTTTGAACGCGCAATTTTTAAAATTAAAAAATTATAACGTTTTTATCAATGGTTTTCTGAACTTAACAGGCATTTTTAGTATGGTTACACTTAGTCATAATTTCTGTTCTTTCATTCAATAATTCATTTTTGTTTGGAAATAGCATAATCGCTAACTTTTCTTCCTGGAACAGTCTACATATTTTGCCACCGTTGTAAGGCTTGGCTGTTTTCCCTATACTCCACGTTATGTCGGGTCTTTTCCATATTTTAATTTCAATTTCCACACGTGGTTAGCCAATTTTGTACATTTTTTAAAGTTTTCTATTTTAAATGTAAACTTGTGATTGAACCACCTGGTCTTAAAGTTGTCTTTGGTTGATCCCAAATATATTTTGTTTTGATCATTTAAGTCATGTACTTTTGCTTTGTAAATGACTTCTTTTGTACTACAAAGTCCTTGAAGTGAGCATTTATTTTTGTCCCTGCAGATGTATTCTTTATTAATGATCTTATTTTATCCAATGCTATTTAAATTTCTGGAGTTTTCTTTCTTTATGAATCTTTCTAAATTAATAGTACAGCTATAACTTAGAGTGATTGTATTCCTATTGAAAATTTTGTTTAGTTCTGAGCTTTTTGGAAAGTGTTTATCTATCAGTTAAAAAAAGATTTGTCCTATTTTGGTTTTTACCTCTAAGTTAAGTGGTGGGTTGAACCAGATAATGTTTTCTATCATCGTTTTTCATTTGTCTGTTTGGTTAGGAATTGTGTTCTAAAATGTTCTTATGACCAAACTTCTTAGTGCATCTTGATATTTTTTTTTCAATAAATATTGTTTTGTTTGACGAAGTTTTTGATAGCCTGTGTCCTATTCCTTTGTGAATGTACTTAATTATGCTTCTGGGATGGTTAGATCTTATGCTTATGTAATTTAGCTAAACATACATACATACAAACATACATATATATATATATATATATATATATATATATATATATCTTTATGTACTTTAATATATATATATATATATCTCTTTATGTACTTTAACTTTAATACATACACACGCACTGACATATTTTTATAGAGATAGAATCGCCGACTGACGCCAATTCGGTTGGGTTTCAATCCTGGGTAAAAAGCAATCGGATGTCTAACCGTACCGAATGAGCTGTGATACAGCGAAACAGATCTGTCTGCGGATGACTATATATATATATATATACACAAATAAATACAAAACGGTCTCTATTATAGTAGGAAGGATTTTCTGACGAATTCTGTCTGTGAAGACACTATTCTCCACTCAGTAAAAATGATTACCCAGGCTAATCTCGTCAACTCTCGTCGAGATGCCATATACATATGAAAGGCATTGGGATTAAGTGATAATAAGGCGAATATTCGTGGATAAGATGTCACCATTTAATAGTATGCTGTACTGCTTGGCATTTGCGCCGGAAGCTCCAATACGAACATTTCACAGAAAGACAAATAAAGAAACTGAAACAAATGCTAAAATAAAAAGAAAGAAAAAGATACTCGCTTTAAGAATATCACAAACAGAGAACGGGGAAAATTTAAACTGTTAATAAGCAAGAAAGTAGATCTTCAAAACAATAATTGCAGAAGTTGGTTTCGAATGCAACCAAAACAAAAATGCATAATGTTAACGTCATCGGGTAAAGAGACGAAAGTAACAACGAAAGTAATAGATTGAAGCGAACATTTGAGAAAGAAACATTTTAATCATTGCAATCTGAACCTTTTCAAAACGAGCGTAACAACCGTTAACTCCCACTATAGACCGTAAACGTCTACGCCTATATCGTGTTGAATGCACCGGTTCCCGTCCGATCACCGAAGTTAAGCAACATCGAGCCTGGTCAGTACTTAAATGGGTGACCATTTGGGAATACCAGGTGCTGTAAACGTAAGTACCAAGAATGGCCCACCGGTCCTCCAGGTTTGGGGTTTGTGGGTCGGGCGCGGGGCTAACAACCCTGTCCCGTAAAAAAACAGTTTGTTACAGAAACAGCAACAAAAAGTTGCTGCCCTATGCACCATTGGGTCTGATGGATAAAGGATGACAGACCGTAAATGCTTACTCTGTAACCTTTTACCTCGAGTGGCTCTTCGGCTTTGTGCAGAGTGGACATAATTATTGAAAAAACATGGATATTTAGAGAGGATTTACGAGATATTTACAAAGACGATGATAATCATGATGACACTGATGATTATGATGACTGATGATTATGCCAATGATGATGACAGCGACGACGATGATGATGACGAAGTTATGACGATTATGACAATGATGATGACGATGATGATGGCGGTGATGATAGCGATGGCGGTGATGATGAGGATTATTACATTGATGATGATGATGATAACGATAATAATGATTATGACAATGATGATGACAACGATTGCAATGATGATGACGTCAACGACGACGATGATGATGGTGATTTTGATGATGATGATGATGATGATAATTGTGACTATGATAATCATGATATTGATGATGACACTGATTATTATGATGACTGATGATTATGACAATGATGATGACAGCGACGATGATGATGATGACGACAGTTATGATGATGGCGACGATCATGACATTGATGATGACGATGATGATGGCGGTGATGATAGCGATGGCTATGATTATGTTGATGATGATTACGTTGATGATGATGATGACATTAATGATGATGACAACGATAATAATGATTATGACAATGATGATGACAACGATTGTAATAATGATGATGTCGACGACGACGAAGATGATAATTACGACAATGACGACGATGATGATGGTGATTTTGATTATTATTATTATTATTATTATTATGACTATGATAATTACGATGATTACAGTGATGGAAATGACCAGAGCCGTAGCTGATGCTAAAAAATACACCGGGCACAGAGAAAATTGCCCGGATTTATTAGTTGACAATATGATGACGTCATCAGTGTCATTCATTTCCAGAAACTATGATTTTTGCGGATTTTTTCCGGCTATTCCAATGGAAATTAGGCACAGAACGTGAACGAAAGCAGGAAATCGGGTTCGGACTTTCTGAGTATAACCAGTCTTTTCTCCCAAAATTAATAAATAAACAGATTTGTACTGCGTTCATTCGGATGTTTTCTTCGTTTTTCTTTCTTTTTTTCTTTCTTTCTTTCTTTCTTTCTTCGTGAATTGTTTAGTTTGATTTCTGACGAAGATATTTTTCCTCGCCCGGATTTTCACTATGATTGCACGGATCGGCCCAGACCCGTGTCCGGTGTGCCCGGTAGTCAGATACGGCCATGGCAATGATGACAATGATGTTGACGACGGCAATGATTATGATAATGATGCGAATAAACTTTTAATAGAACCTAAAAATATTGCCGTGAACAAATCGATGAGAGTTGTACATAGAAAAATATGTTAAAAATAAAATAAAAATGTATATATATATATATATATATATATATATATATATATATATATATATATATATATATATATTTCATCGTTTCACCCTGAGCAAGGCATTCCACTGCCACTGTAGCGCAGGGGGTTACATAGGGTGAAGGGAGTGATGGGAAAGGATGGTTAGATATAGGAAATGTTAGAAGGAGGGTGATAGATGGGTAAGGGTACCGAGAATGAGGGTTGGTTAGATGGTGAGTGTTTGAGAGAATAGAAGCAAGTTAGCGTGTTAGGAGGTGTCTATTGACCTTACATTTAAACTCCTGGAGATTGTAGCCGTCGGGGCAGCAATCGTGTGGAAGGGAATTCCACAGCCGGGAAGTGCGAGAAAAGAAACTGTGGAGTAGAAGTTGCAGTTGCATTTTATCGGTTTCACTGTAAAAGGGTGGGATCTAGCTGCCAATCTAGTTTCTCGTGCAAATTTGTATCTAGGGGGCACCAGTGATCTAAGTTCATCGGAGCAGAGGCCATGAAAGTATTTATAGAAGAAACACAGGGAAGCCACGTCGCGCCGGTGAGAGAGAGAGAGAGAGAGAGAGAGATTGCAAGCGGTCTGCCAAGTCGGTATCGATCACATTACAGACCCTCCGCTGTACCTTGTCGAGAAGCCCGGGGAGAATAGCAGGGGCACCCGACCAGATATGGCAACAGTATTCAATGCACGGGCAGATGGTAGATTTATATATGTACAGGATAGACGGAAAAAAACGGATTTATATATGTGCAGGATAGACGGAAAAAACGGATTTATATATGTGCAGGATAGACGGAAAAAACTTCCGGGCCCTGCACAGAGAACCGACTTTCATAGCAGCGGATTTAGCAATGGATTTGATATAGTCATTCCATTTGAGGTCTGCTGAAAGTGTTTACATGAGAAAATAAAGCTGTGATAAAACAATTTAACGAGTGTATATCTACAGGAAACAAGAACTTATAGTTAAAAACATATTACTTGAGTATGTAATATTTATTAGTGTTAGGATTAGTATACAAGTGAATTAAATTTTTACGAAGATGTCTCATCAGTATTTTAATATTATTTCCTTTATCTTAAGAAAAAATCTTACTTTTTTTCTTAATCGAATAAACTGATGTTATAGCTAATTTAACACATCTTTTAAATCAGGGGTTTTCAAACTGTGGTTCACGGACCACAGGAGTTCCGTAAGGATAAGATAGGGGTCCGTGAATTAACTCATCACGTGAAATTCAAAGTAATTTCAATTTAATTTTGTTACATTTTGCATTTTTTATTTTATTTGAACACTTATGTCTAAAGTAAGCTTAAAACCAGTTTTTACTACGTTAATGAAAAACTATCAGCTATTTTTATTAAAAAATTTATGTATAAATTTCATAAGCGTTTACAGTGGAAAAATAAAGGGGTCCGTAAGTAAAAAAAGTTTGAAAAACCCTTTTTTAAATTATTCAGAAGGCTTACGGCTTTTTTACTTCGAAACACCGGTTTCCGTAAGAGCAACGTCGAGCCTAGTCAGTCCCTAGATGGGTGACCGCTTTGAAATACCAGGTACTGCAAGCTTGAATGTGTGGATGGTGTACAGAATCATGTTTTAATCTGATATCCGCGTTCTAATTCCATTTGGGTTCTTTATATTGACTTACGGGCAAATATCCTTGGAAAAGTACGGATCCACATCTTTTTTCCAGTTATGGATAAATTAGTAAAAACTTGTATCCCTAAATCATTATTATTTTCTCAAAAAATTCTTATAATCTAAAAATATTTTCTGACTTTAAATTTTTTTATTAATTTCACCCCAATTAAGGCGAGACCGCCACTGGTGCGCAAGGGTATTGAAGAAAGAGGGTATTGAAGAAAGGATAAAAGATGAATGGAATTCAAGAATATAGAAGATGGCTATTGACGTTTTATTTAGATTTTTGGAGATTGTAGCTATCACGGAAGGGAGGTCTACAAACGAGAGGTGCGAGGAAAGAAACTGTTGGAGTAGAAGAGGGGTTACATTTAACTATTTTGACGGTAAAAGGGTGGGGCCTAGATGCCAATTGATGCACGCTCAAATTCAAGTGGAGTGGGGCCGATGAAAAAAGGTTGTCAGACCAATTGCCATAAAAAAATATTTGTAGAAAAGACAGAGGGAAGCCACGTCACGTTTGTGAGAAAGTAACTAAAGTCGAGATGCCAAGTGAGAACTGATTACGCTGCAAGAATTTCTTTGGATTTTGTCGAAAACCTTGAGATGACTTGCAGGTGAACCCAACCAGATATGGCAACAGTGGCTCAATGCACGGACTAATTGTAGATTTATAAAAGTGCAAGATGAATTCTGACGAGAATACCTTTTTGGCCCGCCACAGGATCCCAACCTTCCTAGCGGTAGATGCAGCTATAGACTCGGTGTAGCCGTTCCATGTCAGATCGGTTCAACAAACAGTTGATAAGCTGTAGACAACGAATCTATAAAAAAAACTACCAGTATAGCCCGGCGTTGCTCGGGTGTAATGAAAACTTTAAAACTAATCCATGATCCTGGAGCTCAAACTCTTTGGACGTGGCATGAAAGACTAAAAAGCAATAGTTGTTTCCAGTTCAAGCGAAACCGTAGACTGAAAGAAAAATGAATCGATGTAAGTCAAATTTTTATTTCCTGCTATCGATATCAAATAAGTTTTTTTCGTCGTAAACTGAATTTTGAAGGCTAAATAAGTCCTCTGAGTAATTGGTATGATGGCTGAGACTAAGAACTACAATTATACTTACTTAGAGCCAAACCCGAAGCAAAAACTATAATAAAAGGGCTGAAAAAAATACAGACATACAGGCAGATAAACAGACACACACACAAACATCTTGCCTTTTATATATATATTATAGATTTTCTGCACTAGTGTAAGAACGGCAATCTTTAAACTTCTGAATATCGTTTCTTATGTCTTTGTCTATGAGTGTATCAAATTTGATTAAAATCAGACCACTCCTTCTATATACTCGATTTTTTCGATTATCGATTTTCCATATTTATCGGGGGTACCTCGACACAAAACCTAGCTAAGAACACTCGCAGACGCTTCTAGTACAACTGTGTAAATTTTCAAGAAAATCGGTTCGGCCGTTTCAGAGTCTATAAATAACGGACACAGACACACACACACACACACACACACACACACACACACACACACACACAGACACACAGACAAAGTTCCATTTATAAATAAGTTCAGATAATCGATTTGTAATAAATAAATTTTAGCATATTCTCTCAGCCGAATCTGATCCAGAGAAAGATTAAAGATTGAACTCACTATCATGCTAATGATCTGTGAGTATATACACTACCAGCCATAATTATTAGGCCACCCCAGTTTTTTTAAAGAAATGATGTATTTCATACTATTTTTAGTATTTATTGCCAAATGAAAATAGAATGATTCGTTTGTTATTATTACTTTGCAAAATTTTACAAGTCAAGGAAGCAAAGATGAACTCGTCCGAATCACCTTAAATTTTCTTCATTCTTTCATTGATGAAACTGCAATATAGGTAATTATTAAATATTCATAAATTCATTTGATGCACATGTTATTGTGCAGTATTAACAAAAGAACCATTCTATTTTCATTTACAATTATTCACTTGGCAATAAATACTAAAAATGATATGAATACAACGTTTTTTTAAAACACTGGGGTGACCTAATAATTATGGCCGGTAGTATATATACAGACACTATTAGTCATCCGCAGACAGATATGTTTCTCCGCATTACAGCTCATCAGTACGGCTTAGACTCCATTTGTTTCCTAACCCAGGATTGAAAACTGACCGAATCGGCGCCTGTCGGCGATTCTACCCCTAGGCCACGAGCGTCCGGTAGAAGCATGTAGGCTTTTTAGCGTGTATAAACACGCCCAAACATACATATATATATATATATATATATATATATATATATATATATATATATATATATATATATATATATATCAACATTACAACAAAATTACACTTGCCCTTTTGTTTTATTTTTTGAACTTTCAACGATGACATGTAATGGCTTACGAATTGCATCATATTTGAAATTGGCGTCTTTCGATTGAACATTTAGTCTGAGTAAAAGTCACCTGTTCTGATGTGTACAAGTATTGTATGATGACGTGTGATATAGGAAGTAGGAATGGTCGATGACTGACCCCAGACAGAGTGTGGATTTTAAATGCTGACTCAATTAGTCAATCAAAGAACACATTTCTCTACACGCAAACACAGCCCTTGTCTATCTCAGTATGTTCTTTTTTTTATCTATCTTTTGTGGTGCAGTGGATATCAGCTCGGAACAACAAATCGAGAAACTGAGTTCGAATTCCAGCTGAATTCCTTGCATTCGCTTACGTACAAATAACCTTGAAAAAGGTATTAATCCGTCTCTTCCCTCTAGCTATGGGTTAAATAACATGACAGGTTGGGTTCTATAGCCTTAGCTGGCATTTCGTTTACCGCAGTAAGTAATGGCAACTTACTGCGGGATAATCATGCCCAGTCAGTCATGTCTCTTCACGTATGACACTTAACCTATCTATCTATCTACCTATCTATCTATCGCAGGCTGTTTATTATCTATCTATCTATCTATCTATCTATCTATCTATCTATCTATTCTACTGGCTGTCTATATCAATCTACGAAATAGTGTTTTCAAGTTTTTGACCCGATCCATTATTCAAAACTAATCTTCATAGATTCAGTCAGTCGGGTTTCGGTTCGGGCTTGAAGCGTACGGTTAATCTAACCGCACTGAAGTGCTGTGGTAAAGCGAAACGGTCCTGTATGCGGATGATATATATATATATATATATATATATATATATATATATATATATATTAGGTTTATGACTTTTTGTCAAATAATTGGTTCCCTGCATTATAATTTGGTGAACTTTTGTTAAAAAAGAATGAATGATTTAATAAATCATTATTTTTTTAAATCTCACCCCCAACACGAAATTTCTCAAATCTACTATAAATATACTATTACTATGACTTTCGGTAGCCTTCTAGAAACTACTTTTGTTTATTTGTAAAATTGTATGTGATGCTACAGCTATAAACATGTAAATGCGTTAAAATGCTTAGGCACTATCCAAATAAATCATTAGCAAATTTAAAATTAAAGCTTCTGATATTTTGTTTCTTAACGCTTATTGCGTTTATGATATAATCGAATTTTCGGTTTACAGTTTTCAAAACAAATTAATGCTATTTTCATTACTTTTGAACAAAGGTCCATCGACTTATGACAAAGGCTTACAAAAACGTAATAAACGAAACACACACACACACACACACACACACACACACACACACACACACACACACACACACACACTAATGTTATCAACATTTTCACACACTTAGTTCATCCATGGTTTGGATGTGCTGAAAACACATTATTTTCGCGTACATGGAGACGAAAAGGAAATTAATTCTGAGCACCAGGAAGAGACAACTAAAGTTCCTGGGACATGCAATGAGGAAGGAAGGCTTGGAGAACCTGATACTAACAGACCAGATAGAGAGAAAAAGAGACAGACGAAAGCAGCGGATAACATATTTGAAGGATCAGGTCCTTCAAACATGACGGAACGAGGGTTGCATGATGCAACAGGAGAAAGCGTGCTAAGAGCCATCAGGGACAGGGAGATGTGGAAAGCCATGATCGCCTACGTCCTGAAAGGACATGGCACATAAACGAAGAAGATACTTACAGTCATAAAAAAAAATCTAATGTTTTTATTACGTGTTGGCACACACACTTAAACAGACAAAAAATTTTTCTTTTACATTTAATATTCATCCATTGCTTCATCACACGTGACACGTATCTGAGCAATGAAACTATACCTCAATCAACATACTGTCTCTTGGATTTTCAAATCATTCGTCTTTAATAAATCTCTGAAGAAGCTTGTTAAAAGTGAAATATGTTAGGTTAAATACATTTTTTCCTACTTGTTCTTTACTTATTCTATTCATCTTGTCGGATTCCGATTCATATATCCAACTCACACATATGTATATAAATAGAATTAATGTAGGGAAGCTTGGAACTTAGCTAAACAGTGTTATTCCAGTTATTTTTTTTAAGAAAAAGCAAAAGATCCTGAAGAGTGAAGACATCACAATAATTCCATCGTGAAACTTTCGGCATGACTGAAATAATTGCTCAGCTAAGTGGCAAACTTCTTCACATTAATTCTGTTCATGCTCTATCTCAAAATCGAGCACTTTGTGACAAAAAATACCTTTCCACGAATAAACTACTGGATAAACAGCAAATATGGCACTAATCAGAAGGGAGTTCCATAGGCGAGAAGTGCGAGAAAAGAGACTGTTTAAGTAGAAGTGGCGGTTACATTTGAATATTTCAATAGAAGAAGAGGTAGGACTTCGATATCAATCTGGTATCACACTTAAATCATCAGAGTAGCTGCCAAGAAAGTATTTGTAGAAAAGACAGAGGAAAGCCACGTCAAGTCGGTGAAAAGGGGTCTGACGTCGAGATGCAAAGTCAGGGTCTATTATATTGCAGATCCTTCTTTCGATTTTGTCGAGAAGCTAGAGATGATTTTATTTATGATTTATTGTCGAGAACCTAGAGATGGTTTTATTTATGATTTATTGTCGAGGAACTAGAGATGATTTTATTTATGATTTATTGTCGAGAAACAAGAGATGGTTTTATTTATGATTTATTGTCGAGAACCTAGAGATGATTTTATTTATGATTTATTGTAGAGAACCTAGAGAAGGTTTCATTTATGATTTATTGTCGAGAAAGAAGAGATGGTTTTATTTATGATTTATTGTCGAGAACCTAGAGATGATTTTATTTATGATTTATTGTAGAGAATCTAGAGAAGGTTTTATTTATGATTTATTGTCGAGAACCTAGAGATGATTTTATTTATGATTAATTGTCGAGGAACTAGAGATGGTTTTATTTATGATTTATTGTAGAGAACTTAGAGAAGGTTTCATTTATGATTTATTGTCGAGAAAGAAGAGATGGTTTTATTTATGATTTATTGTAGAGAACTTAGAGAAGGTTTCATTTATGATTTATTCTCGAGAACCAAGAGATGGTTTTATTTATGATTTATTGTCGAGGAACTAGAGATGGTTTTATTTATGATTTATTGTCGAGAAGCTAGAGATGGTTTTATTTATGATTTATTGTCGAGAACCTAGAGATGGTTTTATTTATGATTTATTGTCGAGAAACTAGAGATGGTTTTATTTATGATTTATTGTCGAGAAACTACAGATGGTTTTATTTATGATTACTTTTAGAGAAACTATTAGATGGTTTAATTTATGATTTATTTTAGAGAACCTAGAGATGGTTTTATTTATGATTTATTGTCGAGAAACTAGAGATGGTTTTCTTTATGATTTATTGTCGAGAACATAGAGATGATTTTATTTATGATTTATTCTCGAGAACATAGAGATGATTTTATTTATGATTTATTGTCGAGAAACTAGAGATGGTTTTCTTTATGATTTATTGTCGAGAACCTAGACATGATTTTAATTATGATTTATTGTCGAGAACCTAGAGATAGTTTTATTTATGATTTATTGTGGAAAACCTAGAGATGGTTTTATTTATGATTTATTGTCGAGAACCTAGAGATGGTTTTATTTATGATTTATTGTCGAGAACCTAGAGATGGTTTTATTTATGATTTATTGTAGAGAACATAGAGATGGTTTTATTTATGATTTATTATCGAGAACCTAGAGATGGTTTTACTTATGATTTATTGTCTAGAAACTAGAAATGATTTTATTTATGATTTATTTTAAAGAACCTAGAGATGATTATGTTTACGATTTATTGTAGAGAAACTATTAGATGGTCTTATTTATGATTTATTGTCGAGAACCTAGAGATGGTTTTATTTATGATTTATTTTCGAGAGCCTAGAGATGGATTTATTTATGATTCATTGTCGAGAAGCTAGAGATGGGTTTATTTATGATATATTTTCGAGAAGCTAGAGATGGTTTTATTTATGATTTATTGTGGAGAACCTATTAGAGGTTATATTTATGATTTATTGCAGAGAACCTAGAGATTATTTTATTTATGATTTATTGTCGAGGACCTAGAGATGATTTTATTTATGATTTATTGTAAAGAAGCTAGAGATGATTTTATTTATGATTTATTGTCGAGAAACTAGAGATGGTTTTATTTATGATTTATTGTCGAGAACTTAGAGATGGTTTATTTATGATTTATTGTCGAGTACCTAGGGATGGTTTTATTTATGATTTATTGTCGAGAAACTACAGATGTTTTTTTTATGATTAATTTTAGAGAACCTATTAGATGGTTTTATTTATGATTTATTATTGAGAACCTAGAGATGATTATATTTGTGATTTATTGTAGAGAAACTATTAGATGGTCTTATTTATGATTTATTTTCGAGAACCTAGAAATGATTTTATTTATGATTTATTGTCGAGAACCTATCATATGGTTTTATTCATAATTTATTGTCGAGAAACTAGAGATGGTTTTATTTATTATTTATTGTGGAGAACCTAGAGATGGTTTTATTTATGATTTATTGTCGAGAACCTAGAGATGGTTTTACTTATGATTTATTGCCGAGAAACTAGAAATGGTCTTATTTATCATTTATTTTAGAGAAACTAGAGATGATTATATTTATGATTTATTGTAGAGAAACTATTAGTTGGTCTTATTTATGATTTATTGTCGAGAAACTAGAAATGCTTTTATTTATGATTCATTGAAGAGAACCTAGAAATGATTATGTTTATGATTTATTGTAGAGAAACTATTAGATGGTCTTATTTATGATTTATTGTCGAGAAACTAGAAATGCTTTTATTTATGATTCATTGAAGAGAACCTAGAAATGATTATGTTTATGATTTATTGTAGAGAAACTATTAGATGGTCTTATTTATGATTTATTGTCGAGAGCCTAGAGATGGATTTATTTATGATTCATTGTCGAGAACCTAGAGATGGTTTTATTTATGAAATATTTTCGAGAAGCTAGAGATGGTTTTATTTATGATTTATTGTAGAGAAAAAATTAAATGGTTTTATTTATGAATTATTGTGGAGAACCTAGAGATTATTTTATTTATGATTTATTGTCGAGAACCTAGAGATGATTTTATTTACGATTTATTGTCGAGAAACTACAGATGTTTTTTTTTATGATTTATTTTAGAGAACCTATTAGATGGTTTTATTTATGATTTATTGAAGAGAACCTAGACATGATTATATTTGTGATTTATTGTAGAGAAACTATTAGATGGTCTTATTTATGATTTATTGTCGAGAACCTATTAGATGATTTTATTTATCATTTATTTTCGAGAACCTAGAGATGATTTTATTTATGATTTATTTTAGATAACCTAGAGATGGTTTTATTCATGATTTGTTGTAGAGAAACTAGAGATGGTTTTATTTATTATTTATTGTCGAGAACCTAGAGATGGTTTTATATATGACTTATTTTCGAGCACCAAGAGATGGTTTTATTTATGATTTATTGTCGAGAAACTAGAGATGGTTGTATTTATGATTTCTTGTCGAGAACCTAGGGATGGTTTTATTTATGATTTATTGTCGAGAACCTAGAGATGGTTTTATTTACGATTTATTGTCGAGAAACTAGAGATGGTTTAATTCATGATTAATTTTAGAGAACCTATTAGATGGTTTTATTTAGGATTTATTGTACAGAACCTAGAGATGATTTTATTTATGACTTATTGTAGAAAACCTATTAGATGGTTTTATTTATGATTAATTGTCGAGAACCTAGAGATGATTTCATTAATGATTTATTGTAGAGAACTTATTAGATGGTTTTATTTATGATTTATTTTTCGAGAACATAGTGATGGTTTTATTCATGATTTATTGTCGATAACCTTGACATGATTATATTGATGATTTTTTTGTCGAGAGCTTAAATTTGGTTTTATTAATGATTTATTGTAGAGAACCTATTATAAGGTTTTATTAATGATTTATTTTCGAGAACTTAAAATTGGTTTTATTTATGATTCATTGCCGATAACCTAGTGATGATTTTATTTATGATTTATTGTAGCGAACCTATTAGATGGTTTTATTTATGCTTTATTGTCGAGAACCTAGAGATGGTTTTATTTATGAGTTATTGTGGAGAACCTAGAGATGGTTTTATTTATGATTTATTGTCGAGAACTTAAAATTGGTTTTATTTATGATTCATTGCCGATAACCTAGTGATGGTTTTATTTATGATTTATTGTAGCGAACCTATTAGATGGTTTTATTTATGATTTATTGTCGAGAACCTAGAGATGGTTTTATTTATGATTTATTTTCGGGCACCTAGAGATGGTTTTATTTATGAGTTATTGTGGAGAACCTAGAGATGGTTTTATTTATGATTTATTGTCGAGAACCTAGAGATGATTTTTTTAATGATTTATTGTAGAGAACCTAGCGATGGTTTTATTTATGATTTATTGTCGAGAGCCTATTAGATGGTTTTATTCATGATTTATTGTCGATAACCTAGAGATGATTTTGTCGAGAATCTAACGATGATTTACTATTCCTACAGCCGACCAGAAATGGCAACAGTATTCAATTAACGGACGAATGGTAGATTTATAAATGTGCAAGATGGATTCTGGCGAGAAAAACATTCTGGCTCGACACAGTGACCTAATCTTTCTAGCAGAAGTTGCAGCTATAGATCCGATATATTCGTTTATTTACAGAAGCACCCGTAATTTCGATCGGATTGAAAGAGATACTATAGCATCAATCGTCTTGAGCAAACGGCATAAGACGTTTACTCATTGGATTTATCCAATCTATCTATGTATGGTCATTCATATCCTAACATGCCCATCTACTACGGCGGCAAGCTAATCCCCGTTGCAGACGCCTGCTCAGGCATAATTATGTTTGTTTATACTGCAGTTATCCTGAGCGGATCCTACTTACAGATTTTGGGAGAGAACAACAATCTGAACAGGGCCAGGACACTAAAGCCCTCAGTCACGATGTCTTATGACTTGTACAACCATCAGCGGCCCCCTAAATGCCACGTCTACCTGATTTTACTAACAAGGCTTGGGTCAGCTTGTGGTATGGTTTTCAAGTAACTCCTTCAGACCGATAGCATTAAGACGTCAGCTTCTTGACAAATTGACCATGGTGAGAATTGAACCTGGATCTCATGGTCAGAAAGCAAACGTTCTAACCACTCGGCCACGCACACATATTATTCTAAGTGAGCTAGATTTATTATTGATGGGCATCGTTTTAGTGTCATAAAATAAGCGGATGACATTGTGCTAATGACACACTCAAAGAGAAAAACTGCAAATAAGTATCAGATAAGACAGTAAAGGGAAGCGAGGACGAAAGAAAGAAATGTATTGCAGCCCAAGTTGTCAGCTACGTATTGTGGAGGTCAAGACCAGGCAGGTACAGAAAAATGATGATACGGGTGGTGTACAGACGATGGTAAATGTGACAGAAAAATTCAAAAGCGCACGAGAATAGCGAAATATGCCTTTTAGAAACTAAGCATATTATTAAGAGATAAGTAAATATAAATAGAAGCAATAATAATAATAATAATAATAATAATAATTGTGCTGAACTGCAAAACTTCATATCGCAGCCAATGTCGGACAATCAGCTCAGAGATGAAGAAGAAACTTGAGCCGATAGAGATAATTGGTTTGTTTTTTTTTTTTACGTCTTATCAACCTCAATGGCTTATTTAATGCCGGCAATTTTTTTTGCAATAGATTTGTATGAATAGAATATGTATTTTTTTTTTTTGTTAGAAAAGAAGAGAATAAGTAGAAGTAGAAAGAGAAGATGAAGAAGAAGAAATGGCTGAAAAGTGTTTGTTTCTTCTACATTGATTTAGTTAAGTGTCACATGTGATACACGCTTGGGTGATCATGACTCGAAAGAGACATGACTGACATAGTTTTCCGCAGTAAGTTTCCATTAGTAGACTGGTTGCCAACCATGGCTATAAAAACCAATCTGTGCCGCAGTTTATACCATAGCTAAAGGGAGAAAACCCAAGGTTATTTGTGCCTAAGTGAATGCAACACTTTTAACTGTAATTCGAACTCGGCTCTATTTGATTTCTAGTTCCGAGCCTATAAACATTGCACCACAACGCACGTAGACGGTTAAAATTACTTTTTTTTTCAATCAAAGAGAGACATCGATCAATGTTTTTTTTTTTTGTTTTTTTTTTCTTTCTGCAAATTCATTCGGTGGCATTTGTCTATCTTCAGAAAAATTTTTTATGGTTTAGAAATCACCGAAAAAGGTTGATGCAAAAAATAAATAGAGTAAAACTTCAAACGTTTTCCTCATACAGTGCAAAAATGGCGCTTGCAATATTCGCATGTAAGTTATAAATAACGCACGCGAATTCTTTCACGCAATACGGGTCACTAAAACGCCACTCGTCGTTCACACATGCAATAGGTCTTTTGTTTACTGCTTAACAAATTTTATTGTCTTTTTGTTTTTTCATGTCCTCAACAAATAAAATAAAATAAAATTATCAATGTCTGGCCTCGTTAAAAAACATTACTAATTATTCTAGTGCTTTATGCTATCGCGTCTCTTGCATGCTTGTGATAATCCATCTGTCTGTCTATTCGCATCGTTCATTCTTAAAGTCAATCAGTCAGTTGAGTGCCATACGTGATACACGCTTGGGCGATCATGTCTCGACAGAGACATGACTGACTGGGCAGAAGATTATCCCGCACTAGGTTGCCATTGCTTTCTGTAGTAGACTGGTTGCATAACAAGGCTATAGAACCCAATCTGTCCTATTATTTAACCCATAACTGGAAGGAATAGACGGATTAATACCTTTCCCAAGGGTATTTGCGCGTAAGTGATTGCAATGAATTCAGCTGGAATTCGAACTCGGCTCCCCGATTTCTCGTTCCGAGCCGATATCCAATGCACCACAACGTCTGTCTAAAATGCCACGTACATTCATGTAATTACTTTAATCTGTATCCCAGTCTGTCTACTATTGTATCATAGAGCTTAATTCTATTTTTTTAAATGTCATTAAATACTGCTGCCATATCTGGTCGGGTGCTCCTGCTATCCACCTAGGTGTCCTTGACAAAATCCAACGAAGAATCTGTAATGTGATCGATCCCGACTTGGCAGCTCGAATACAGTCACTTTCTCACCGACGCAATGTGACTTCCCTTTGTCTCTTCTACAAATACTTTCACTGCTTCTGCTCCGATGAACTTAGCTCACTGGTTCCCCCTATATATAAATTTACTCGAGCTACATGATTAGCAACTAGGTCCCACACTTTTACTTTTATTGTAAACGCAAATTCTACTCCAGCCGCTTCTTTTCTCGCACTTCTCGCCTGTGGAATTCTCTTCCATTTACTTGCTTCCCCGACAGTTACAATCTCCAAGAATTTAAATGTAAAATCAATAATCATCTCCTATCTCACTAACCTGCATCCTCTCTCTCATGCTCCTTTCTCCGTCCACTCCACTCTCATCAGTATTCTCATCCTTCTCTTACCCACTTCCTGACACCCCCTATAACCAGTCACTCTTTCTCATAACTTTCCTCCTATATAACCCCCTATAAAACAGTGGCCAAAATACCATGCTTGAGGCGATATGATTATAAAAAAGAATAATCCAATATCTATCTATCTATCTATCTATCTATCTATCTATCTATCTATCATTTAAAATTCAAAGTTAAGCGTTTTCGAAATTTCTCCTGATATTTCTTTGTATTTCGTTCCAATATCTAAATATATGAATCAATAGGAAAGGCTTTATTTAGCCTTTTGAATGACCAAACGTGCAACATGGATCTTTTTCCTATTTTCTTTTCTTTTTTTTTTTATCATATCACTCCGAGCAAGTCGGTAACGCCACTGATGTGCAGGGGGCTACGTAAGAGTGAAAAGAATGGAAAAGAGAAAGCCGGAAACCACATTCTAAACAGGGAAAAAGGGATGAGCCTCTTCACCTGTTCAATAGACGTGGTTGGGGTGTGAACCGGGCGATAGTTTAGTCTATCTACTCCAATAGAAAAAAGAAAGAAAGAAAAAGGAGTGAAAAGATTGGAAAAGAGAAAGCCGGAAACCATATCCTAAACAGGGGACAAGGGATGAGCCTCTTCACCTGTTCAATAGACGTGGGTGGAGTGTGAACCGGGCGATAGTTTTGTCTATCTACTCCAATTGAGTGAAAATATTGGAAAAGAGAAAGCCGGAAACCACATCCTAAACAGGGAACAAGGGATGAGTTCTTATGTCAGTTACGCTTTCTTTCTTTCTTTTTCATTTTCTCTAATTTTTTTCTGTTTCTTTCGCATTCCTTCCTACTTTTTCTTTTTTTTCTATTTTTCAAATTTTATTGTTTTTCCTAATTTTCACCTTTTTCTACACACACACACGCACCCACACACACATAAACGCACGCACATGTGACCAACAATAAAGTTTTAAAGAAAATTGCGTCAATAAGGACACTTGTATTGATGAGGGCCGGATGAAAAGTTCATAGTCTGTCTAAAATATTCCTATGAAATTTACCAAATGTGTTTTATTTTAAAGCATTGCCCCCTTCAAACTTGCAGTCCTCCTAATTCTTTTATCATTATTGCAGTGTTTGGCACCTCTTGGTGAAGAAGCTTTCATCCTATTGGTCAAAAAACAGTCAACGGCAGATATGACGTCATCATCACTGTGATACTGGTTCCCAACCAAGTTTTTTCATGTTGGATTGCATATGATAGTCAGATGGGGGCCAAATCAGGAGGATAGGGAAGGTGATCACCCAGTTCAAAGCCACAGTCAATTACAGTAGCTATTGAAACCAAGGACTCGTGAGCCATAACATTGTCATGATGACTCAAAACACAATTCCTAACTTTTCATGGGCGTTTGATCCTGATAGGCTTTTGTAACTGCCTCAGAAATTTTGCATAGTACACTCTATTGACGTTCTCACAACAGCAGTGGTGACCAGCTAAACTAGCTCGTTGACTAGCTCGTTGACCATTACTCAAAATAAATTTTACTTGTGTCTTACCAGAGTATAGAAGCTCAAAGTTAGGAGCCGGAATAAAAAGAGCAGTTTACGGAATGGCAACATTCCATGTCTCCATCCGTTGTTGACCGTAAGCAGAAATACATAGCCCAGACATAGGCAATCAGGCATGGGCAACCGATCATAGGCAGCGAGGCATTGACAACCAAGCATAGGCACCATTTTCAAACAGAAGGCTGCATCTGATATCGTTCATCATAAGACGGGACAAACTTTTTAAAAAGTGTCTTTTCATCGAAATTGTATCAGTCATTTTCACTGCAGAAGACCATAGGTGCAAAAGGATCTGCCTTCGAAATACGAAAAAGTTGATTGTTTTTCTCTTTGGAGGAAAAAAGTTTTATATAGTAAACAAAAAATAATATTATTATTAATGACCGCAGCGAGTAATTTTGTTTCTAATTTATTCATTTGAAAAAAAAAAATTTTTTAATTTAAAAGATCTAAATAATTAAACAGCAAATTCTCTCTGTCTGTCCGTGAGTCTGAGAACCTCTCTAACTCGGGCCACACTACATAGACATATATGTCCATGTAGAGTAAGTGTGGCCCAAGTTAGAAGGGTTTCAGGATGATTCCAATATCGAAAAACTACCATTTATCTGGTGCTTAAACAACCAGAATTGGGAATTGTATCCAGAAGAGGTGGGAATTCAGATTTTAAAATGGCTGAAAAAAGCAGGCAAAAAAAAAAAAAAAAAAAATTGTGATTTTAAAAGTGTTAAAATTATATTGAGTTTAAAAATTTTGTGAATTTAAACATCTTTGTTTTAAATTCAGTTTAAAATATTTCCGAAAATTGGTTAATTGAGAAAATTAATTTTATTTCTTCAAGCTGCCAAGGAATCATTATTAAAGTGAGAATTTTCGTGACGTTGAGTGTTCACTAGAGTTTGTAATTAGAAAAACTCAATTGGATTTCAGCGGAGTTTGTGATTTGAAATACTCAATTTTCGGATTGAATTGGAGTTCGGCCCAAATCAGAGTTTTAACTCAAATCGTTTTTTTTTTTTTTTTTTTTTTTTGGTAAGAATTTGACTTATAGTCCGAATCTAAACTTATTTATAAATGGAACTTTGTCTGTGTGTGTGTGTGTGTGTGTGTGTGTGTGTCCGTTACCTATAGACTCCGAAACGGCTGAACCGATTTTCTTGAAAATTTACACAGTTGTACTATAAGCGTCTGCGAGTGTTCTTAGCTAGATTTTGTGTCGAGGTACCCCCGATAAATATCGAAAATCGATAATCGAAAAAATCGGGTTATAGAAGGAGTGGTCCGATTTTAATCAAATTTGATACACTCATAGACAAAGACATAAGAAACGATATTCAGAAATTTCAAGGTTGCAGTTCTTACAATAGTGCAAAAAATCGATAATATATATATATATACGTTTTCATTACACCCGAGCAACGCCGGGCTATACTGCTAGTTATCTATATATCTAACCTCTTGGGAAAATAGTGTAGTGTTTCTCTGTTGTTTTTCGTTGTGGTACAATAGATATCAACTCGGGGTGATAAATCGAAGAGCCGAGTTCGTTGCGTTCACTTACGCACAAATACCATTGGGAAAGGTATGAATCCATCTCTTCTACCCCCAGCTATGGGTTAAATAGCACGACAGATTTAGTTCTATAGCCTTGGTTGGTAACCAGTCTACCTCAAAAAGAAACGGCAGCCTACCGCAGGAAAAACTTCTGCTTAGTCAGTCATGGATCGAAAGAGACATGATCACCCATGCGTGTATCACGCATTGCACTTAACTGACTGACATTGTTTTGTTTTTTGTTTTGATTTTTGCAGGTTATTTGAAGTCAGAAAATACTTTTAGATTATATATATATATATATATATATATTCGATAATAATTATCTACTGATACAAATCCTACTAATTAACACATAGCTAGTGGGGGTAGAGGATTAACACATTCCCGAAGTTATTTGCGCAGAAATGAATATAACTAACCCGATTGGAATTGGGACTAGGCTCTCTGATTTTCAGTTACCGGCTATTATCCATTATACCACCCGTACATCTAAGTATTCCTAAGCGGCAACCAATCTAGATACTGGACAAACTCGACGTTGCTAGGACTTCGGTAATCGTACGGGAACGTGTTCCAGCCGAAAGACTGAACAGTTTTGAATAGAGAGTAAGCATCAGACTATAGATTCATATCTTTCCAAAACTACATTTGTGTGAATGTTTATGCCACAGACAAGCCTGGAATTTAATCTAGGACAATTGAATCATGGATCCACTAAAGTTTATCAATGATCTTACTGAGTGATCTGCAGCAATGATCTTATGTTTCTAGCCACTAAATACTAGCAACAAGCTCCACTGGATCTCCCCATTCTTCTTATTCTCTTCAGTATATCGTCGGTCATAGCTCTCTACAAATTCTTATCGTTTGTAGCACGAAGCAGTGTTTGTCTCTTTGCTATTCCTTCCAGTCTCTGCCTGTTCCAGTGTTATATTTAGACAAGTTCTATAGGTATGTTTCCAACTATTTCCCTATGTAACTCTTGCACTCAGTACGTCCTGTGATTGTCAAATTTTCCAAGCCTTCTTTCCTCCTTATGTGTTGCAGAAATTTAAACTCTCTCCTTCTGGTTCCAAGTACGTCACGTTTTGTTTCCATTTTTTCAACATCCTCGTTGTGTATACTGTTAGGGCGCCGCTCCTATTTGAATACAAATGGACTGTTCCCATTGCTATATATAGCAATGGTGGATTCTCTACAGAGAGAGTCGCGAAAGTCATTAGACTGACGACTCTACGACACTGTCAGCTCTCAGCCTTCAGGCGGGGCGCTCTCTGCTTCCGAGCAGAGAGCAATAACCCAGTCGTGGTTCCGCCGAAGGGTAGAGACACGACTGGGCAAAAATAGACAGATATTTTTTGTCTGGGCCATATAGCCCGGAAATCCCAGTCCAAACTGACCATGTGTCACATGTTGCCCTTACTGGGAGGGACAACTCAATAATGAGTCGTACCGAGTCTCTGGACGACTCTACGACACTGTCAGCACTCTGCCTTCAGGTAGAGGGCGCTCTCTGCTTCCGAGCAGAGAGCAATAACCCAGTCGTGGTTCCGCCGAAGGGTAGAGACACGACTGGGCAAAAATAGACAGACATTTTTTGTCTGGGCCATATAGCCCGAAAATCCCAGTCCAAACTGACCATGTGTCACATGTTGCCCATACTGGGGAGGGGGGGGGACAACTCAATAATGAGTTGTACTGAGTCACTAGACTGACGACTGTACGGCACTATCAGCCCTCTGTGTTCGGGTAGAGGGCGCTCTCTGCTTCCGAGCAGAGAGCAGTAACCCAGTCGTGGTTCCGCCGAAGTGTAGCGGCACGACTGGGTAAAAATAGACAGACATTTTTTGGCCGGGTGATATGGCCCGGAAATCCCAGATATAAACTGACCATGTGTCATATGTTGCCCTTACTAGCAGGGACGACTAAATAATGAGTCGTACCGAGTCACTAGACTGACGACTCTACGACACTGTCAGCACTCTGCTTTCGGGTAGAGGGCGCTCTCTGCTTCCGAGCAGAGAGCAATAACCCAGTGGTGGTTCCGCCGAAGGGTTGAAGCACGACTGGGTAAAAATAGACAGACATTTTTTGGCCGGGCCATATAGCCCGGAAATCCCAGATATAAACTGACCATGTGTCATATGTTGCCCTTACTGGGAGGGACAGCTAAATAATGAGTCTTAGAGAGTCATTTGAGAGTCTCTAATGAGTTACTGAAGAGTCAGTGCGAGTCAGTGAAGAGTTAGTCACACTTCCGGTGGCGTACCGGAAGTAATCACGTATACACACGTCTTACGACGGATTGGACTCTTGTATCTTTCTTTTGTAAATATTACTAATCACTTCTGTACATACTAACCGTCTTTCCGCGGAATACAACTTATATTCTGATTCTGTTGTTGAGTTATTCATTTATACTTGGCGACATAACATATACGCTCTGTAATAATTTCAACATCCTGTTGCCTCTGGTCAACTCTTTAGCCATGAAGAAGTTGTCTATCATTCACTGTCATATTAGAGGACTGATATTTCATAGCATTTCAGCAGTTATTTCTTTGTTTCTAATAAAAACTTTCTGTTTCTTAATACTACGCTTAATTTTTGGAAGGTATCATTTGCGCCAACGGATTTTGGTGTCACATTATCTGTCCTCTGTTTAAACAGTCTAATGGCATTCTCCGACCGCCTACAAAAGCTTATGAATGGGCTTCACCGACTATTCACTGATGTGAATCAAGACATTCATCGTCTATTTACTGATGTTAAACAATGACCTTTATCCTTCATTCACGGATGTTAAACAATGACCTTCATCTTTCATTCACTGATGTTAAACTACGACATTCACCGCACAATTACTGTTGTTAAACAATGACCTTCATCTTTCATTAACTAATGTTAAACAGTGACATTCACCATACAGTCACTAATGTTAAACAATGACTTTCATTCTTCATTCACTGATGTTAAACAATGACATTCACCGCACATAAAATGTTGTTAAACAATGACCTTCATCTTTCATTAACTAATGTTAAACAGTGACATTCACCATACAGTCACTAATGTTAAACAATGACTTTCATTCTTCATTCACTGATGTTAAACAATGACATTCACCGCACATAAAATGTTGTTAAACAATGACCTTCATCTTTCATTAACTAATGTTAAACAGTGACATTCACCATACAGTCACTAATGTTAAACAATGACTTTCATTCTTCATTCACTGATGTTAAACAATGACATTCACCGCACATAAAATGTTGTTAAACAATGACCTTCATCTTTCATTAACTAATGTTAAACAGTGACATTCACCATACAGTCACTAATGTTAAACAATGACTTTCATTCTTCATTCACTGATGTTAAACAATGACATTCACCGCACATAAAATGTTGTTAAACAATGACCTTCATCTTTCATTCATTGATGCTAAACAATGACCTTCACTATACATTCACTTTAGTTCACGAATGACTTTTATCATCAACTCATTGATGTTTAACAAGATGCTATTCTTCCATACAACGGAACTGATTTATGTAAAAATGAGATTAAATACCCACACCAATAGAAGAAATTATAGATTGAATTACAAAGCTTAATTGATATAAGGAGAAAATATGTCGGAACACCAACTGATATAGACTATAAAACCACAAAACCACAGATTGAATAAAGTCAAAAGCTTTTTTATTGATTTCTCGAATTATCCTGACATGTGTCAAGTTGATAAGATACATAGAGAAGCACAAACCACGATCGACGTAAAGTTAGCGCAATAAAAATAACGCCGTAACGTAGTTTCCATTTGCATTTTTTGTACATATATTTTCACGGTAATTTTTTCTTATTAACTTGGTTTCAAGAATGTAAGCGTAGGACTAGATTGGTAGCTAGGTCCCATAGTTGTCTCATCATGTTACTGCTGAAATCGCTAAATGTAACAGTTAAGTTCTATGATAATAGATTCTTTTTGTCTTAATTTCTGGGATGAGGTGTTATTCTTATTTACACTATTTATATTCGAATTCTTGTCCTCATCTTTGTTGTTTTACAAGGCTTTGGCCATTGTGCTTTCCGACCTTCCTCAGGTGGAAATCGATCTGTCAATAATTTTGCAAAACATAAAACATCTTCTCTACTTGGAAATGATGCACAATTTTGGGTTGGTCTATCATATGAAACTCTTAATAAAATAAATTTAAATTTGTGGTTGTAATGAGACAAAACGTGTAAAATTCAGGGCGAGGATTAACACTTGTGCAAGGCAATATATATATATATATATATATATATATATATATATATATATATATATATGGACAATCACTGTTTTATGCAGGTTTCATTAAAGATAACAGACAAGGTGTGATGGTTAAGTTTTTTATGTAATCTTTCATGTGACCTTATGATCTCTTTCTTTTCAGGGCAGAATTGATATAAAAAATGTCCAAATGTTTTGTTCATCCGAGCGCTTTTGCCTATAAACAAAATATTTGGACAATTTTATATATGATTTATGTCTTCAAAAGAAAGAGATCATAAGATCACATGAAAAACTTAACCATCACACGTTGTCTGTCATCTTTAATGAAACCTGCACACACACACACACACACACACACACACATATATATATATATATATAGTCATCCGCAGACAGAGCGTCAGTACGGTTAGACATCCGATTGCTACTAGCCAGGATTGAAACCCGACCAAATTGAGGTCAGTCGGCGATTCTACCTCTGAACTATGGGTGCTCGGTAGAGGAGGGCGGACTTTAGCGTGTTATATACAATGTAAACACAGGCCAGTAGCCGATGGTGTTCAAATACTGAATGAACAATGCGTATTAGCGTGAGTAGCCACTGTTTTTTTAAAGTCTACCATTCCTCCATAGTTCTCAATCGGGGTGATATATATATATATATATATATATATATATATATATATATATATATATATATATATATATATATATATATATTCGTGGATCCGTGTGAAATCCTTTTGTACGATAAAGACGGAAGTTGATGATGGTTCGCCTAAAATAGGCCTATACTTCCGACTTACCATGAAATAACATGTCTGCCTTAGTTTTTCGCTTTCGGCCACGTCTTTAACCATTTTCATGTGGGTTTCTTTTCGTGTTTTGATTGTTTGAGATGAGGCTCGGAATAAACACTCATAGTAGCATTAAAAATCCACACAAATAATGCATCTTTTATATTTTGCTAGCTTTCATCTCCAATATCAATAACATTTATAATATTTCCAAGCTTACCGTGTCACTTCTTCTTCTTCTATGTGCCTTGTCCCCTCAGGACGTAGCCAGTCATGGCTTTCCACTTCTCCCTATCCGTGATGGCTCTTAGAAGGCTCACTTCTGTTACACGACACAACCCCGGTTCTGTCATCCACCTGCTCAGGCCCTTCAAATATGTTATCCGCTGCTTTTCTCTGTTTCTTTTTCCCTCTATATGACCTGTTAGTATCAGGTTCTCCAAGCCCTCCTTCCTCATTGCATGTCCCAGGAACTTTAGTTGTCTCTTCCTGATGCTCACTATTAATTTCGTTTTTGTTTCCATCCTTTCCAAAACCTCACATGCTCAATCCATTGCTCAAAAATGGCCGAAAAATCTCAAAATTAGAAAAAAAATTTCGAAATTTTACATTCCAATCAGTATAATTTCTGTTTGAAATACGCCAGGTTATAGTAATAGTAAATTTTAATCATTTAGCTTTCAATTAAAACTAAAATAAAAGTTTCAAGAAAACTTTCGTTATTTTTAAAAACTCATTTGAAAAATTACTTATCGAAAATGATTGGAGGTTCCTAAATCGTTCTTTCGTAAATTATTCTTTCTGTTCAGTCTTTCCTGTTCTTTTTATATTTGTCAAATGATTCATATTAACCTCGTACCATTAGTTCATCAAATGAATTGTTAGCGATGGGTTTGAGGCACTAAGTACTTGATGAAGGTATAAATGACATTTCTGATTAATCGTATCTATACCAACAATAATATTTAGTGTCTTACTATCCTTTGCTCGATGAACAAGCCAAGAGCTAATATCGCACGGACATCGTATGCCCTCTTCAAATTGCAGTGTTCTTATGTCGGTGTCTTGAATTAACAAATGTTTTGACGTTTGCAGTCGTTATTTAAGGTCGAGCGACCATTATGTCCTCTTTGTCAAACAACAACATCGTTTCACGGTTGTAATATCTCAGACGAGTCGACTATGTGGGCCAGTGTTTACAAGTCCCATTTCGTCTTCATGACATTTGCTTGACTTGAATTTCCGGTCATTGTCCTTTGATACGAAGAGAAAAGAAAAAGAAAGAAGAGATAGAATATTTACAATGGATAGAAAGGTTAGAACGCTGAAAGAGTCGGGGAGTTTAATGGGGGGGGAAATAAAGAAAAAAAAAAGAGACTAAAAAAATATTAGAGTGGGAAAAAGTGAGAAAAGAGAGAAAAAGAGAGGTTGTGTGTGGTGTGGACACAAAGAGGCAGTCAGAAAGAAAGGAAGAGCGAGTGAAAGGAAAAAATATTTAAAAGAGAATGATTGAAAGAACTAATGAAAGAAAAAAAGTAATGAAAAATGAAGCCAAAGAAAGAAGAATAGATGAATGGAGAAACGATCGAAAGAATGAATAAAAAGAAAGAACGAATGAATGAAAGAACGAAAGAAAGAAAGAAAAGAAGGAAAAGCTTAAACAGAAAAAAGAACGAATTAACGAAAGAGAGAACAGGCGAAAGAAAAACAACGAAAGCGCGGTACAATGATCAAAAGAAAGAACGAAGGAATGAAAAAAACAACTGAAAGAAGAGAAAAGAATGAGAAAAACAAACGAAAGATAGATGAACGGATGAAGAAATGAAAGAAAAAAAAAGCAAATTAGAACGAACAAAAGAAACAATGAAGGAACAAAACAAAGAATGAAAGAATAAATGAATGAACGAACGAAAAGAGAAAAAGTAATTAGCCTGTTGCGAATGTGAATTTATATATATATATATATATATATATATATATATATAGTCATCCGTTGACAGATCTGTTTCGCTGTAACACACCTCATCAGTACGGTTAGACTCCTATTGCTTTTAACCCAGTATTGAAACCCGACCGAACTGGCGTCAGTCGGCGATTCTATCTCTCAGCTATAAGCGCTCGGAAGAAGAAGAAGGTAGACTTTTTAGCGCGTATATTATCATTATACACGCCCAATAGCTGAGAATGTTCTAATTCATTGCTGAATGAACGATGCGTATGTATATATATATATATATATATATGATTATGTCAATTTTTCATTGCTACATGGAAATAACTATGTTTCGAGATTAATTCTCATCATCAGGCAATGCTGGTGTGGTTGTGCAGATGTACAAGAGAGAAATAGGGTCAAGGAAAAAGAAAAAAAGAGGAGGAAAAAAGTTGGTTAGCACAGAAATTCCTCGAGGTCAAACCCCTACGTGAATCTCCATTCTGATTAGACAAACACACACAAAAAACACCCACACACATTCACAGTAAACCGAAAGTATTTGTCATTTAAATGTAAATCGTCTGCACAACCACACCAACATTGCCTGATGATGAGAATTAATCTCGAAACATTGAAATTTCCATGTAGCAATGAAAAACTGACATAACCATATAATTATATTATATTATATTAAGCTCTATAATACTCATTATATTTATAATATTTTATAATAAAATAAATGCCAGAGCACTTAAAATATAAAAAAAACTTGAGTCCTCTTCACTTGGAAGTATATATATACGGAGACCTACCAAATCCTATTCAGAACATACTTGTTGTCAACACAAATATCATAGTAACGTCAACATGCCAAAAAAAAAAAAAAAAAAAGAAAAGAGTAAAAATAATGGAGGCCATATTAGTAAAAACTGAAAAACCCAACACGAAATAACATCAACTAGGAACGCGCTAACAACATGCTTACCGTGTCCAGAGCATAACACATACCAATACTTCAGGTTGTTTTCCGGCTCCTTTTCAAAAACACAAAAATTACATTACAGCTACAACATGAGAATAAAATAACATCGGGAAAATAACATCCTTGATAATGGCCAGTGAAGTGGCTGAAATCGCATGGAAAGTCAAACATTATGGAACATTTTTACATTCCTTATATCCAGCAAAAAGTAAGCATGTAAGAATACTGGAAAAATTAAATCAAAAGTTAATAAACTCTTCCTTGTCATACGATTAATCAGAAATGTTTTTTATACCTTCATCAAGTACTTAGTGCCTCTTTGTATCCACACCACATACAACCTCTTTTTTATCTCTTTTCTCACTTTTCCCACTTTAATATTTCTTTTAGTCTCTTTTTTTCTTCACTATTTCCCCCCGACACTTTCAGCATTCTCATCTATCTATCTATCTATCTATCTATCTATCTATCTATCTATCTATCTATCTATCTATCTATCTATCCCAGTCTCATTCATATCTATCTATCTATCTATCTATCTATCTATCTATCTATCTATCTCATCTCAGTCTTAATTTCTATCTATCTATCTATCTATCTATCTATCTATCTATCTATCTATCTATCATCAGTCTCATTCATATCTATCTATCTATCTATCTATCTATCTATCTATCTATCTATCTATAGCATAATTTATTTATTAGTTATATATATATATATATATATATATATATATATAGAGAGAGAGAGAGAGAGAGAGAGTGAGAGAGAGAGCACAATTTATTACTTAAATATATATATATATACATATATATATAACTAGTAAATTATGCTCTCATTACGACTGAGATCTCTAGAGAGGAAAATTTTAAAAACAGTTACCACTTTTGTAATTTACGCATTACTCCTTAGTAACGAATTGAGTTATCTAGGTGGCTGGTGTGTGTATACACGCATATATATAACACACTAAAATTTCCTTCTCTCTCATTCCATGCGCTGATAGCTTAGGGAGTAGGCACTCTGACTGACACCGAATCGGCCAAAAATCGATTACGATTGAAAGCAAGTGCATCTATAGCCACACTCGTGAGCTGTGATACAGCGAAACAGGCTTGTATGTGGAATCCTGGCTAGAAGTAATCGGATGTCTAACCGTACTGATGAGCTGTGATACAGCGAAACAAATCTGCCTGCGGATGACTATATATATATATATATATATATATATATACTAACAGTATATAACCCGGCGTTGATCGGCTGTAATGAAAGCTTTAAAACTAATACATGGTCCTGGAGCTCAAACTAAAGAATATTTGCGTGAAGTTTGGTGGGAATCGGATAAAAATTGTGGATTTGTATAAAGGACATACAGACAGATAAACAGATACACACACAAATATCTTGCCTTATATATATATATATATATATATATATATATATATATATATATATATATATATATTATCGATTTTCTGCACTAGTGTAAGAACTGCAACCTTGAAATTTCTGAATATCGTTTCTTATGTCTTTGTCTATGAGTGTATCAAATTTGATTAAAATCGGACCACTCCTTTATAACCCGATTTTTTCGATTATCGATTTTCGATATTTATCGGTGGTACCTCGACACAAAACCTAGCTAAGAACACTCGTAGACGCTTATAGTACAACTGTGTAAATTTTCAAGAAAATCGGTTCAGCTATTTCGGAGTGTATAGGTAACGGACACACACACACACACACACACACACACACACACACACACACACACACACACAGAAAGTTCCATTTATAAATAAGTTTAGATATATCGTGTAACTGATGGAAGTGACAGTCATTAAACAATGTTGATTTCTGTGTCCACACTATTCCTATGTGAATACTCTGTATAATCTGTACCCTGTTACCGGGTTTGTAGGGTCTGGGTAATCCTTGACTCGAGCGTTCATTCGCCATTTAAAAACCTACCTTGTGTCCCAACTCGCTCCAGTGCGGGGGAGGGGCAGGGTAAATACAATACGCTATATAATCGAGAATAACCGTTCTTCCTTCATAAATTTTGCAGGTTATATCTTGTCAGTGCTATGTGATGTTGACTAATGGACATAATAATATTGGTTACTATCCTTCAGTTTGGTTGCTATTGTAACGTGACACAAGGTTGTTTCTTGTTCCATCTCAATTTTACTCTTAACGTATAACGCGCGAATACACCTTAGATGCACTATATTTAATTTTCAAGTGCGCGTTGTACACCGTGCACTAAAGTATTTTCATTGTTTTTTGGAGGTTTCCGAATGAGCATAGTTTTAGTCTGTTCACAATTTTGATCTGCTTAATGGAAAAATGGCTGCCGTTGTCAGTACCGACAGATGTTTGGCTGTTTGTGGGACCGGAAGCCTGCATACCTATTGTGTAGTTTTTTTCTTATTTGTTATGAAGGAGCAGACAAAGCGGACTTTTTCTTAAAAAATAAAGTAGAACATAAAAGGTTACATTGTTAACTGCTTTGTCGATATATCACGTATATGTTGTTGATTTTACAAGCATAAAACTAAACCTTGGCAAGAGAGTCTATCTTGTTACTTTCTTTTAAGAGAACGTTTCACCCAAAGCAAAGCGTTAATGCCGCTAGAAAGCAAGATGTTATAGGGAAAGAGAATAAGAAGAATTTAGTGGAGATAACTGAAGACAGGACAAAAAGGAACAGGATTCTAAAAGGTGGGAATTGACATTGCATTTAAATTTATAAAGATTGTAGTTATCAGGGAAGCAAGAAATCGAAAAGAAATTCCACAGGTGGGAAGTGTGAAAAAAAATTGTTCGAGTAGAAATGACGGTTGCATTTAACTATTTCAATGGTTAAAGGGTGGGACCTTGATGCCAACCTAGTAGCATGCTTAAATTCACGGGGCACCAAGGAAAAAGCTCATCAGAGCATTTGGCATGAAACGTTGTGTAGAAGAGACAGAGGGAAGCCACGTCAATAAGGTGCGAAAGTGACTGACGTTGGGATGCCAAATCAGAACCGACGAAGAAATCGAAAGGAAATTCCACATGTGGAAAGTGTGAAAAAAGAAACTGTTAGAATAAAAGTGTCCGTTACACATAACTACATCAACATTAAAACGGTGAGACCTAGTCGCCAATCTAGTCAGTCAGTTAATTGCTATACGCGATACACGATTGAGCGATCATGCCTCTTTCGAAGCATGATTGAAAAGGCAAAGGATTTTCCCACAGTAGGTTGTTATTACCTTCTACGGTAGACTGGTTGCCAACCAAGGCTATAGAACCCAATCTGTCCGGATATTCAACCAATAGCGGGAGGGAGAAGAGATGGATTAATACCTTTCCTAAGGGGATTTGCGAATGAAACTCTGTGATTTCTCATCTGAGTCGAAATTATTATTAAATATCCATTACACAACAACATAGTAGCAAGTTTAAATTCGTGTAGTCGGGATACCAGGGTATAAAAAATTGTAAGAAAAGCAGAAGGAAGCTTCATAATGTCGACGAGAAAGTGACTGGAGTCGAGATGCCTTCACATCATACTTGTTGGGCGGAATGCAAGTTTCCCCTGCTACAACCTAGCATTAAATCGATTCTTTCAAACCTTTGTAAGGCCAAATGGCGTACAATCAAGAAAAGTTTCTATTCATTCATGCGAAGGGAAAAAATTGAACGTTTCCAAACGCTCTAATAATTACCATCATTATTAACTACTTAATGAGACATTGTTCTTTCAATGTCGAAACAATATGTACAATTTTGTAGTAGTTTGTACATATTCTAAAGTATAATTAATAATAATAATATATATATACATATATATTTTCTAAACATATGCTGTTAAATATAAGAGACAATGAATGTCTATTATGTTTAATCATGAGCCGTTCTAAGCGTCGTATTTTTGCTTTAATTTCAGTTGAAAATAAAGACGAAAATTCTCCAACATTTGGATAATTATTTATTGATTTGCTTCTAAGCTTTCGGCTCACATGAACCATCTTCAGAGAGGTTGTTTAGACTGAAATATTATAACATCCACCATCACCGACGATTTTATTTTGTGTTGACATAAAACTCCGCTTGGCAACGGCAATAGTTACCAAAAATAATAAACGCAGTTCTTAAATTTGCGATGCGGTTTTATGACGTCACACCGCGGGATAGCGCGAAATGACAACAAAACTATGTAGTCAAATGCAATGTAATATGTTATTTCCGGATTTAAAGTTGATTTTATTGAGTGTTGGTTGTTTAGATTTGATGTACATGGCCTCCAATATCTGCAGGTTCCTCTTACTGTGTGTATGAGTAAGGATCACCGTATTGTTGACCAAAATCTGTCTGATATTACCTACATGTTTATGTTTTTCAGAGAAATGTTGTTTGATAGTACTCTGATCAGAAAGATGACATGTAAGTCTACGGGAGAGCGTGGTTGTAGTAAAACCAATATATGTACTAGGTTTTTTATTAGCATCAGAGATGCAATCTCTGAATGGGTATGTAAATTGGTACACTACATTGGTTTTTTGTAGAGAATTTAGTTTAGTGCTTGTTGGGTTATTATAGACTATGAGGTCAATTGTTTTAAATTTTTTATAATATATAATGAGTTTAATTTGATTATTACTTTCCACATTTCTACGTAGTATGTTTCTGAGAGTTTTTTCATCTTGTTTATAATTATTATGTATTTGGTTGCAATAGTTATGCAATGTGTTATGTTTATTTTGATGTAAACCATTATTATTAATATTATCATTATTGTTAGAGCTATTGTTAATTTTGTTGAGATACATTTTAATTTGTTGATCAATAACGGAGTTAGGAAATCCATTATTGACTAGTGTTTGCTTAACGTTGTGTAATTCTTTATAAAATATAGATTTGGAAGAAGATATCATTTGTGTGCGTTGAAGTAAGTTTTTTATAACAGCTAACTTATATCGTTGGGAGCATTCACTATTATAATTAAGAAGACACGAATTTATGCTATATATATCGTTCATTCAGTAATGAATTAGAACACTCTCAGCTACTGGTGTATGTTTACATTGTATATAACATGCTAAATGTCTTTCTTCTTCTACCAAGCGCCCATAGCTCAGACGTAGATTCATCGACTGATGTCAATTCGGTCAGGTTTCAATCCTGGCTAAAAGCAATCGGATGTCTAACTATACCGATGAGCTGTGAAACAGATCTGTCTGCGGATGACTATATATATACTACCATCCCAGTTTTTTAAAACAAATTATGTATTTCACAGTATTTTTAGTATTTATTGCCAAGTGGATAATATATATATATATATATATATATATATATATATATATATATATATATATATGAGTGGACACTGATCTCAGCATCGAGTAGTGAGTGTCTGTTTCATACTTGAAGACAGGTTTCAGGCCTGTCCACTTTCATATTCCCGATATTCTGTCCCTGATACTGAGCCCTTTTACGGACAAAAATAGTATAGCTTGAAACTATATTTTTATCATATTTCCACCAGTTTTAACCATCTCGGCTAAGACCCCCACATTGCAGCGAATTGCCCTCATTGCCTTAGTATTTCACTGGTGAGATGTAAGCGCCACAGGAGTGGCTTTTTATCCCCGCGAACTGCTGCGCTGTGGAACCGATTCCTAAAAGGTTGTTTTCCTTATCACCAAAATCTTAATCTGTTCAAGACTAGAGTTAACCTTCCAGATATCAGTCATTTAAGTGCCATACGTGAAACACGCTTGGGCGATTATGTCTCGAAAGAGACAGGACTGACTGGGCAGAAGATTATCCCGCAGTAGGTTGCCATTGCTTTCTGCGGTAGACTGGTTGCCTGCCAAGGATATGGAACCCAATCTGTCCTGTTATTTAACACATGACTGCAAGGAAGAGACGGAATAATACCTTTCCTAAGGGTATTTACGCGTAAGTGAATGCAATAAATTCAACTGGAATT